>CM075288.1:7299852-7869234 GCA_037672795.1 Lagerstroemia speciosa
GGGAGCCTTGTCCGTGATGGTGGCGACTGCCTCAGCTTCCACCCATTTGGAGAAATATCCACCGCGACGAACAGGAATCGGCGCTCGCGCAGAGGCCATCGGGAAGGGCCCTAGTATGTCGATCCCCCATTGGGCGAAGGGCCAGGGTGACATCATACCAGTGAGTTCAGTGGGAGATCCGGTAGGGTGACGCTCGAATGCCTGGCATGCGGGGCAGCTTCGAACCAAGGCTCGCGCGTCGTCCATCATCGTCGGCCAGTAATAACCCTGTCGGAGGGCTATGCGGGAAATCGCCTTGGCTCCCTGGTGACTTCCCGCAATTCCTTCGTGGATTTCGCGCAATACATAATGTGCCTCCTCTGGACCAAGGCAGCGCAAAAGGGGCTGGGATACCCCGCGCCGATAGAGCGTTTCGCCCAATATGGTGTATCTGGCGGCGCGCAACCTGATACGCCGAGCCTCTATGGGGTCGGTGGGGAGGTGATCTCTTTCCAGGTATCTGTGAATAGGAGTCATCCAGTTTTCCTCGTTCTGGGCGCAAAGCACCGCGAGGGGTGTGTACGTCTCGGATATCCTTCGACGCTCGATAAAGCTGAGGGGAGAGTAAGCTTGCCCTGTGGCTGCCTTGCTCAGCAGATCTGCCCAGTGGTTTTGCTCTCTGGGGATCTGGACGATTTTTGCCTCGTCGAACTGTCGGATCACCTCCTTCGCTCTTTCCAAGCAACGCTTCATGTTGTCCCCCTTGGCCTCACACTCTCCATTTATCTGGCCCACCACGAGTTGTGAGTCGCATTTGGCGAGGACTCGCCGTGCCCCGGCTCCTCGCGCTATTAGCAGCCCAGTGATTAGGGCTTCATATTCCGCCTCGTTGTTGGTTGCGGGGAAGGACAGCACGAGACTGTAGGTAAGCGGCGGCCCTCCGGTGGTACTATGACGCATCCTGCCCCCGCGACACCCCTGGTAGATGACCCGTCAGCGAGCACTTCCCAGACGTCAGCAGGCGGGTGTGCGGTGGCGTCATCTGGCCCGGTGTTCTCTGCGATGAAGTCGGCCAGCGCCTGGGCCTTGATGGCTCCTCGTGGCTCAAAAATGATGTCAAACTCACTGAGCTCGATGGCCCATCGCACCATTCTTCCTGATAACTCAGGCCTGCGGAGGACTTGCCTTAGGGACTGGTTGGTGCGGACAGCAATGGGATGCGCCTGGAAGTAGGGTCTTAGTTTTCGGGCTGCTACGATGACGGCCAAGGTGAACTTTTCCATGGGTAAGTAGCGGCGCTCCGCCGGAATCATGACTTTGCTCACGTAATACACAGGGCGCTGCCTCCTTCCCGTTCAACGACCAGGGCGGAACTGATCGCAACGTCGCTTACCCCTAGGTAAAGCCTGAGCGTTTCCCCCTGCGTCGGGGTCGCCAGGCACGGGGGAGAGCTGAGGTAGGCCTTGAGTCGAGAGAACGCTTCCTCGCACTCCGCTGTCCAGGCGAAGGCTTTTCCTGCCTTGATCCCCGTGAAGAAGGGGAAACATTTGTCTCCCGCCTTGGAGAGGAAACGGGAGAGTGCCGCGAGCCGGCCCGTGAGGCGCTGAACCTCTTTGATCGTCGAGGGGGATTTCATGTCTTCTATGGCTCTGATTTTTCTCGGGTTCACCTCAATGCCCCTGTGAGTGAGCATGAATCCCAAAAATTTTCCCGACTTCACCCCGAAGGCGCACTTTTCAGGGTTTAGCCGGAGGTTGTAGCGCCTCATCAATTCAAGCGCTGCCCGAAGGTCCCCTTGGTGCGCCGCCGCCCGTTTGGATTTGACGATCATGTCATCGACATATGCCTCCATGGTATTCCCCAGCTGTGCTGCGAATAGGCGGTTGATCAGCCGCTGATATGTTGCTCCCGCGTTTTTAAGGCCGAACGGCATCACGCGGTAACAGTAGACCCCGTCTGCTGCGTAGAACGCCGTTTTTTGCCTGTCTCCCGGATGCATCGCTATCTGGTTGTACCCGGAATAGGCATCCATGAAGCTGAGCAGCTCGTGGCTGGCTGTGGCGTCAACCAGCTGGTCTATGGGGGCAACGGGTAGGCGTCTTTGGGGCACGCTTTGTTGAGATCTGTGTAGTCCACGCACATCCGCCATCGTCCGTTTGGCTTGCGCACTAGGACAGCGTTTGCGACCCACGTTTGGAAGCGGACCTCCTCGATGAAGTTGGCCGCCAAAAGCCTCGCTACCTCCTCTCGGACGGCCTCTCTTCGTTCTGCCCCCATAGAGCGCCGCTTTTGAATGACGGGGCGGGCGGTCGGGTTGACTGCAAGGCGATGGGTGATGATTGATTGATCGATACCCGGCATGTCTGCAGGCGTCCATGCAAACACGTCAGAATATTCTTGCAATAACGCAATTAAGCTTCGCTTACTGGGTTGTCCAATTCTGCGCCGATCCGGACGCTCCTCGTCGGCGTCAGGAAGACTTCCTCCAGTTCACCCACCGGGGCAGGTCGCTCGCATCCATCGCGAGGGTCAGGCTCAATCTGCAGTGCGGGGCGAGCCCGGGTCTCCTTCAGGGTTGCCAGATGGCAACGCTTCGCCACCTGGTGGTTCCCTCGCACGCTTCCTGTGCCATTGCCGGTAGGGAATTTAACCATTTGATGGTAGGTGGATGGTATGGCTCGGAGAGCATTCAGCGCAGGGCGCCCCATGATCGCGTTATAGGCGGACTGGATGTCTACTACCAGGAGAGTGGTCATGCAACTTGACGTCTTGTTGCCGTCGCCTAAGGAGAAAGGTAGGGCGATGGTCCCCTTTGGGTACACCGTTCCCCCATTGAAACCTATCAACGGTGTATCCGCCGGGGAGAGGTCAGCGTCGGTGAAGCCCATCTTCCTGAACGCATCGTAGTACAGGACGTCAGCCGAGCTCCCATTATCAACGAGGATCCGCCGCACCTCGAATCCCCCGATGTCGGCCGTAATCACCAATGCTTCGTCTCGCGCTGAGGGAGGTACGGGCGCGGCGTCTTCGTCTGTGAACGTGATCGAGTAATTTCGGTCTAGCTCCAGGCACCGCATCTCGTTCGCGGGGCGCTTGCTTCCGGAGGAACGCTCGCCGGTGATCACGTGTATCGTTCCTCGACGCTCCCGGGGTGAGGGAGCTCTGGCCGCCGGCCTCTCATTCTCCCGCCTGTCCGCCAGCGTGTTTCCGGCCTCCGGGTCTCGTCGCCACGTGTTTTTGGCGGGCGGTCGCTGTACGTACTCTTGCAGATGTCCCCTTTGGACCAGCCGTTCTATTTCAGCCCTCAACTGGCGGCAGTCTTCAGTGTCGTGGCCCGACGCCCGGTGATATCGGCAATATCGGTCCGCGTCCGGTCCCAACGTTTCTTTGGTGGTGCGAGGGGCTCTGATCAAGCGCCGCTTCTCCCCTTCCGCAAGGACAACAGCGCGCGGGGCCAACAGTGGGGTGTACTTCTCTCGTTTGTTTCTCGTCCCCGCTCTTCTCGCCGATCGGTAGGGGCTTCTTTTCGCTTGGTGTCCTTGCGCCTCCAGTCGGCCTCCTCGATCGTCATGAAGCGTTGAGCCCGCGCCGCCAGATCGGCAAGTCGCTGGGGGGTCGATGATCATGTTTTTTGCGAACTCCTCATCCCTCAGGCCGCGCTGAAATGCGGCCATTTTTTCTCGCGGGGTCAGATCATCCACTTCGGCCGCCACTCTAACAAATCGCTCGTACCAATGGCGAAGGGATTCCCGGTCCCGTTGCTGCATTCCGAAAAGTTCCATGGGGGTACGCTTGATCCGAAGCGACCCTGCGAAGCGCTCTAAAAACTTTTCTTTTAGTGAGGCGAAGTGGGAGATGGACCCGGGTTCTAACGAGTAAAACCAGTCCGCTGCGAGGCCCTTCAACGTCCCTGGAAACAGGAGGCACTGAATTTCGTCCGTGGCCCCTCTCCCTAGGAGGGAGTTGACATGGGCGCGCAAGTGGTCGCGGGGATCGGTCTTTCCATCATACGCGTCGATTTGCGGAGCCTTGAACCTCGGAGGTAAGGTGACCGCCTGGATTTCGGCGGAAAAGGGGCTGGCGATCCTCTTCAACGGCCGGGAGCCCATACCGCGGCGGTTGTTGGCTTCGAGGGCTCTGGCCACGCGATCCTCGACTAGTTTATGCACTTCCCTCATGGTCATGCTAGTGTTTGCTTGGGAAACGTTGTCCCCTGAAGGGGTAGGCGTCAAACGCGAGCTTGCGGCCGCCGCGGGGGAGCGGGGTGCACGTGGCGCTCCCGAGGTGTCCCCGGCGCCTTCCTGGCGCCCATTTAGATGACGAGATAGCGCGGCATCCACTAGGGTGGTGACCCGGCGCTCGACAAATTGCTCCACTGCCTGGCGGGTCCGAATAGGGAGGGCTGCTAAGAGCTCGTCCTGGTTGGGATCGGGACGCGGGGGGCCTTCGGGGGTGTTTTTCGTGGGGGGAGATTTTGGGGAAATGCCTGCTGGTCACGTGTGGAACTTGTTGCTCTGCGATGCTACGAGTGCGAGCCATGACTTTTAGTCCGTGGTTCCCACAGACGGCGCCAATGTTAGGTTGAGAAATAGTAAGAGGAAATGAACAAAGGCCAGATTGATGAGTATTGTCTTATCTCCTTTATTCCGGGGTACAGGTCCCATTTATATAGGGACGGAGGGGACACAAACATTTAATACGCATTAAATACACGTCGTGTGCCTTGTAGGGGAAGCATCCTCTGCTGTACGGAAGGTGTCAGACTGAGACGAGTCAGGCGGCGTCAGCCGTACAAAAGCGGCGCTGGCGGTACGGGTGCCACCTGGACTGGCGCGCAGCCACGCCTAAGCGCCGGTCCAGCGGTTTGGGCCTACTTCCTGGGCCTTCGTCTGAGCGAGGCTTCTCCGAGGGGAGGGCCTTGGGCCCGGTCCCTACAGTAGTCTCTTCTGAATTTTTTCTTCTGAGTGAGTCGATATACTCATTATAACAGGCAAATAGTTCACGATGAACACCTCTTGACAACAAGCAGATGGCCAAGGGAAGGGGAGTACACGTGAGAATTACTTTCACATACACTAAATCACACAAAGGAAACATACAGTCAGCAGTACAATCTCTACACGTGAAAAGTCCCACAATTTCTTAAAGGGACAGTTTATAGGAGAATGGGGCGGATATCGGGTCAGTCGAGACAGCTATGTTATTGTACCAGCTGCCAGGTCAGCCATGAGAGGCTGCTGTCGGGAGTAAATTTATTTAGTGTACTAGTTGCCAGTTCAACTTCTTGGCTGCTTCCTCAGGTATTTTTTCTCACCAAACACTTTCGCTTTTGTTCCCATCTAGATTATTAGAATGGACCCATCTTATGACTTGTTTGTGAGGTTAGCCAATTAATGGCCCCATACTTTCCCGGAGCCCTCGCCTCCACAGTCTCCTTTTAAAGGAATTCCATAAATTTTCATCCAAAATGGTAAAGTGTTCATCAGGCAATCACTGAAGCAGAGGTAATATCAGAAGATGTGAAAGCTTCAAGAGAAAATGAGCCACTCAAATCACATATAAGATGGGTTTCCTTACAGCATGTTCATTACACGACTGATGTTTAAAAGTATCAGATCAAATGATTCATCGTAATCAACTATTGTGATAGGCTCGGGATAAGACAACCGTATAGCATCCAATCTATACATGAAAACTAAAAGGGAAAGGCCGATAACGAGGATATTCATAAAATGCAGTACCTGAAAAAGGCATCCAAGCTCTTTACTTGTGAAGGACGGTGCTGTCACCGCGGTCGTCGTCAACAACAACATCATACCATTTAATTAATGATACAAAACACGATCAGCAAAACATTAATTAAAGAAGAAGATGAAAAGATTCCAAGGGAACACGTAACGTACGCAGTGTTCCCTGGCGTGTCCTTCATCGACGGTCGGGAAATCCTTAAGAGGTGATCAACCTGTTTTAATAATCAAAGAAGAAAGAGACTGTCAGGACCCACCCATACGAACAAGCCAATATTACCCTTCTTTAATTAAGAATAAAAAGAAAGACTTGCTTAGGGAACATAAGCATATGCATTTCAGCCCTCATCAATCAGTTCTTCGGCCAAAAGGGTCCGCCAAAAATGGTGCTATGGCCCCTAAAGTTAGGGCGCGTATTGGTTGAGCATTATACACCTGGAATTGATTTGAGAAGGAAATTGATCTTTCTATGATGTTCACCTAATATTTAAGCGATAAACTAAGCAGTCAATAGACATGGTCGACGGGTGTTAGAATATTCTCAGGCGATCAATTTATGGCTTTGTAATAAACACAAATACTAGCCTGAGATTAAGGTCGACAAACAATCATAATAAGTAATAATAAGAGAAGGGCACTGCCCGGTTGGAGGGCACTAATAGCACTACTTGACAGAGTTCATCATGCGTCTACCCTATTTTCTCCCCAGTATTAGGGAAGAATGAGATGATTTGGTAACAGGGAATGTTTCCACTTCCCGTGCTGAATATCTCTCACCACCATGAATGAATAGATCCAAATTATACAAATTCATGAATTTAGATAAGCACGTGTGCAAGACACATGTGTAAGTGATTTAATCAATGATAACACGTTCAAGGGTGAATCGAATATTGAATCTTGTAAACTGGACAAGTGTCTTATTTACTTTGAGTAACCTGGTTTACTTAAACAGCACTTAATTTTGAATAGTGTCTTTTCGCATATATAATTCAAGCGCGAACCTAACCAGTTTATGACGGGAGACCTGCTCCGGGAAATAAATTCCAATTACCGAAAACGACCCCACTCGTATTCCTAAAAGGACGAATAAGTCCTCCCAGGCAAGGCGCTAAAATCAAGCAGTTGACTTCACGCGCCAGCTTGCGCGCTAACTGAACTGCCCTTGCACAGTTCAGCACCTCGAAGGTGTCCAATGATATTACCAATCGTAATATTAAATTATGAAAATTGCGTCAAGTTAGGTAAATAAAAACATTTATTTAGAAAGTTTTACCAAAATTAAAGGAAAAAATTGAAAAGTTTCCCCGCGGTCAAAAGTCAAAATACGACTTACCCGCCGCCGCCGCCGCCGTGGGTGCCGTTCCCCCCACACCGCTATTCCTTCCCGATCCCACTGAAAATGGACTTGATTCTGCTTCTGGTGAGCTTCTGTTTCGCCTTCCACGCGCCGGACACATCCATTTCCGCCAGCTCCTGCAGGTGCCGGTGAGCTCCCGCCGCCAGGAGCTTCTGCCTGCAGAAGTGGCTCCCGGATGCAAGGATGGCCGAAACCACAGCCACCGGAAGCTTCTTGGGCACAGAATCGTTCCTAGGATCCAACATCTGGACCAATCTCATCATGTTCTTCTCATCCCTCACCAGGTCCTTCCTGTTTGATCGCACAGACAGCAGTGCCACCAGTGCCTGCGCCGCGGCGTCCTGCAGCCCCACCGGCTTTGGGCACTCCATCAACTTCATCAAGGAGGACATACAGCTAGAGATGGCTCTTTTGTTCTCGTCGCTAACGAACAAATTAGCAAGCAGCATAGCTGACAAATGCTGCAGATTGGAGTTCCCGTGCTTGATTAGCTCGCCGATTTGGATAACGAATGCAGTAGAAGTTGATAGGATTCCGATAACCGAGTCGGCGGCAGAAAGTGAGCTAATCGCCCGCAGGACACTCTCAAAAGCATCAGAGCTCGACTGATTGTTGAGCAGCCACATTAGTTTCTGCAATCCTCTTTCCTGCAGTATCAGTGCCCTGAAATACCCCCCGGATTCTGCCAAAACAGATAGAGCGCTCGCCGCCTTCTCCTGAGCAGCTGCGGAGCTCGAGCTAAGTAACTGAACGAGGACAGGGACAGCTCCTTCCTCGGCCAAGGAGGCTCTCATGTTCAACACACGCGACAAATTCCTAATTGCCCCAGCAGAATGAGATTGAGTCGCCGGTGAGCCCGACCTGCATGCTTCGACTAGAACCGAGATTCCACTGTACGCAGATATTGCCCAAGCGTTTTCAGATTCTGCTGTGATTGATTCCACTGCGATCGCTGCTTTCTCCTTAAGGGGAATCGAAGCGTTCTCGAGAATTCTCAGCATGGGACCTAACCCTCCTCCTTCAAAGACGCACTTCCTCGTCTCTTCATTTGCAGAGGCCAAAATCGAGACCGCTGCGATGGCTTGATCGCGAACGTCTGGAATGTCATGGAGATCGAGCAGTTGGATGAGGCAGGCGATGTTGCCTTCCCTCGCAACTAAAATAGCAGATTTCTCATCATCAGAAAGGAGCTGGAGAAGAGACTCGAGAGCCTTCTTCTTGAATTCGATCCCTCCTATCTGGAGCCGAGTGAAAATGTCTCTGATAAAGAGCTGCACGTCGTCTTTGTCAGAGCCGCGACGAGGTCGTGAAAGAACGATGGCAGTTGACCGCCGTTGGAGGACGCCGGATCTGAGGAGCAAATCGAGGTCACGGATGTGATTGGACAGAGAAGAGGAGAGAACGTCAAGGTCGCTCTGCATCCGCAGCTTCCCGCCATTGAAGGAAGGATCCGCGCACTGCTCAGAGAGAGATTTGAGGCTCTGGAGGGTGGAAAGAAAGTCGGGGAGGAGGGTTTGGAGGAGAAGGTTGTCGGTCCAGTGGGAGGAAGAAGAGAGACAATCAAGGAGGGAGTGCAGAGCTTCGAACTTGGCGCGGAGGAGCTGCCACCGGCCGGCGAATGAGCGGAGGTTGAGAGAGGATTGAAGGAAGTGCGAGAGAAGATCATTAATCGGGCTGAGGATTGCCAGGGGGTGGTCGGCGTCGGCCGTGATCGAGTCAGAGGTGGGATGCTGCATCAGGCCCGGCAAGGGGAAGGTCAAGGGGGAAGCATGGGCCGTAGAAGGAGCGGCTTCCGGTGAGAAGGAAACGGAGTGCGGTGGGGTTGGTTTGACTGTAACTGGGCAGAGAGGTAAGGGTAGGAGAGAGAGGGTAGAGAGAAAAACCGGAAAGGAAATCGAAGCTCCCGAGGAAGTCGTGGGAGTGTGTGAAAGAAAACTCAGAGAGAGAGAGTGGTCAGAGAGCGGATGGCGGAAACGCAGATGTTGCTTGGGAGAGAGATTCTTAGGAACCGGGAACGTGATCGGCTAGAGATTGATTTTATGGTCAATATTCTTTAATCATTTTTATTATTTAATAATAAAAAAAATTATAAGTGTGATATAAGAAAATAAAATAAAAGTATATATAACTCTCACCCTCTCAATCCTAAGTTGAAATTTTACGCTATTTCAATAATATCATATTTCCATTATTCAATATTTAAAAATTCGACAGATTATTAATAGATTTTCGATTAATTCCCAACTCGAAACAAGATGTAAAATTTAATCAATATAATTTAAAATTTCTTTTTTTTTTTACGTTTTTCGCTCATATACGAATTTACTTAGTGGGATAATTAAGTGGTCGGTGCCATACCCTCCCATCCCCACCCAACAGTCGAGCTGGCAGACTCGGCGCTCGATTCCTATTGGGGAACTCCTACCAAGCAGCGGGCCCCGCTGACCTTAATTATTGCTTCCTCCCCCTCCGGTCTGATCCTCCTGCCTCCCGACCGTCAAACTGAGAGAGAAAAATGGAAAGAAAAACAGAAACGCAGCCCGGGTTTTGCCGGAAATTTTCGCGAACTTTGGTTTTCGGAAACGTCATCAAATGAACCCCTTGCAGCACAGACACGACAAGTATCCAAATCTTCAATGATCGGAGATTTTGCACGCGGTTTACACCGATCATCCGGCATATACATTTGGTCGGACACCACACCAATTGAGCGGGCCGACCAATAGACATTATGGGCCCAAAGATCGAGGCCCAGGCCCAGCCCTATCAAGAGAGAGTACCGGTACTTTACTTTTTCTTGAACATGAGAATGAAAAAGTGCCGGTAATTTTTTCTAACGGGTTATGGTAAATTGGATTTACCTAAGAATTTATCGGGTTGCCAGGGATTTTTGTTTTTACTTAAAGCGTGTCTCTGTTGCCATGCCATGCCCATCCGACCGGGCGGATTCGGCTTGTTTTCACGGTTCTTGTAGGCACCTTAGATTGGGCTATTTCTCCGAGGGGGACGGGCCCAATTGATGGGCTTTGATTGATTGAGGTCCGAGACTCCCGTAAGATTCCAATGGAGATTCCACTGGATTTTTTTGTTTTTGTTTTTGTTTTTTTGTTTTGTGTACAGAGTTATTTGATAATTTACAAAATTGGGAGAGATCGGCGCGTTCGATATAGCCAAACGTGCCTGCAATCAATTTGTCGCCATGTTGAACGGTATCTTGTCCCCGTCCCCGACTTGAGTCCATACTGCACGACGGTGAATGACAGTCGAATTATGGAACTCTAGGGCCCGTATGCACGTGCTTCTGTTCGATCGAACCATTTCCTTCCTTCGCGAGGGAAAGAAACACAAAAAAAAAAAAAGAAAAATGAAAAGAAAAATGCTCTTCTCCGATATAAAATCGAGAATGTTTGTCTCTAAATGTACTATATATTGGACAGTGTCCGTGAATCATGGAAGAGATTTGAACTCAAGACTTAAAGACCGGTGGATGATGGTCAACTCACCTACAAAATGCAATTGTAGAAAAATAAATTTAAAAAAGAAAAGGGTAATTCGAAAAAAAAAAATTGGACCATTTCTCGATTTATGCGTGTCATCCTTGCGCAGGGGCCATGCTAATCTTTTCTGTATCGTTCCAATTTTATCAGATATCTCCGGAGAGACAACCTTGATCCGTCCTGCAAATAAACCGCATCGTGCAATGTGTTCCGGTCGATGTGGGACGAACAATAGAGGGCTCTTTTTCTCACCCTAAGGCCCACATGTGATATTGTTGAAAATGTTTGTGAGAGAGAACTCTCTGCAATGTGATGATCTTTCACAATACATGCAGCAAAGGAACAAGATTCGGACCCGACTTCTTCTAACTCGAGTAGAAATTTTGTATAATACCAGAACATGTTACGAAATAAACTCACATCTCGTCGAATGTAAGTGTGAAACTCGTGGTAAAAAGGTTAGATTTCCCTCCACAATTTCACCCTAACAATTTTTTTCGAACTCATAAACATCCCACAGATTTTTTAATTTTAGTCTGTATGCAAGCACAAATAGGAATAACCTCAACAACTCCAATAAACGGTGTGGTTTGTTGGTTTCCAAAGCTCACTTGCACACAGTTTAATGAATTTAACGCCTTGGGGTTGAATTTCCTCTGTGCATTTATGTCAAAATATTTGTTGAAATCGAACTCTTTAGATTTGGGCTTGGAGAACAATGGATTCTATGAATTATGCTAATCCTTTGATGGTACTGCTAAGCTAATGCGGTTTGTGCCTGTGCTAGCTTGTTTGTTACGTCTTATATATTTGCGGTTCAACACAAAAGTAAAAAACACGCTGTCACGTAATTTTAAGTAAATGTTTTTCAAAAATATCTCTACTACTTCATGTAAATCCAAAACAGTTTTGGTCTCTTTTATGAGTTCCAAAAATGCACTCAATCATATTGAGTCTTCATAATTTTCATAACTTCAATATTTTTATCCATTTTATTGCTTGCTCATATATTGTTAACTATTTTTGCTATTTTCTCAAAAATAGTTAACAATATCGAAGAACTTTCCAACTAAGAATAGAAACATATCTCCTGGCCGAGAGATTCTCGTATGAGCTCAGCTTACCACGTCATCCGTGAACTCCACCGACGAATGTTTAACACGTTATCGTCACATGTCGGATCGCCTTTTTGTATTCCTTAATGGCATTCCCGTTTTAATCACGATTTGAGATATTTGCTCACGTATCGAACATTCACCGACTAATTTCACTTGTCATCCGTGAGTCCCGCCAACCTAAGAATTTCTCAAACCCATATAATTACTCCATAATGATTTATTATTATAGTAGGGGAAAAACACTAAATTCAAGATTCATTCCTTTTAGTCAGACTTTGCACGACCGACGTTAGTGACTCGAGCTCATGAATAATATAATATAACGTATTTAATTAATAATTGTATGATATTTCGATAAAAATGTCATATCATACTTAAAAAATAACATTATTGGTTAATAAAAAGTTGATGTAATTAATATTATTTACAAATATTCATTAATTCGGCTTTATGGATTACGTGATAAGCTTAATTCTCTCAACATGTATGAACAAAATTTGGGTCCACACGCACTGAATCAGAGAAAGAGGGGACGGTCGAACGAGGAACAGTGACATCACTTAGTAAAAGCCCTTAATAATTAATGGTTTCTGGTCGAGCAAATGAGTTCGGCCAGGACATCGTGGACCGTCGATTTTAATTGTGCAATTTGATTCAGCGCATTGAATATTAATATTCCTCGTAATCTCTTGGTAGAATGATTACTCGAGCTCGTTTTTTCTTAAAATCTAAATTATTAGGTGGTGATATGCAATTTTCTTGTAAAGAGAGTTTATACGTTAATCCAATCGATGTGGAACTTGATTCTCAATAGCCGCCCTCATGTTCCAATGTGACTTACATCCGTCGCGTTCCCTTAAACAACCGCCCTCAACAATTGATCTGGAACCGGACATATTTCTTCCAGTATCAAACGAGGGGGACAAACTTACCATGAGGCGATCTTTCTTCTGCCATCCTCAGACTAACATGCGAGTCGACTATTTTTCCGTACTCGATAAATTGACCATGAGCCAAGAAATTGTCTTCCGGTTTCAGGCATAACTAGCTATGAGTTTCACATTCGGATTTGACATGGTGCGAGCTCATACGATAATCCGCTCTCACACAACATAATCTTATAACATAGTCTATACAAATGAATAGCCAAAATCCCACAATTATCTCTTTTTTTTTTTAATATTTGTGTTGATTCCGTTAATTTATACTGATTCTGTCTATTAAATGACACTGCTATATAGAAAGAGAGTTTAATATAGTCGGTACCGCTTTCGTCCTGTTGCCTCATAGAACAGTGGTCAAGACCCAAGTATCTTCCTCTTTGAGCCCCTATGAATACCACACCAGGTTCATCCATCTCCAGTATAGGGAACAAACCACAGTCGAGCCATTTGTCTGGGAGACAGAGAAGGAAGGATTCGACCATCGGAGTGAGAGAATACATAACAATGGAGGTGAGCTTCCCAGTCATCGACATGGAGAAACTTCATGGCGAGAAGAGAGCCGTCGCCATGGAGAAGATCAAAGATGCATGCGAGAACTGGGGTTTCTTCGAGGTAATAGATGGGCTTCGATGTACTAGTTTGATGCTCGAGCTTATACGTGTTACATGGCACAAATCATCGGTTAATATTTCGAATCGTTGATGGTGGGGGACAACACACAGGTTGTGAATCATGGGATCTCCCACGAGCTGATGGACACGGTGGAGAGGCTAACCAAAGGTCACTACAGGAACCGCATGGAGCAAGGGTTCAGGGAGCTCGTGGCAAGCAAGGGCCTGGATGCTGTCGAGAGCAAGGTCACTGACATCGACTGGGACTGGGAGAGCACCTTCTTCGTCCGCCACCTCCCCAAGTCGAAAATCGGCCAGATCCCAGATATCGAGGACGACTACAGGTAATTATTGTACAAATCACACATGTAAAGACAGACAGTCCTCGGTGAATGTGGCATGCACTTTCTGTATACAGAAAGGCTACGAGGGAATTCGCGTTGGAGCTAGAGAAGCTGGCGGAGGAGCTGCTGTGCGAGAACCTCGGGCTCCAGAAAGGGTACCTGAAGACGGCGTTCCATGGCATGCAGGGTCCGAACTTCGGGACCAAGGTGAGCAGCTACCCGCCGTGCCCTAGACCCGACCTCATCAGGGGTCTCCGGGCACACACCGATGCTGGTGGCATCATTCTCCTCTTCCAGGATGATAAGGTCAGCAGTCTCCAGCTCCTCAAGGACGGGAAGTGGGTCGATGTCCCGCCCATGCGCCACTCCATCGTCATCAACCTCGGAGACCAGCTCGAGGTCCGTACAAGAAGAAAATAAACCCTAGATCCGAATACTTTTGATACAGCAAGAAAGATTTTCAGTGCTCTCCATTTCTGTCAATCGATGAGTATACATCAGGTGATCACGAACGGGAGGTACAAGAGCGTGATGCATTGGGTGGTGGCACAGACGAGCGGGAACAGGATTTCCATGGCCTCGTTCTATAACCCCGGGAGCGACGCGGTCATATGCCCGGCTCCAGCATTGGTGGAGGAGGGGGCAGAGGATGCGAGGGAAGTCTACCCGAAGTTCGTGTTCGAGGACTATATGAAACCGTATGCAGGTGTCAAGCTCCAGGCGAAGGAGCCGAGGTTCGAAGCCATGAAAGCCGTGGAAGGAGATCTCAATCTCGGACCCATCGCCACTGCTTGATAGATGCGTGGAGACCCAGTGAAGAATAACGCATCGTGGAGGAAACTGGAAACTGATATATGAAGAAGTTTGATGTATTGCAATAGTATATTTATAATTTTATACCTGAATTTGACTAATTGAATATGTGATAGATTTCTTGGTTAAAAAAAGAAAAGAATATGGATAAATGATTAAATAAAATTTTAATTGCAGTTAATTTCGGAGTGTGAGTCTTTGATAAGTCAAATGTAAAGAACAAATAGTAACTTTGGGAAAAATTGAGTGATAATAAAAATGGTAAATTTATCTTCACACCTATATTTTTTTAATCCGATAGTTACTAAGAATTGAGTTTTACATATCAATGGATAATTTGTGGAGGTGAAGAAGATGTCAAAATTTTCAAATATGTACATATATAATATAGGAGAAATTCTCAGGGGAGTTGAGGTCGTGGGTGACGTTGTATACTTAATCAATAAATATTTAACATATCGGTGAATATTTCAAATTACGTTTAAAAATGATAAAAATATATGACGTGACACTTTATGATTATATATTAAATATTTATCAATAGAGTTTACGGATAATGTGATGAGTTGTCTCTCGTAATATAGATATAGATTATATATTAAATCAACGGCACTACGCTACGACACGTGTCCCTTTTCAGTTTGTGGTATCACTTGCTTTACTTCCTGAATTAGTCGACGTAATTACCCGAATTTCTTTAAATAGCAAGTGACGATGTTAATATGTGAAGGGAAAAAGGGTTCGAAATTCGATGAGCTGAACTCCGTAAGAAACTTAATAGTAGCCTTTTATAACCGTCTACAATACCCGATATTCAAAAAGTCTAAATAGTCCCTAATCAGTCTGCATTCGAGACATCGAACCGGCTCGTCACGGGTAACTTTATCTTGATTTTCAATTTTCTCTATTGATAAGATTTGAATTTAAGAGCATATTTTAAAGGGAAGGATTGTCGAACCATTTTAATCAATCTGGATCAGTTAAAACCCTAAAAATAACTTTAAAATTCGTATTGAGTGAGTTTTATCCTTTGATGGACCGGCACCAATGCGAACTAGATTAATTAGTGATGCATGTATCGGACTTAGGTCCAAGTGAAGATGGGCCTAAAATTACAAGAATGGGCCTCAGGTACTGCCAGTCTCCCATGCTACAGGTACCATCCCAATGAATCGACCCATTTCTCTGTATCTGTATCCCGACATCCAGAAATTCTAATAAATCTCGAACAATTCAATTTTGAGCCGGGCTAGCTTAGTAAGGGATGAAACTCATACAATCGTGGATCTTCTTTACTCACAGGATTGAAAGCAAATAAATGTCCAAACTACTTTAACCGGCCATGCAAGGCGGTCAAACCCTAATCTTTTTCCTTCACAAGCAGAGCTGGGAGGGCGAGACCCGCACCACCGGTCTCGAACCCGAGACCTTCGATACGGTACGGCGATACCCATAAGACCGAACATACCAATACCGGAACCGTAGCACGTAACTTAATGTTGTCAACCAAAATGTTATGGACCACCGAGTGGGAGAGGAGAGGGGGCATCAGTTTTATGGTGAAGTTGACAGTACAGAGGGGGGGGGGGGGGCTCCTCCAATGATGACTTCAAATTGACAGAGCACATTGACAGAGGTCTCGAAATCAAGTTTTAAAGAGGGAGAGACGGGCCAGATTTTAATTAGTTCGGGTCAGCCGGACCCACTCGAGTGGATTCGCATTTAATTCCCGGCCCTCTCTCCCCCCCCACACTCCGACGCTCGTTCGATATCGCAACGTGGATCTCCCGAGTCCCGCTAGTTCTCGCAAGGAGGACGGTCCCGTGAAAGGGGCAGACGGTAAGAGATTCATTCATCGATTTAGAAATGTAGAATGAGTTGAGTTCGATGGCTGTAATCCAAATTTACCATAATTTTACGTGAATTTGGAAAAAAATTTCCAACTCATTTTCAGTAAAAATCGATATTTGTTGGCTGAATTACTCGAATGGAAATTGTTATTGGTGCTTTGAGCCGACAGTATACTATGATTGAAAAATATATGTTTTTTTTTTAATTTCGGTAGGTATTATAATTGAATATAAATTGAAAAAAAGGTATTATAAATGAAGATTTTGGTAGCGGTCAATTTTTTTTTTTTACGATTTTGATAGGACGGAAGTGGTCCGTCAGGATGTCAAGTCACTTGCCAGAGTTTGTTAGAGAGAAGACACTGAGAAATTCAGAAATCAACCCTCGTCACATCATAAAATATATATAAAAAAAAGCTGAAAATATAAGAGATAATTCGATAATATCAGTCATCTAACGGTTTAAAACTCATTCTCATACGATTTGATGGTGTCGAAATTTTAGTTTCGAATTCTTTCTGCATATTATTGTCAAGATATATCTGCTAGGAATGTGCTGCTCAGTGCTCAACTTGAAGAATACCGACTTCTTGAAATGTACGGGATGTTGTTTTGTGATGCTGCCTTGACAAGTTCAGTAACGAACGAGCCCGGATATTGCGTAGTGTGGATGCATGAATCGCGGGCACGTGCAAATTTAGCATTAGAGTTGTTGAAACTCGTGGTCATTGGTTAGTAAACCTGAGTGCGAAAGGGAAAGTATGGCCGCGGTCAATTCTCACCTATGAAGAGTCAAACCCATATTGGATGGATAAAAAATAGAAATTTGATTTGTAAAAGAGTGGGTGCCACCAGAAGTTCGCACTCTGCACCAGCTACGACTCAGCGGACCTTGATTTCTTAAAATGTTTTAGACTTTTAGCAGTGAGTGATACACCGACAATGACCAAGTTAGGGTGTTTATCCCGAGCCATGACGACAAGAAAATCTCACCTTAAAAAAAAAATGAAAATAGATACCACCATTGAAGAACAGTTTAAACTCTTAAATTGCATACGAGTTCAAATTCTTATAATTATATCGAATAGATTATCATGTGAGTTCACATCTCGTAAAACCGACTTCATAGGGATGCATGCATGCATGCATTCATATATATATATATATACACACATACACACACACGTGTTTCTGTTGACATCACTCATACACACATACATACATGTGTGTGTATTGGCTATAAAGAAGGCAGAATGGGCTAATTCTTGATATACGGCATGGCCATAAATGCAATATGGCGGAGGAGGAGGACCACTTTTGATTCTGAGATTGACCTTTCAGTGCAGAGGTGGGGAGAGGGAGGGAGAGAGATATATATAGAGAGAGAGAGACGACGTCTGAGTCTGCACAAGTCGAGTTATTACATAAGACATGAGAACCATGATGATGTCTTCCTTCTCTTCTCTCCCTTTATTTTTATATATATATATATATATATATGTACACACACATTACTGACGCTAGTTGATATTTGAAAATACAGTAAATTTGGATCGGTTTAGGCTCAGATTAGATCGGACCGCTCTGAGATAAAGCTTTTCTGATGATCACGGTCAGTTCTGTTCACTGCATGGCTCGAATTCAAAATGTTATTCAGATCGAAGCTGTCTCAACGAATCCACCTTAGTTGGCCATATGTTACTTAGCTGTAGGGGCAAAAGGAACGGTGATTAATTGTGAGATCAGTCTGCGGGTGTGGGGCAAGAAGCAAGATCCCATTTTGTAGCTAATATCGTGGTGCTATTCTGTCACTGTCCCTCTCTGGCAAGCTCAGGAAGGATGGCCATGGCTCCGAACTTGCCGGTTGCGATTGAGTCCTCGCACTTTAGTTAAGTTCAGTGAAAGAAAATCTAACCCTGCAGACGGTCATATCGGAATGTTACCGGTATTCGATTCCGGGCACGTCCCTAGCTAGGCTCCCAGTCTCATTCCAGCACAGGCACGTTCGATCGATCTCGAGCTAATTTATAGGTGGTCATGACTAAATTTCTCATAGATCTTAGATATCTAAAACGAAACAAGTCGTCACTCGAATAATAAAAAGAACCAAAAGTTCGGGATCATTGTTCAGTGTGACCGATATTGCATGTCGAAAATATCTAGGATATTGGTGACGATGATATATATATATATGTATGTATGTATGTGTGTGTTACTGCAGAAGATGCAGCAAGGGGTCAATCCTTCTGGTGCACGTTTTGCTAGGAAATAAATGCCACTGCTGCTTTCTCCTTCACATTTTCTGCAAATATCTCCATGTGTTTGTTTGATTATCCAGATTCTGGATCGAGCCCGAATTGCAAGGATTAATTGTAGCTATACCGCTCCACCGAACCACGACCGAAACGGTTTAAAGATGATACCGACTAAGCTTCGATCGAGTGCCTGTTTGTAAGTCGGGTTTTCGGACTCGTGACCCTTTTGAAAAATCTTTTCGAGTATACCCTCTTGCTAAAAAAAAAAAATTCCAACTCTGAATCAATACATATGCAGTGTCGTGTGTGTGTGTATATATATATATAATAACCCTCATCCGAATCGAAAATGTGGTCCACGAGATCCTTTAGCCCCAGTAGGGCTAGGGCACAGAATTAAGTAAGACCCTACCCCAAGCAGCATGCAGGCAGAAAGAGAGAAACCCTAGAAGGACTTACTCTTTTTATCAGTATAGTAAAATGAACGTAGTAGTAACAGTGACGATTCCGCAACCCGTCACGAAATATTCAGTGTTTTCGTGTCGAACTATCTATGGATATATCAGATGAATTGAACACTAAGTGCCAACACCGATTGACTCTATCAGATTCGAGAAATCGATCCACAAAAACCCTAGAGGGACTTATAAATAAAGGTGGGATGGAGTGGAAGGAACATGGAAGCATCCTTTTCCTAAACAAAAAGTTTCTCATGATCATTCATTCAATCCCTTTCTGTCTCCTTCCCTTTGGTCGAAAACGACGTATCACCCTCCTTCCTCCCTCGTTCCCATCTTCCCATTCATCACTGAACCTCCGATTATACCCTTCCTTTGGACCTATTTTATCCCCCTCTCTCTTCCTCTCTCTCTCTCTATCTCAATTTCCTCATGCATGGCAGCACTCTTCTTCTTCTTCTTCTTCCTCTTCCTCCTCCTCCTCCTCTTCCACCACCAAGAATCGGCCACTTTTGCTGCAGCAGGGAGACAGTAATGTCGGCCTCTCGCCTCTTGCACATCGGCCATGCTCAGCATGGACGTGTGTTCTGTGATGTAGGCCAAGAGCAGATGCCGAACAACAAGTCCCGTAAATGAGCGGTCGTGGGCGCTATCCCTCCTGAGCTTGTCTCTCTCCGGGCCCGGTCGCTCCTCTTCGAACCTCAGGAAGGTCATTCAGGTTTTCTTGACCTTGCAAGTCCGAGGGGGCCTCCAACTCGGACGCGATTACCTGGTATGCTCTTCGAGAAGGTCGGAACTGAAGTCGGTCTCGCCGGGTTAGCAGAGAGAACTCCTTTCTTATCCATCTCTTTCGAGACAATCGTGCACCCGTTTCTGATAATCTTCCATGGCCCGTGCGGCTCGTCTCTTGCTTGCACGTGGTTAGAAAAATCACTTCTTCTTGTAGACGAACGAATGTGTTTATGTACAGACGTGTACAGACGTGCATGTGCACTGAGATTTCTCTGTCTCTTCCATGCATATTGTAAACAAGTGTGAATTCCGTTCCGTCATATACGTACCATCTTCTCTAACAATACACACACACACGTATATATAAGCATGTTTGAACTGCGCAATCACATTTCATGCATAGCTTCTAGGAGCAGGGTGATTTGAACTAATATAAGATCTCATATGCTTAGCTGCATACACTCGATAATTACCCAAAATGAAAAAATCTATATATACTCGATGGATCTTGACATTGTTCCATTTCATGAGAAAGCCTGTAAGGGTCGAAAATTCGATTTCCCCTTAAGCGCGTAGACTTACCCACAAATGTGTCTTGCACATGAACTTACTATATTCATGGAATTGTCGGGTATTCAAGGTCGATGTGGAGAACAAACTCTTTGTGATATATAGACACACCCACAGTCGATGGATCTTGGGGTCTGACAAGCGGCGATACATGCTCGTGAGTGTGCTGTAAAAGATCGTGAGATAGCGCCTTCCACTACACTGTCGAGGTAAGAGCACCGGCCGGAGTCTCTAGTCTAGGTTTGCTCTCTGACCGTTCCCTTTTTGTCCTCTTTTGAGAAAAATAGAATCTTTGTTTTCAAAAGAGGTGGAATCTGCAACTCCTTTGTTCGTTTCGGCCATGAAAATTGAAGCAACTTGTGAAGGAGGATGTCATCCTCGCCGGTAAGAAAAACTTGACGATGCTTCATCGACGTTGAACTGATCTTATCAGTATTATTCTCCCAATTCCGAGGAGACTGTATGTTGTCTCGTTTTTTCCATTGCACATACCACCCAGCCGTAGTCCTGAATCGCAACGTCCCAACTAATCCACTCAAGGAGAAAACGGTCAAAATCGCAAGGTTTGAACACGGGATTTTATCTAATGAGTATGAGACACCGAATTGCTCGATGGTAGTAGATTAGAATTAACTTTTAGTCCAGTGACCAGAATGTAAATGAGCAGATGAAGCTAATTAGCAGCAACAGCTGGGCTCGCTGGGGAAGCAAAATTCTCTACAAATCAGAATTCAAATGAATGTGGCGTGAAGATACTGAAGAAACAAAAAGCCCACTTGGGCTAACTAATCTTCTGAGAAAGTATAGAGTAGAGGCTGAAGGGGACAAATACTCGATGAATGATGCACAACGCCTGCACTGTGCTTGCAAGGGTAAGGTCCCAATTCCAATCACCCGACGGCATGAAAAGAAAACATAAAGATAAAGGAAAAGAGAAAGCCGAACTCGTACAGCACAACGCTCGAAATCTTTGTACTATGATCCCCACAAGCTGGGGAATGGAGCATGGCCGGTTAAGCCGAAACGAATCAGCACGAATTGCAATCTGATTTACATGAAAGACCCTGATGCATGCGAAACCATCTACCTCAGCATCATGATTTAGTAGAGCACGGCTCTACGCCAGGAAGTGAGTGGTAGTGGACATTAATATTTACACTGATATCAACAGAATAACAAACCAATAACAACAATAACTACTACACATACCAAGAGATTTCGGCTGAGAATTTATGTACCCAGTCTTCTTTACTTTCTTGGTCTTGTACTCCTTCATTCCCCGCATTGTCATTCATGCAGCGAGAACCAATACTTTGATCATTCCCTGGCTATTGGCAGTTAGCATGGTGGGACTATCACTCTTCCAGCACACGGCGCTGATGAAGTAAGTCCCCGCATCATCATCATGGTCGTCAGGATCGGGAGAACCGAATTTGTGGCAAGTAATGGGTTTCGCTATTTCCTGCAGGTTTTGAAGCCAAAAGTTCATCTTCTTTTGCCTTTTCTTTCTTGTATCAGCTTCGTACAGGAAGCAGAGCGGGGATGGCCGCTGAGAAAGAATGTAAACAAACCTTGTGGTATACATAAACCTCGTTACTTTCACTCCCGCATGCAATGTATTCACTGTTTACGGTCAAACCCACAAAATTTTTCTCATTTGTGTGGCCTTTAAAGGTTCGAACCTGCAAAGATCACGAAAGACACTAGTCAGCTAAATTCCACTCGTGCAAATCCAAGAACAGACTAAGGTTGAAGAGGATACGCAATCATATAATGCAATGCAGCTTTACACGTTCCAGCTACCTTCTTCTCATCCGAACATAGAATGTGTTGGGATTAACATGAAATGGTAATTTAGACAGAACATAAGGTCTTCATAGAGACACATGCCAAATGGTTATAGTATCATTAATGTCTAAAACGACAATACAGCATGCAATAGACAGAAGATAACCAACATGCCCAGAAGTTCAAGAGGGAGTGCATATCATTTTTTTTTTGAGTGGCATGACACGGTACATACAGTTTCAGCTTCCTATAGCATATTGAATCATTCAGTGCTACTATCTCAAAAGTTGAAATAGTTGTTCCATCCTCATCTATTTACAGATTCAGTGGATGGACAGACGGATGGACGGACGGAATTTGGTTATAGTACAAAGGATGATCCTGCTAAGTTGGCCTCAGTCAATGAGCAAGGTCCAAATGCACGCTCATACTGAAAATAAGAATAAAAAACTTGGGGATGTGTTAAGAGACCAGTCAATTCGTTAAGCACATTACTCACAGGTAAATTTTCCTTCACATCCCATAGCCGCAAAGTGCTGTCAGTGGAAGCAGAAGCAAGCTCATCATTGGACAAGAACTTTACATACGAAACTGCCTTTCTGTGCCCACTAAAAACATGTAGCGGTTGGCTAATATCCCGCAAATCATAGTAATGAACGTGGTGATCTGCAGAACCGACCTGAAATAAAGCAGAAAATCAAACTGAGTAAGGAAAAATTAAAGTGATACAGTTAATAGCACTTTCCTTAGACCACATTTTGCATTTTTTTCCTGCTAGACAAAGAATAAATATGTGTTTGCAGCAAGTCAATTGATCAAACCTTCTAAGACAAAATTATCGCTACTATGGAATGGTAAAACATTGACCATATTTACTGCATATGCATGGTGATAAATTGAATAGGAAAAAAGGAAGGAAAAAGAATGGTCAACCATTGCAGCATCTCCACTGTAATAGGTTGTCCAACATGACCAAAACGAATATAAAATGAAAGTGGCCATTGACAAAAGTACAGCAATTGACTACAGCAATGTGTTCTCGCTTCCAATAAGAACTGTCCTGGCTAAAAAGATAAAGCTGAACCAGATCACACCCATAGCATTTGACATCAAAGAATCTGACTGCGAAACAAAAACTACCGCAATATAATGGCTTGATCCTGGATTATATTTGACGCAGCATATATTCGCCTTCATGTTGATGTCAAGTACACTAGCTTCTTGTCTTGTGCACCATACTTTGACCTGTTTGTAACATGGAGAAAAAAATCATATAAAATTAACGAAGCAATTCCTCCAATTTCATAAAATATGAGTATGAAGAAAAATTTTGACATCAAGAATAAAACAGGCACTGTTCATCGCTCCGTACAGGCTTCTTGCATAATATGTTTCAATTCTTTCCAAATGCAACAGTATAGAGAACTCAATCCATTAGAAGCTTCAATCATGCGCTTGATTGCCAATCTCTATAATAGTTCTATTCATCACTTGTTATTGAAGCAACTTCAATGCATGAGCAAATTGTTCCCTCTTTAGCCTCTGAATATTAATAAAGCAGTCAGAGCTTCAGCTCATTGTTCAGATCTCTCTTTCATAAGCATGCGGAAATAATTCTGCCTATCAACCGTGAGCCCCAGACTGATTGACTAACAAGTGAACTGAATGAATTCATTCAGCAGGTGAAGGACAGCAGTAACTTGGGAAGGGATAAGGATGCTCGCGTCCAGTCACTAAAACAAGGACTTTCAAAAAGGAAAATTCTTTCCAGGTTAAGTATAAGCAGCATGTTTAACAGAAGATTGTGCGATCCAAGAGCAGTGCTATAATGTCTAAGAAGAACTTCCAATGTGATGACAGGGAAAATGGCCACTCATAGAGAAAGGGATTTGATTCAGTTAGAAAACAGAAATGAGAATAAGATATAAGAACTGCATCAAATGGCAGAAGAATGTCAGGGATTTGTCCACTGTGTATCTTAAAGAACTTAAAAGAGTGATAACACGTCTATAGTAAACTGCAGTCAAACCACCAAAATCACCTTACGCATGGAAAATTAATTGTTTTTTGAAACGCAGAAACTGTACCTTACAGTCATCACTTCCAGATACAAGCATTGATGGCTCTGTCCTAGAGAAATCAACACTCCAAGCACGCTTTTCATGCTCTTCATACTCCATCAGACTCTGCAAAGAGAGCATTAAAGTCATGGCAAATAAAATGCAGCAGTTCTAAGGACTACACATAGCAGCAGTAAAAAGACATATCTCAGCTACAAAACATCTTATGTACCAACAAAACAGCCGAGTTCTTACCTGTCGTGTCTCTACATCCCAAACAGTTACTATTCCCTCATAGTCACTACTCGCAATATGATTCTTGGCATACTTGTTCCAGCTCAAACAACTAAGCTTGGACCTTGTGGACATCTCGACAACTGGACAATGAGCATCTGTTGGCTCATTTACAACCTGAAAAATCAAAGAGAGAGAAACATCAATGAAATAGAGAATTTCCAGAGGAATCACCAAATGCTGCAAGTTTAGACCAAAAGAATTATCCTAAAGAGATTTTCTCAATTATAGTAGAAAAGAATAGTTTCAAGACAAGGTTATCTTGGTTAGTTGTCCTATTCATGTATCTGTATATATTCTTATTCAGGAGATAAGAACCCTTCAGGTTTTTAAAGTCATAGTCATAGCCATGCGAGAAGCTAAGACTATAACACATGGGTTTGAATGATCCACAAGCCCCTGAATTTTGCCACAAGAAGCAACATGACCACGATGCTGGTAGTTTTTTCATTATCTATCTCTTCTGCTAATAGCCCTCAGAGGTTCTCTTAACCAGTGCATCCATATTAGAAAACAAAATGAAAATGCACTTGAAACCTTACCGAGGAGAAGTCAAAAACTTTTATACATCTGGAAACTCCAGCAGTAGCAAAAAGCACATCATCCCGGTCAAATTCTATGCTGCATCAAAAATTTGATTTGTCAAATTTCATGCACGTTGTCAATGCACAATATACTTGAGATTCACAGGATGCAGGTAACTTATGTCCCCCACTTCATTCAGCAGGATACTTCAACAAGTACCTCACTTTTAACTACTTCTGCAGGATACGCTACTGTTCTTCCATTCCTAGTCAAGTAGATAGAACCTATAATTCAATTTCTTTCAATTTTAGTATATGATATACCACTCGGATTCTCAAGGTGACAAGGCAATTTACTACGTCAATCCTTATTGACGGATATAGCATCTTACATTTTGTTTTTCTAAAATAACCTCCAGCTTGTTTATCTTATCTATGACAAGCAGAAGTTATGGTCAGTTGTATATGATTACGTTTACAAAGTGGCAGTGTCTACATTCTTAAGAAACAGATCCAGAAGAAAACCCCCTCATAAAGCAGAAAATAAACAACTTTAATTGGCAACTAGCCACTTGCCCAACCAATCCAATGGAGCACCGGTGTGATTTATTATCATATCACCAAATTCTAATGTTGAGAGGTCATAGCAAATTGAAGGACAACAAAACTCACCTTGAAACTATGTTGGCGGTGTGAAATAAATCCTCATGTCTAAGTTCAGCAATAACCCTCAATCGACTGTTTTAAAAGCACCAATAGAGTTTAGACGAGGCAACTGGAGAAAGAGGGGCAGACAAACCAAACATGATAGAAAAACTACTGATATGAGCCCATACTGAAGAACAATATCTTGACATCTATACCTGTATCTGGCAAAGGTGGTCAGTACAGACTGAAAATGAGCCAGACCAGCATTATAACCCTCCCAATGTATGACATTTTTATCCCTGTCCTCTTGGACATGTGGCTGATTAGCCAATTGGCGTCTCTTTTGCAGATAACACTCTTGGAGATCATTAAACTGACAGAGTTTCAGAAAACCATCATACAGATGTGAGGAATGCTGAACCCATAAACAAGTTGAGGTTTGAACAATTTTGGCATCTTGTAGTGGTCTCGATTAGGATAGTATTAAGAACAACCACAATACACCTTCAAAGAACTTCACTCTCAACCTAAATTGATTCCTAGCATACCATTGGACAAAAAAACTCATAGTTCGTGCAATGAATGAAAAAACCTATTATTTGTAATAATCTGTCCGCTTACAGTAAGCATAAAACAAGATAAATGCCTATGGATTTAATTAGAATTACACTGACATTACTTGTAAGTGCTGGGAAAGCAATATAAAGGTTGTCAAAAGCGTAAAGTGCACTTGAGGTGCAAAGGATCTCATATCGCCTGAAGCGCAAAGTGCAAAAAAATACGCTCGCTTAAGTGAAGTAAGGCGCGTCTTGTAAAGGAATTATATCTACTATTCTCATCTAATAAACTAGCAATGTAAAACTATCAGCTCATAACCCATGATCCATCAAACAAAAAAACTAGCAGTAATTGAGCACAAGCAGCAGACTCCCAGCCGAGCAAAAACAGTAACCGAGTAGAAGCAGACAGACCAGAAGCAAAAACCAAGCAGAAGCACAGCAGCAGCAAGAATCGAAACTGAGCCATAGGCCTTAGTGGAAACAGAGCAAAGACGAAGAAGAAGACACGGGGTGGGGAGAAACACCAACGGCAGAATAAAGCCCTAATTCCTCCAGCTTTCTAATTATTTTCTAAGTTTTTACTGCTAATAAGTGGGTGGGCTCACTTTTGACCTAGCCTATTAATAAAAAAAGTCAAGCCTAGATCAGCTTGAAACAGAAGCGCAAAGCGCTTGCTTTTTCGCTCCAAGAAAAAGCGCAGGAATCTCCCTAAAGCGCGTGCTTCAGTGAAGGCGCTGCGCTTTTGCTCTGTTGAAGCGTTGGGGTGTCCTAGTGCTGCACTTCGTGCGCTTAAGCGAGCGCTCAATCGCTTTTGACAACCCTGCTGCAACATGACCGTTGGAAATACTCCATTGGAGAAAATGGCGATTGAGCTTTTTAATCATGTATGCTACTTCATTTTCCGAAAACGATATGTATGAAAAACATAAAAAAAAATTTCACCGAAGAAAAAGGAAATACTAACCTGTGCATGGACACGGTTTTTTCTCAATATAGCCAAACTTGATTGACTAATATGTTGAGAATCTGAGCCGCTGAGAGCTTCTTTCCTCTGAATTCCATGAGAGCTTGCCTGACCTTTACTATCCACTTTTATGCTCTGCAGATTCCCAGAAGACAAACTTCCACGTGCAGTTATAGGGCTAGACATGAAGCCACTAGTGTTCTTCTCCAACAATGAAGGCCATGGTTTTCTCACAATCGGATCATCCCCTAGCATCCGCAGCTTCAGAGAATACCTATCCCTGGCTCGATACAACTCTATCCTATGTCTCTCCACTGTGTTGATGTCCTCTTTTATGAACTGGAGATCGTTTTGTATCTGCAATAGCAGAGGGAACATCCTTAAAATTTTTTTAAGGGAATTTCTAATCAGGGTCTTCAATATATTAGACCATATAAACTAGGAAGTAGAGAAACAAATTGACCGACATGAGACGATAAGTGTGTTAACTTGAAAGTCGCCAACTTTAAGAATATTATCAAGCATTGACAATGTGTACAGATGATATGATTATTTCCAAAATGAACAACTTGTTAATCAGTTCAGAGATCATTGATTTATACAAAATTCCAGCAGCTGATTATAAAAACAGACATAATAGAAGCAGGCACAAAAATATAGTCAAGCACAGAACAGCACACCTCATTTAGTTCATCAACTTTTCGCTTCTTCAAGCAATATAAGAAGTCCAGCAGAATCTGCATATTCCTCTCCGCTTCTTCTTGCTCCATTTTCCTTTTCTTCTCTGCAAGAAGCACAAGGAGGCTGTCTAGCTCCTTGATTGATACTTCACAGCCCTATGAATTGTAAAGAGTTATGCTTAACTAAATAGAAAACATGATTTAGTTAGTAAGATGGACTAAGATAAAACATCATTTATCATGCAGCAAGAGTCGAGAAGATACATTAGTTTGCAACATTACATTTTACAGACTATCTTAGGTTAAGAGAATTAGGGCTATAATATAAAAAATGCAGCCTATAAAACGCTAGAAGAAACAAAATGAAATGTCAAATCACTATTCAATGATATAGATCGTCACAGGCAAATAGATGTTTTCGTACCTAGTTTCTGAGACTACACTATGGTCCCTCAAATTTTTTGAGAAATACTTCAAACTTTCCTCAGTAAGCACTATTCTTTATAAAGGCCCCCATGCAAGTGCAGAAGGAGGTTTATAAAGGCCCTCAGAATTTCTCTTTAGTCATTATGAGATAGTGAACCTACATAATACATAGCAAAGATTGACCATGAGAACTTTTTAGTACTTAGTACTGAAATAAACAAAATAAGACTTGTATTAAAAAAACCACAAATAGAAACATCTGAGAACTCCTGCTCGTAGACTGATTCATTGCTCTAGCAATAATGAGCATTCCCAAACATATCTATCAGAGAATAAAACATAGATCTCCAGAGAAAAGAGTGATACAACTAATACGCTGTAGAAGTCATCAGTACTCATGTAAAAGTGAAATGAACTCGGAAAGCTGCAGAAAAACAAAGGATGCTTTTGGCAACATGTGTCGGACTGATATAATTTGCCTAAGGCAAACCAGGTTAGAACTAACCTGCTGTAATGCCAGGCGCAAGTGTTCTACATGAGATGCAGTTTTTGACATTTGCCGAGCAGAAACCTTCTTCAAGAGCTACACAAGCAGAATACAGAAACCACGGAAAATACTGAGCAAAAATCCAAACTTTTTTCCTAAAATTAAACCATTGGCGTGCCACTCAAAACAACAACTGGGTTTGAACGATTTAAAGAGCAGTAAACAACGGCAATAAATAGAAATGACAATCAGCATTAAAATTTTGATTCAGACCATTCAGTTCAAGCGCATCAGTCTGTGTTAGACACCTCTGTGATCTATGAGCCGGTGACAAAAATAAAGAAACAGATCCAACAGTAAACCGTCGAAAGCATGCTTGCAGATGCCAAACGGAGCAATAACTCCATATTCGCAGCACGTTTCCTCCATTATCGATTGGCATAATCATCACCACAGGCATTCGAGAACCTCCAGCCACAACGAAACTCGTCGAAGAGGAAATTCGTCCAGTAAATCAAGTACAACGCACCTTATCGAGCATGAAGTTGGGGAATATCTGATTGCCGGTAAGGTAGTGACCGCAGCAGGGGCAATCATTCTTGTTCCTGAGGTGCGTGATGATACACATGTAGCAGAAGCTGTGTCCGCACGAGGTGAGGAACGCGTCCTTGATGATCTGCATGCAGATTGGGCAGAGGAAATCCTTGTCGAGCTCGGAAGCGGAGGTAGGTGCACAGATGCCGACGGCCAGGGTGTCCGCGGTAGCGGTGGCGGCACAGGAAGGCTCCGCTGCTGCAGCGGAAGAGGAGACCGGCTCGGGCTTCACCGCCGGGACGAGTGCCCCGGTGGACACTTCTTCCATAGCGGTGAGCTTCAGCTCTGTGAGGTGCGACCGTTGGATTTCTGTGAGCTGAAATGCAGTCGACTGGGCTCCGCTCCTGCAGAGGGATCGACATGATCAGGAGAGGAGATGGAGAGGGAGACAGAGAGAGCGCGCGTCGGGAGACGGATGGGACCCACTGAGAAGAGCGTAAGGGCAAAAACCGTCCACGCAGTAGTGCACCGGACAACTTTTTAGATGCGATTTTTTTTTGTTCACCAAAGTACGCGCCAGATTTCTAAATCGGACTAGCAAGAGTTGTCCCACCTTCTTTTTAGAACATGTATAATAATCCTTAAATTATGTGTTCCAAATAAGTATAATGAATTTGATAAATTCGAGAGTTATAAAATCTCATCCTCGAGGGAACACTCTTGGTACTCACATAATGAGTATTTGGATAATTGTTTTAATTATTAATTAATTTAATTGGTTTCTTTTGATTATAGTATAAGACAAGATCATTGAAGATTCTTTTTGTGCAAGGTGCATGCTAAAGTAGCTCCTCTATCCAATGATTGGCCAAGGAGAATTGAGTGAAAATAGGGTAGTTTTTGAAAATAATTCGTGAAAAATGGTTCTTTTGAAAATAATTACGAAACTAGTGATTTAAAATCGCATCTTGTAGATGCGGTTTTGAAACTTAATGAACCGCATCTTCAAGATGCGGTTCTATTTTTATTTTGCTGGGAACCGCATCTCGAAGATGCGGCTCCCACTTTGGTTTTTTTTTTTTTTTTTTTACGAACGGGAAGAAAAGATTAATTAAATATTTAATGTGTAATATGTAACGAATTCGTTTTAAAAATTTATGTAAGATCTTTATATATATAATTTTTATAAAATTTTATAAGTATGAATGTTTAAATGATAATTTATATAACGAATTCTTATATATCATAATACTTACTAAAGATTTTAATAACTTGAAACCTTTCACGTAACTTTTCAACGTATAATACATAAGAATTCGTTGTATAAATTATAATTTACATATTAATACTTATAAAATTAAATATTAAAATTTTAAAAAAATTTTACACATGTAAAAATCTGATAAAGATTTATAAAATGAACTCGTTATATATTACACATTAATTTTACTACGAGCTTATTTTGTAAATCTTTTTCCAATATTTACATATGTAAAATTTTTGTAAAATTTTAATATTAAGTTTTATAAGTATTAATATGCAAATAGTAATTTATATAACGAATTTTTATGTGTTATACGTTGAAAAGTTACGTCAAAACCTTCCGCTTATTGAAATCTTTAGTAAGTATTATGATATGCAAGAATTTATTATATAAATTATCATTTAAGTATTCATACTTATAAAATTTTATAAAAATTATATATATAAAGATCTTACATAAATTTTTAAAACGAATTCGTTACATATTACACATTAAATATTTAATTAATTTTTTCTCCCGTTCGTTAAAAAAAAAAAAACCAAAGTGGGAGCCGCATCTTCAAGATGCGGTTCCCAGCAAAATAAAAATAGAACCGCATCTTGAAGATGCGGTTCATTAAGTTTCAAAACCGCATCCACAAAATGCGGTTTTAAATCACTAGTTTCGTAATTATTTTCAAAAGAATCATTTTTCACGAATTATTTTCAAAAACTACCCTATTTTCACTCAATTCTCATTGGCCAAGCGATTCATCCCGGGAAGCGTGAGGCCGGAGATTCGATTTGGAGGGAAAAAAACAGTGTAATTTAAAATTACCACACTACCCTCTTGCAATTTCTGACCTGCGGGACAAACCACTGGGCTTATGACTAGGCTCCTGTGACGCATCATCGAGAGGTTCGGAATTGTGATATTACGAAAATGGGCTTCAAAAGTTAACTTGAGACGATGAGACTTGGGCCCCGGAGCAAGATCATAAGCTGTGCCGAGTTCCAGAGGAGGTATCCCTCCCTCCCACCATCGCAGACAAGATTCGCATGGGAAGTAGCTTCGAGCGTCGTCTTCCCCAGCTGCCATCCAATCCACACCCGAAACTTCGGATCCGGATTTCATGGACTTGTAGCGATGTTGAAAGTAAGAGCCGGACCCGGTCGGTGCTTCTGGAGACAGTTTACGGGAAGATGGTCGTCCTTCTCGAGCAGAGCCGTTGCAGATATGGCGGCGGATGACGGCGAGCTCAGGGTGTTCATCGTCGCAGGGGAGGTCTCCGGGGATACCATAGGGTCTCGTCTCATGGCTTCTCTGAAGAACCTCTCTCCTTTCCCTGTCCGATTCGCTGGTGTAGGAGGGTAATTTCTTCACCTTTGGAGCTATTGTTCGAGTTACAACTTCAGTATTCGTCTCCCGTCTGTTTCGCAAGCAATCCTCCACTGTACTGTGTCGGGTAGGAAGTTTGTAATTACAATGAAGGAAGCTTGGTGGCCAATTTTCCAAGTTCTGATTAAAGAGGAAAACTTGATAGACTGTGGCTATAACTATGGGTCGCCTTGGCTCTGCCTCCAACTTGCGCTCATGATTATGGGAATCTGCTGATTCTTGTAGGGAGGAATACATGTAGCACAGAACAATGCCGCTTTCAGACACATTAAAGGCTTCGAAGGAAATAACCTTTCTGAATTGTTTTTTCGGAAAGCATTTTCACATAGTTGCACAATACTAGGCAATTTCTGGGAGTAATAACTCTTCTTTTCACCTCTGCCATTACCGAACCATGGCTAGCACCTGTCAACTTTGGTGACCTGCCTTTATGTGCTGGTTGATGGTACCAATTGTTGGTCATCACTGTTGATTCCAGAAACTTATCATATATGGTCAATTACCAAATACATGATATGTCAAAAAAATTTTGGAGACATCATTTGGGAGAAATTCCAAAAGTTCCCTTGTTATCATATTGTGCGACATCTTTTATTGGATACTCACATTGCTCTCTGCAAGATTATGTGATTTGTACTCTTTCTTGGGAAAATTAGCCTGATAGGCGTCCATCTCCTGCAATTTTTGATTGAGTGATCTTTATTTAATCAGGTCCCTGATGACAAACCAGGGATTGACATCCCTATTTGCGATGGAGGACATTTCTGTGATGGGTATCTGGGAGTTGCTGCCACATCTCAGAAAATTCAGGGTGTGTTGCTATGCACATGTTACCAGTGACTTTGGAATGCATGCTAATATTTAATCAGAAATTTTATTCTCTTTTTAGGCTATCCATTGCCTTGCCAAGTTAAATAAGCCGTCTCTGAACAGGTGAAATTGAGGGAAACTATAGATGCCGCTATTCTCTTTCAGCCTCATGTTGTAATCACCATTGATTCCAAGGGTTTTTCTTTCCGTCTTCTAAAGCAACTACAAGGTAATTTACAAATCTCAGCATATCCCTTGTCAATTTCTTTTGCTTATTGTTCTGAGAAGGCTAATGAATAAGGGGATAGGATTGCTTTGGCAGGTAAATATTATCAGCGGGGATTAGGTGAGCCCGTACATTTTCACTATGTTGCACCATCGTTCTGGGCATGGAAAGGTGGCGAAAAGAGACTAGCAAACCTAGCTAAATTCGTGGACCATATCTTTTGTATACTTCCAAATGAAGAAGAGGTTTGCAAGTCAAATGGACTTGGTGCAACTTTTGTGGGACATCCTTTACTTGAAGATGCTCTGCAGTTGAATCAGGTCAAGAATGACGCTTTTGCGAGAAACAAAGTAAAAATGAATCCTGAGCTGAAATGATTCATAGATATGTTTTTTGTCTGTTGTCCCTGGATTCCCTCCCCCCCCCCCCCCCCTACCCCTATTTTGCTTGAAAGTATACATTGTTTTTACTGCAATAGATAGCTCAATGTGGAATACCTATTTTCAGGAGATGAGTAGCCTAAGCGATTGGAAGTTTACTGGGAACGGTGAGAAATTTCGACATGAATACCAAGTTCCTTCAGGTAATGCAAAACTCAACTCTGTTAGCTCATTTTTTACTGAAGAGATATAGAGATTGTATTACTGTGGCTTCAAAGTGGTACTTTTGTGATAGAAACATGTCGTTCAAAAGCACATTTCACATGTTACTTCATGCAGTTCCATTTGTAATGATCAATGTCATATTTGAAAGGGCATAATTGAAAATTTCCTTTCTTAATTAACAACAATCTCTTGAAATGCTCTTACTATTTGATATATAGGAGCCACAATCATTTCCTTGCTTCCTGGAAGCAGATTGCAAGAGGTATCTCGTATGCTTCCCATCTTTAGGGACACGGTCGAACTGCTCAGGGACTCCATTCCTGAGCTTTTGCCAGTGATCCACGTGGCACCTAATCAGTATGTTGAGAGTTACACTGATGGAGCTGTTCAGGGGTGGCCTATGCCTGTGATTTTAATTCCAGGAGGGAAAACTCAGCTGAAATATGATGCTTTTAGTGTAAGGCCTCCTTTTTCATCTTTGTATCTATGTATTGCTGTCAGTCGCCAAAGAAGTGTTAAGACATCTTAGATGTCCCTTTCATTTTAGTATGGAAAATTGGATTTTTTTGGTTTTCAGTTTGTTGTTTTCTTTTTTTCTTGCTGAAAGATAGCGGATCTAAAAGAAAAGTGTGTTATAATGCTCTTTGCAAGAGTTTTAGTCTACGTACCTTGTGAAGTGCATACCGACATGATTTTCCTTTCTTTGAAATTTTCAAATAAGAGATGGAAATTTTGGCAAATTTTTCCAAAACCAATCATTTGAGTTAATTCTTTGAGAAAGTCACCTTAGATTTGCTTTTTCCCGGAGCACAAAAATTCGATCAATCATGGGGACTGATGAATTTGAGTAAAACTTGATTTTATTTGTGGAAATCGTTTTCAGCATCCAACTCTTTGCAGGCAAGCAGGGTAGCTCTATGTACTTCAGGGACAGTAGCTGTGGAGCTGCAACTTGCTAAGCTCCCATGCGTGGTTGCCTATAGAGCACATCTCCTGACAGAGCTGTTCATCAGATACAAAGCAAAGATACCTTACATCTCCCTCCCCAACATTCTCTTGAATTCACCTGTTATTCCAGAAGCCCTGTTTCAAGCCTGCAAGCCCATGAGACTAGCCTTGTTGCTCATGTAAGATTTCTTCCAATAAATCAGATCAGAACCAAAACAATAAGGTTTTTCACACCATGATCGTTTACTTCCATCAAATACAGTGTGATGGAGTCCTAAGGTTAAAGCACTGACTACGTCTAAAATTCAAATATTGCAGGGAGTTATTGCACTATGAAGGTTGCCGCGAGAAACAAGTTCTTGCTGCTGAGAAGGTCATTAAGCTTCTATGGCCTAAAAGGGAAGTCATGGACAATTTGGCACAAGACTTGTGTTCTAATTATACACCAAGTTCGATAGCTGCATCAACTATTCTACACTATGTGAAGCCTTGATGAAGGTGACTAATGACAGCCTCATCCTTGTTGGCAGTTCTGATTCTGCTATTGTTAGAAATGACTATATGTTAGTTTTATCAGGAAATTATGCCTACGAAGATGATATCACTGTGGTGCTTATTTTGTATTCTCTTTGGAGACAGACTGCACATGAGCATGAAACATCTCATTGAGTACCATTTGTGATGAGACTGAACATGCATAGCTAAATTTGAATAGCTGTGCCTTTTTTACCCCCTCTGCACCGTCTTCCGTATCTCTCTTGACTAGCTCGATCACACGAGCCACTGGCACTGCAGTAGACAAGCGGGTGCCAATTGTAGGGACTCCTTCCAGACCCTCTCTGTTCAGTTGGATGTGTCAAGTTTCAAAATGATCAGGCCTATCTAAGAGATGGGATAAGAATGAACTTCGGGGTAAGGATTCAGATGGAGAAGATCCAGAAATAAAATGTGCGACTTTTTGAGAACAAGGATGAACTTGGAAAGGGAAAAACAGAATAGAGGGATGAAATCGACTGATTGAGTTTACCATTCCTGGAAATGGGCAAAATGGATTTCACTGTAATTTGAATTCAAGATGGGTCTTTTCCTAAAAATTATGGCTGTACAAGAATAAAAATTTCTATAAAGAAAGGTTATGTCGAGCCGCCCAGGTCGACGTCGACCGAGCAATTAACCTGAGAGGTTCTGTTCGAAACCTCACGTACGCAGACACCCCCTTTGGGAGCCTCACCCGCCATTGCCAGGCGTGCGACCCGGGGCGACCAACGGATTAGTCAAGTATGGTTGGCTGAAAGATGCCATCTCACCGCTGGTGGGGCCTGCTTGGATACCGTGACTGGCGACAAAAAAAAAACCTGAGAGGTTCTGGAATTTTCCCATCCGGAGCGCAACGTCATTACCCGCGTAATGGTGAAGAGCCGAGCACCGGCTCAATTTAGCCTCAGTTCCAGGTTTGAGACTAGATTGCGCCGTCCCCATAAAATAAAATACACTATATTGACCCATAAATGGTTATTCCCAGCGGACGGTCATTAAGAAATCGGGCGCAGAATTTGGCTGCTTCTGGGAGAGCAAGATAGCGAGAAAGATTGATCATCAGCACAGCAGCAGGAGGAACAGGAGGTAAGACCGGCTCTCTGATTGACAATTGGTCTCCTGCTCAATTGTTTTTCTGCAATTTTTTGCCATAATTTCCTGAAACCTCGCATTCTTCGTGTTTTTGGCTGTTGTGCTTGAATTGTGTGTGTTGATTGATCGTGGACGTCGTGGTCTCCGCTGATCGATGTAATTTTCAGCTCGTTCATTCCTTGGTTAGGCTGGAGCCTCTATTGAATCGAATAATCCGTTCACGGTGTCTGATAGCTGGGTTTTAGGTGTAGAGGCAGTAGGTTTGTTCCTATCATTCTACTCTAATGTGTGGTGTTACATTCATATGCTGCTATTTCATTTTTGTATCATCAGATGTAAAATTTGCTTCCTTTTGGTTTTGCTGGTTTCATTCTTGCTCTTGGATGCTAATGCGTACTTGGTTCTTGAAGGATTTCATTGCTGTAGCAAACTTTTTATTTTTGTTGCTGGTACTGTGTGCTGTAACAGTTGCTCCACCATGATCCTCTATGTTCCCTTCAATTTGGGTTCTCATGTTGAGTGAGTGCTGCCCTTTTCTGTACAAGGAATTGGTTGCTATCGTAGTCATCATGGTAGATTGACACCAATAGTTAGTTAACTTTTCAAAAGTAGAAAGGATCTGGATCTTTTTGGGTTTCCATTCATATGCATAGCATGCAGATTCCTCTCAGCATATCAGATGTGTTTGCTTCTTCAACTCCTGTAATTATTATTTTCTGGGCTGAATTTCAACTCTTCTAATTATGAATTCTTAATTCTTAAGCTGTTTTCTATTTAACTAACAAGCTAGCTATATGTTTTTTGTTATTAAATGACTGAAGCTTAGTTCTTGCACAAAGTGCAGCACAAGATGCAGGATTCAGAGAGCATCCTAAAATTTTCTATTTTATGGAGGAGGAAGAAATTTATTGTTGAAATGAACTCTGGTGCTTCGCTGCAAGAGTTTGGGTATGAACTTCAGAAATTGACTGATGTAAAAGCAGATACTCTGCGGCTCATTGTTCCGCAATTTTCAAGCAAAAGCTCGAAGCTTTTGTATCCATTCTCAAATGAACACTCATCCCTCAATATACAGGGAATTTCAATGGATGAGGTATACTGCGACATTGATCTGTTTAATAGCCAACATGTTTTATTTATGTTTGATTTGCAGAGAGCTTATGTTCTTTGGTTGAAATCTTCTCTTTCTCTAGGGTAAGACTATCAGAATGATGGGAGTACCTGAAGTAGAGGTTGATGAAATTCTGGAAAATGAGAAGAGAGATCTGAGAATTGCTGGATTTGAAGAAGAGGATAAGAGATATAGAAGACGAATGTTAGGTGGGCCTGCTGGTCAAATAAAACTTCCTCAAGGAGCATATGTTTTTGCTGATTTTCGCACGCTTCAAATTCCAGGAGTGGAGGTAATATTAGGAGATTCTAATCATCAATTTTTGAGATCATTTTGGGACCAAGCTATGGAAGCTCACATAGGAAGAGGTGATCAGATCTAAGCAGAAGACTATTAATACCTGAGATGTTTTGGTCCGTAGAGAAACCCCTCCACTTCCTGCATTCTTTCCATTTAAAGTAACTTCATATTGTTAACAAGTGCTTCTTGATTGGATCTTACCAGCTTATCGATTATGTTGAAAAATCATGTATAATCTTTTTTCTTCCAAGTTTTGCTTGGTCTGAGTGGTCCTCTCCTTGAATGCTGCAGTTGACCCCTCCCGCTTCAGAGGCATTGAAGAGGATGCACATGCTTGCGGCTGATCCCGGCATTGTGTCCATCATGAACAAGGTAGTAGAACCTTAAGAAAATATTAGAAAATTTCTACATCAATTTCTCTTATTAGCTGATACCTATTCTTAACTTTTAACAAAATATTCTGTTATCTATCTAAAGCACCATTGGCGAGTAGGAATTATGACAGAGATGGCCCCTGTTGGTTATGTGGGGGTGAGCCCGAAATGTATTCTTGGTTTTAACAAGGTATTGTATATTCTCTTGTTTGTGAATAGAAAATTGACTGACTTCATGACCTTAAGTTTTGATGATATACTTAGATTTTTGTTTGAGTACAATACATGTTCTGCTTTCACAGAATCATGGAGAGGAGATTTCCCTGCGTCTCAGGACTGATGATCTCAAAGGTTTCCGGAAGTATGAAAGCATTAAGAAAACTCTTCTGCATGAGCTTGTAAGATTTACATTTTCATTGTCTGAAATGTGTATTCATCTTGTTGCCTGTTTCCAAATTCTCCTCCCAGTAGAGCGGAGGTTCCAGGGGTGCGCAGAGGGTGTTTAAATTTTTAGATGTATTGTCTGTATGTCAATTAAGAGATGATTGATTAATGGTTCTCCTCCTTTTGCACATTCCAGGCTCATATGGTGTACTCTGAACATGATGCTAACTTTTATGCACTTGATAAGCAGGTAACTGTCTTCTTTATACCCAATTAAAAATTTGGATCGCACGTATGCAGATCTAGAGTCTGTTCACTAATCACTAGCGTGGGATTCCCTTTGAATTCTTCTTTTCCTGCCTGACCAGCTGAACCAAGAAGCTGGTAGTTTGGATTGGACAAGATCAGAGAGCCGGACATTGGATGGATCAAGGCCTTACAATCATCATGGCAATGAGGATTATGCTGGTGATTTTAGCAATCTGCCAAAGAAGCTTGGGGGGAATGCTTCTGCTCAATTGGCAAGTGCCCGTGAATCTTCTATTACTGCTGCATATCGGAGGATGGAAAATGCTTCCTTCAGCCTTGTGATTGGAAACAAAGTGAACGCAGAACCTGACCCTGATGATTCTGGATTTGACTCACCTGGGAAAGAGAGAGTGGATTCCAAGATTCTCCTTAATCAGAAGAAACTTGATCTTGAACCTGATCCTGATGACTCTCAGGGCATTGATATCAAGGGAGGAATAAATCCACGGGAAAGTTCAGTTCCTCCTTTGTGTATTGATCAGGAATTAGCTGATTCAATGATGCTTAGAGAACCTGATCCTGATGATTCAAATGCTTCCAAGGACACTGTCCAATCTGTAGAAACCATGAGAGAACCTGATCCAGATGACTCAGAAACTACACAGAGCGCTTTGGGATGTGGAAACAACGAACTTTTACTTGGGCGGGGAGAGCCTGATCCTGATGATAGTTCGAGGGACTCTCAGGCACTGGGAATGCAAATTGACGAGCCTGATCCTGATGACCAAGAGTTGTTAAGTAGGATTCAGGACCCTGTTGCAGTTCTTTGCAGTCGTATGCAAAAGGCAATTGCAATGCTGCAGAATGAAGTTGGTCCGGTTGAGGCTTCTAGAGTCCTGCAAACCCTAGTTAAAATAATCAGGTACAATGCTCTTATAAATCGTCGACATGACAAGAACTTAGAATCAGATTAAGCTTGCTCCTTCTGTTCTTATCATAACAAATTTTACTACTTCGTGGCAGAAATGTGATAGAGCACCCTGATGAGATGAAATATAAAAGGCTTCGGAAGGTGCACCAAATTTCTTTTATGTTCCTTCTCGGTTTCTTCCATTTATTATTAGTCACTAACTGTCTCCTTGCTGCTGTGTTTCAGAGTAATCCCATTATACAGAGGAGTGTTGCCAATTTTAAAGGTATTCAACTGTCAACATCAATTGAAAATTTTATTTCAAATGAAAAGAGCGTGTTTTCTTTTAGATTACCTACTTTTCAGTGAAGAGCTAGAGGAGCAACTAGTGAACATGCAAACCATTATAATTACATGGCTGTTAAGTTTATGATATTTTAAATCATAAAAGTGAGAGAATTTTACCTTCAGCATCTTCTGGAGGTACCCATTGCCGTATTTTGTTCAAAGCTTGTTTAGATATATTACTATCCACAAGCCGATTGGACTTCCCAGTTTGAAAATTGAATAGGTAAGATAGATAGGTATAGAAATGAAGAAACGTATGGAGAAAATGTGAGACTATGTTAAAGTGTTTGAGGCGACATTATGAACACAGGGCAACTTATGCTGATTCTGATTCATTTTCCCATATTCTGGAAAAATTGCAGCTGCCATGGACATTCTGTCATTGATCGGTTTCATCGAGGACAACATATTGGATGATGTTGGCAGAGCCGAAACTTACCTTGTGCTGAAGCGCAACGATCCCGGGTTACTGTGGCTTGCGAAATCATCCATCGAGAGTGTCGTTGCCTGCTAGAGTTTGCAAATATGAAATACTACTGTGTCCGAGGGTCAGCGTAAGACTTTGTGAGGGTCGAAATAAAGATGATTTCTGCATTGTAAAATGGTTGTGTATAAGGTTCTGTCTGTATTCTCAGCCGAATTAGGGTTGGGCTTCACTTTACTGTGTAAATGTAAACGGCATTATGTGTAAGTCGGTGTGCAGTGTCGTCTTCCATAGAAACTATTGGAGTCCATGAGAGAGAAACTGTTGGAGTCTCTGAGCTTAAAGTCTGCATATGGAGTTAAAGGTTCTTATGAATGAAGAGGGATAGCAGGGAAGATTTAACTGATCACCTCTAACAGGAAGCAGTGAGCAACCCACTTTGATCTGCTCTTATTGGGAAAGACGTTCAAAACTAAGATGTTCCGAACCTCCAAATTGCAACCAAAGATGACAATAAACTTTGCCCCGAATCTAGCATCTGGTTCTGGTGATCAGTTGATTGCTCAAAACGTACGAATTAGTTCAAGAAAGTGTCCATTGCCTGATTGATGTCATTTTTCATAGGATAAGCTTGAGAGCTGGAATGGTGAAGGATTGATAGCTCCGAGTAGTAATGGCACCGTCAGTCGTCCAGAAAAGTCTTCTTTTTCGAGAAAAGAATTCCTGTTTTCCTCTCCCAGAACAACCTTGGAAAACTATTTTACCAGTGTGGTTCTCAAATCTTGAAAATAGTTTTCCCATTTTTCTAACTTGCCCTTATCGCGCAAATGTTTTCCCGTATTTCCTTTTAGTTTTCCCTTTTCATTTCCCACTTTTTTCGCACACCCCCCTGGTCGAGCTGAAGGGAGGCTTCTTCTTGCTCGTAGCGAGCGACCGACGAGGCAAGGAGCAGCAGACTGACGAAACAGGGTTTGATTGAGAGAGGAAGAAGTAGCTATGGCGTTTCCTTCTTGGCGTAAACTCCTCTCTATGTCTCCCTTCCTACGCGTTCGCCATTTCTCTTCTTCTAGCGGAAGACTCAGTCCCCCTACGACTGTCACTCCCCGCAGGGTCGTCGTCACCGGTATCTATGTGGCCACAGCATTTATAGCACTTATCTATTTTGATTTTAAGTGTGAAGCCTTGCCATTTGCGATGCTAGCTTTGATGATGTGCAGCTGAGTTCCGTCCAAATTATGCTCAGTTTCACTGCTAAGGCAGCACTGGGTCTTCATTGCTTGAATATTTGTTGTTGGATTGAAGGTTTGGGTATGGTGACTCCACTTGGCTGCGGAGTTGAGACCACATGGAAGCGACTCATAGATGGGGAATGCGGAATAAGAGCAATATCCCCTGAAGACCTGAAGATGGATGCTTTTGACAGAGATACTCAGTTGCATACGTTTGAGCAGCTAGCCTCGAAAGTCGCTGCTATTGTGCCCAGTGGTACCGCTCCAGGTGAATTCAATGAAGAATTGTGGTACAATCCTAAAGTAAGCTTTGTCTGCGCTTGTCGATGCAGTGTTAAGTATATTGTTATTTGCTATGTACTTTTAGCACAGTGCAACAATTTGGAAGGCCAAGAATTTTGATTCTTATTTGAATTTTCTGATATCCGAGAGGAGTTGGAACTTTGATTGTTCAATGGCCATAATGATCAGAAACTCTTCTTTTTCTCTCTCTCTTTCGAATGAGATTTCTATTTGCAATGACCTTTGTTTTGCCAATTGCTTCTTCTAGGAGCACCGTGCTATTGCAAGGTTTATAGCTTATGCACTCTGTGCGGCTGATGAAGCCTTGAAAGATGCAAACTGGGCACCTACTGAAGCTGAACAGAGAGAAATGACGGTACATGTCCGTTATTTGCATGCAGTACAGTGGGTTTATTTGCTTTGTCAATTCTCTGGTGATATACATTCTCTTAACCTGAAGAACATTAGGGAGTCTCAATTGGTGGGGGAACTGGAAGCATCAGCGATATACTGGATGCCGCTCAGATGATTTGTGAGAAGGTTCATTTTGTTTCTTGTTGTGCTTTTTGTGTTGGAGAAGCATCACCTATTTTCCACTCTATTTTTGATGAGATATCTCAAGTCACGGCTCAAGATTTTAAAGACGGCTATATGTGAGATGATTGATGACTTCCTTTTTTATTGCAGAGACTTCGTCGACTTAGTCCATTCTTCATTCCACGTATACTGATAAATATGGCCTCTGGTCATGTTAGCATGAAATATGGTTTCCAGGTATGTAGAGCTAGTAGCTTTGTTGCAAAGTAACATCTTTTCATATATCTGGACCATATTTTGATTGGGACTTTGCTTGATCTCCTCGTCTTATCATTCACACAAATTTTTTCATTCTTGGAGCGGTGATCTGTTTGGATGGATAATGGGAAAATCTCTAAGGGTAGGATATTGTCGATCCTTATATTCTTTCAAGTACTTAGGGGAAAGATGAATTTGTGGAGTGTAGATACAATCATGTGAAATTGTGATATGACAGAGCTGTCCATTTCTACTGAAAATATTCTCAAATTTGTGGTTAAAGTTAAGTGGACTTGTTTTGTTCATTATTTTCTTTTCATTCAGGGACCCAACCATGCCGCGGTAACAGCTTGTGCAACGGGGGCTCATTCAATAGGTGATGCTGCTAGGATGATTCAATTTGGAGATGCAGATGTCATGGTCGCTGGAGGCACAGAATCTAGCATAGATGCCTTGTCTATTGCAGGATTTTGCAGGTAGATTCTTGGTGAATTACATTAAGTTATTTATATCCCAACTACAGCTTTAGAGTCTTGGAATTTTGCTTCCATTATTCATATAGCATGCATGTAGATGCAGCAGTCAGAGTAGTGATTTGAAGGGACGTCATGTTTTTCCTAGGCATGTCCCTTCTTTCCCTTTTGTTTTTCCAGTCAATTTGTTAAGTGATAATATCTTTCTGGCTGAGCAGCATAGTCGAAATCTTTAACTTTGTTGGAACTTGGGGTTTAGCTCCTCTTTATTTTATTCTACTTTTATTCCAGCTTTCAGGTTACTTTCACTGAGAGCTTACAATAGTGAATGGCAGGTCAAGGGCTCTGACTACTAGGTATAATTCTTGCCCAGAAGAAGCTTCACGACCCTTTGATGCGGACCGAGATGGATTTGTGTAAGTATGATTCTTTCAATTTTCTATAACTTCCTTTTTCAGTTATTTCATCTTGCTAGCTGATGGCTTGTCCATAATTCAGAATAGGTGAAGGTTCAGGTGTCTTGGTGCTGGAAGTGAGTTACATCTATTTTTCTCATGTTTAATACTTTTACTTTCGTCCAACTGAATCACCACATCTTTCTAATCCTTGACATAGGAATTGGAGCATGCAAGAAAACGTGGAGCAAAGATATATGCTGAGTTTCGTGGCTATGGGATGTCAGGTAATGCCTGTCAAAATCTAAATGGCCTAGCTTTTTTTTTTTTTGCAATCTTATGCATTGTTATATTTGTGGCATCTTATTAGAATTTCTCAGGTGATGCATATCATATAACTCAGCCTCATACAGATGGAAAAGGTGCCATTTTGGCAATGAGTCGTGCCCTGAAGCAGGTGCTTCTATGATTCAAACTTTTTTCTTGGTTTGATTTTCTAATAATAACTTTTACCATGGAAATAATTTAAATAGGAATTTTAGTCTGTTATGCTTCATTTCTTGCTTTTCTTTTATTTCTCTTTCCTCCTGAATTAACCATGACTACAGTTGTTAACTATATTCTTAAATTTTTCTTGTTTGCAGTCAAACCTTCATCCTGATCAGGTGGATTATGTGAATGCTCATGCAACATCTACACCTTTGGGTAATTAATTTCCATACATGACTTAATAGAGTCCGCTATTAATATGCCCGTTTTATTAAAAGAATATGTCAATTTTTGGCATTTAAAATCATTTTCAAGGTGATGCAATTGAAGCAAAAGCAATCAAAACAGTGTTCTCTGACCACGCAACATCAGGCGCTCTTGCTATCTCCTCCACCAAGGTTAACCACATTGCCTAATTTGATTATTTGAGAGCTCAGGAGAAGAATTTTCTTTGAGGTTTTGAGAAGGAATTGCTCTATAAAATTTTTGGCATCATTAGCAGAGTTTGCCGTATCATCAAAGCGATTCTTTTAAAAAAGAAAATATATTGTCAGTACTGATCGTCTTAGGAATCAGGGGGCAATAGGGCATCTCCTTGGAGCAGCTGGAGCTGTGGAAGCCATTTTTGCGGTTCTAGCCATAGAAAAGGTAAGGAGGTTTGGCCAATTTCCGCGCCTAGTTTACTCTTTTAAGGTGAGAAAGGAAGGATGTCTTCAACACAGTGAGCCTATGGCAGTCAAATTTTGATCTCTCCTTGTCTCTTTTTTCATAATATTGCTCCAAATTATTGAACTCAGTTCTCGGAACTTACTTTCACAGGGAGTTGTCCCTTTAACACTCAACCTCATAAGACCAGATCCTGTGTTTAGTGATGGATTCATGCCTTTGTCTGCTTCAAGAGAGATGCCGATACGAGCAGCACTGTCAAACTCCTTTGGGTTTGGAGGGACAAATACGTCCCTTCTGTTCAGCTCACCTCCATAAAGTTAGACCAATTTGCAGACTTCTGGAAAATGTCAAAGTGACAGCTGAGGAAGTGTTCCAAACCTATTGCCAACCCGGGATATCTAGCACTTGGGGACTAAGTAGGTAAATTCAGCATCATTTCTCCTCGGCTCTTCCTTGATTCTGCTCTGAGTTTCCGGCTTGCATATTGTTGCTGGATGTGATGATGAGAAGGTGGGAAGAGCTGGTTTCATGGTTGACAAACCCTTCATGTCTTTTGCTCACGTGATATGACCTATGGGGAGGAGGGACTTTTGATGATGATCTGAGGTGTGAAGGGTTGTACACTTTCTTATATCTTTTGAGAATTGACCTGTGGGCCTTATTCTTTCAAACATTAGTTAGACAATTTCCCTTGATTTGATTCAGCTATTCTGGAAAAGAAAGAAGAGTGTGTGTGTGTGTGTTACTGAACCTTTTTGGCTCTATTTTGGATGGAAACTTGCTTAAAGTGACCACCAGGTGCTGCGAAATTGAATCTAGTACTTAAATAATTTCCTGGTTCAGGTTGCAACTCTAGGGTTGGATTACAAGAAGTTGTATAATGAACCTCACTGCTTGTCTCGGACAGATTAAGGACCCAATATTTTCTAAAAATGATTACTCAGAGGTGACCACTCCAAGCAACTTCTGAGCATTACGGTCACGTTTGTAATTCTCCTGGCCTCCAAGAACATCAACTCTCCACTTCGCTCAAATGGGGAGGATAGGAAGCCCAGCTGATCCTCAACCCATATTCAAAGCAAGGCAAGATTGCCAGAGGCTAAATGATTTGCAGGGCGGGATCATTAACTGATGATACCGGAAGTAGTAACTCTTCTGTTCGCCGATCCTCTTCTCCCCTTCATTCCATGTCCCGAAATGTCTCCGTTCTTTTCACTTACGATTTGTAACTCTGTTCTAGAAATTCTGAACTTGTGTCAACATGTCATGCGTTTATCGGAACCCCATTTGAATAGAACAGATGGAATAATAAAGACGATGCCTTTATTCACCTCATCAATTAAGCTGTGAGGGAGATACAAGAAATAACCCAATGATCACAGACAACAGCCGAACAGAAGAAAAGTGTAACAATTGAATTACCAAACTCCATGATTTCAACCCAGGAAGCACGGGATAACAAGCTTCAACTTGAGGCAGAGCTCAGATCACTCTGGTGGTCATCTCTCTCTCGACAGCTTTCTTCAGCAGGCTATCCTCCTCCAGGACCATCTGGACCGGCAAGAACCCGAGCCCGCTAGCCATTCCCAGCATCATCCTCTTTGTCTCGGCCTTGAACTCCTCGAGATCCACCGACCCATTGGAGTCCCGGTCGAACTGGACGAACAGGGACCCGTAGACCTGCGAGAGCTCATCCGGGTCGGACTTCACATCGATCCCGAAGTGGGTCTCGAACACCCGGAGGGCCCGCAGCTCCTCGAGCATCTCGGCGTAGGAGAGCATCCCGTCGCGGTCAGTGTCGAGGCGGGAGAATCGATCCAGCATGAAGTCTCCGAAGGCTTCCTCGTCTTCCACGAAGTTGACAATGGTGGAGCTGTCCAACACTTCTACGCTCATTCTCGCTCTTTCTCTTGCTTGATCGCTGATCTAGCTAGGTAGGATGGGGTCAAAAAGCAGGGAAATTTAGTTAGTTTAGTTTCGGGAGAAGGCTTTGGATGTTTCAAGACCGTGACAGGCTCCGGCTTATATAGGAGAGGAACATCAACAGTAACTCGGATTTCAAATCAACCACCATGGGCGGTTGGAGGCTTTGAATACAGATCGGGCATAATTAAAATAAATTGAACCGGTTTGAATATAAATTATTCCATTTAGATTTTGGAATATCAAGGATAAAATCTTTAATAAAGCAGTATTATCAAGTAAGTAATGCTGACGTACTATATAAATAAAATTAGAATTCACCATTTATATACTTGTCCACTTAAAATTTATCATTTCTTGTAGTTTTTTATATTTCTTTTATGAAATTTTAGAATTTAATAATTTATCTGTATAATTATTGATTATATATCAAGTTCTGATTTGATAAAATATCACTTCATCATTTATATGTGATATAATCGTTTCACTAAAAACTTCCTCGACACAATGCCCAAAAAGATTTAAGGTTTAAAAATTGCTTTAATCGATACTTGGGGCAAAAACAACCGACTTTAAAGGTGTTCTCAGTGGGGCTTCGTACGGCCTTTCTTGCTTTTACGTGGGCCAGTCAGGACGGTTGACCGACTCAGGTAATGGAGAGGCTTGAATCAGTGGGCCTCGAAGCTTCGGAGACTTCTAAAGAGGTTCGTTGCGTGTTTTCTTGGTCAAACTCGTGTTGCTGCAAGTCAAGTCAACGGAGCCTTTCAGTGCAGCTGCACGCCTAAAGCCTCAGCTCCCGTCTGAAAACAGGGAGACCCACAGATCCACGTGGACACCTAAAAATAAAATGCCGTTTGCCTACCTCCCAATGTCTCTGACTCATTTACAGTGCTTCATATTCCAAATGTTGAAAGAGATCTGATAAATTCAGATTTTAGTCAAGTCAATCAAGGATAAATATCTCCAAATCATGAACTTACTATTCAGACTTAAGAACACGTCTATGAATATGGAGAAGAGAAATCAAATTATCTCAATAGACCGATGACATTGGTTAGGGAACAATGCTTAGCTACCCAAAAAGCTTTTATGGGGAATACATAGTTGTTTCTGATTCTCTTGTTGTCATTTCATAGTGCGCTGAACCGCCTTGATCTGGAATTTAATCAGAAATATTGTGTAGATAGGCAGGAGCTTTAACAGGCAGAAGAGATAGGTGTAGATTGGAAGACCTTCGGGAGATGCAGAACTCGTCGATAATTGGCCCGATCCAATTTCTAAAGGCCCATGTTTCTCTACGGGGTCAACAGGAAAGCCCGGTATTTACATGAATGTTTCTACAATCTCTTAAAAGAACGGTTATCTCCATTCACTATCTATGAGAAAACAGAGAATTCTTTTCTTCCAACGAGCTCAAACATCAACTGAATACACAATTCAGCAAATCTCTTAATGAAGATGGTAACGTCCGTACTTCAGATGGATTAACAGTGGCGTTCGACTGATGTAAAGCAATCTACTCCAGAGTCATCCACATCAGGACTTTCCCCTCTCGAAGTGTTCCAAGCACTTGGCCTGAGTTATTTGATTTGAATGGCCAAATTTTCGCTTGGCAGGTACTGTATCCTGACGATTCGAGAATACTGTCTAGACTCGATGGCGTGCAACTTTGAGACAATTTGCCGACACTCCGAGCTCAAGGCTATGCTGTTAACTCTCCTCCATTGGGAGATTCCTCGCTCCGAACCATGTCCTGAGCGCTTCTGGGGCCGTGTTGAATACAGATCTAGGCAATATTCTGGATGACCCACAAGAGAAATCGCTGGAAGCTTAAGTGCCTAGCTCGACGAGAGAGAGAGAGAGAGAGAGAGAGAGAGAACTTCATTTTTATTAGCAGCTTGTGACGCTCATGCTAAGAGCAATGGCGATGACATTGCAGAATGAAAATGCTTTGTCCTGTTCATATTCTATTGCTGGTGTTGGACAAAGGAAGATGCAGAATATATAGAGAACAGGTAGACAACTTCCTTGTAGAATAGGACAGGATGTGCAACTGAGGAGGATTTGTCAGAGTTGTAAAGAGCCGGTTGGCTTCTGACGTTCCTTCTGGTAACTCCATCAACAACATTTTACTTGTTCGTTAAAACTGTCTTTGGGACAGGAATTCACTCCCCTGCTTCCCATGGAAAAGTCAACAGACAAGATCAGATGAAAGAGGCAATGAATATCCTTCTCGTTCTTTCATCATGTTATACAAGTGAATAGCTTGCCATAATGTAAATGACCAAAGCAAGAACTGAGGAAAATTGCTAGACATCCTTTTTCCCTATAACCCCTTTTCTCCAGAGTGGTTTACAAGCACAGTATTCCACAAAAGAATGACTCAGTATAACCAACTTGAACCCGAATCCCTCCATTTTCACAGCCAAAACTAGAGAGAGAGAGAGAGAGAGAGAGAGAGAAGAGGTCACGGTATCGGATTATTCATTCGCTGGCTTATCCTTGGCAACAACTGGAAAAGGATTCATCAGCAGAAGAAGACTTGTCTCGGATCTCCGCAGACAGCTACATGTTTTCCATACCTTAAGATGATTTTTCAGTCTTGAGTTACAGGTTGCGGAGAAACAGTGGAATCTGAAGCAGCATCCTCCACTGTCAAATTCCCGAGCTCATTGCTCGGGGTTTTCTCATCCTCGCCATCCACAGGGCCTTCAGCTGAAGGAGATCCCTCCATCTCCGACTCGCCTCCTTGTTGCAGGCTCCAGTACATGATGCTTGCAGTTAAAGTGAGAATCATCTTCTGGTTTACCTGTGAACACATCAAAAGTTGATTGTTGCCCGAAAAAACTCCTAGGGAGATGGAGGTAGAGCAGCAGATAGCTCATGAAGAGTTAGTCCTACCTCTATTATATCCTCAGGTAACAAGAAGATAGAGCACCCAAGCTTTCGAGCAACACTTATTATATAAGTTGCATTGAGCTTCTTATCCTCATCTGCAGTTTCAACACCAAAACAAAAATTTGACATAATCTTTCAATGTTCCAGAAGGTCTTTTTAACGTGAGCCTAAGTTGGTCATTTGGAGGTGGGGAAAAGAATACCAGTTTCTCCTTTAGTTACGAGACTCCAGTTCACCACCCTAGGCTCCACAGAACTCAGAAGCTCGAGAAAGAATATCCCGTTGGAAAGGTTCTTATCCTACAAGGAGAAGCAGGATTAAGCTCCATAGACAGTGATGATTTATGTTCTGGCAGGAGCTCGTCACAATTTCTACCCAGCTTACCTTGAAACTCTCCATCTGAGATGTTCTACCCGCCTTCTTCACTTTGTTGTTTGCCCAGTTCAGAATATCATAATCTGTGATCTCCTTGCCTTGTGAGTGGGATCTCAGGTTTTTCAGGAGTTGGAGCATAGTAAATCTCATCAATTGCCATAAAAATGCTGCAGGTAGTGAAGGTGGAAGTTATGAGCCAAGTTCCGTGGGACCTAAGATACGCATAAGCTTTTTAATGGCAATTACCAAGAATTAACTTCTTGTTCCCTTGCACGATATCGTTTCCAGCAACATTCACCAGGGAGAAGCTTAGCTCTTTCCCAATCTTAATTACTTGGTTGCAGTTCTCAACTTTCCTGAAGGGCATCTTTATTGGGGGCTTTGTTGCTTGCTTCCAATTAACTGATCCAGGTGCAATTTTGTCAAGGACTTCTAACAGGACCCATCTGTCAGCCAAAGTTTAAACATCAATGAAGGTTCAGGGCCACAGTAAAGCATGGACAAAACTAAAAGCTTACCCAGTTCTGACATCCTCGAAGACATGATTTACATATGTAGCTGTACCAAGACTGTTCATCCATAGTCGAAAGCATCTCTCCTCACGAGAAGTTTGCGTATCATCAGTCATCATCTCAGCGAAGGAGATCTTTTTGCTATCAACTGACAAACCATTCCTGCAAGAAATAATCTGTTTTGTTGGGCTCGCAAATTGAGTACTATCTGACTAAATTTCTTCTCTGAAAGAATTTGGAATTCCATTAACCTCGAAGAGAATCATCTGAATTTACATCATCAGAATCTTTCTCCTCACCGGTGCTGATGAAAATATCCATCAATCTCAACCAAAATGAGGCCACTCCATCATCAGATGCAGAGCTCTCTATTATCCTATTGCATTTCTCCCCTACATCTAGCATGGCAAGTTTAAAGAAGAATTGCAAGGAGGCATTCGATGAAGCTATGCCTATTCGTTGCGAAGTTGCAGAAAATGACAATTACAAGGTTACTGTAGCTATATGAGAGCTCTTCTGGCATCGGCTGAGTCACTATCCAGGCAAATGCCCAAATGGTGAAAAAGATGCATGGGAAACAGCAGTTTGAAAATAGTGCCTGAATATGTTGAAGAAGCAATATGGTATTTGTTATACCTGTGCTGGAATATCTGGGCAACAAATGCAAGATTCAGATTTGGTGAACCCTCAACAATATCGCTGGGGGTCAAATATCGTTTGCAATCCAACTTCTCTGCTTGCTCAAGAACCATATTTGCTCGTTGCTTGGGGTCCTTCACATCCAAGGTACCGGGAGCAGCATGCTCTGGAGCCAGAGCATTGAGCAAGTAGACATAAGCCTCTCCATCCTAGAAAGGCATAATCAGATATAGACAGCTGGGAAAGGATTTTACTTTTGGAACTCAAAATTTAGCATACAGAAAATGGCATCAAAATTAAGCTCTGACAATGATTAAGATATGACAAATAGTTGTTTTTAAAAATCTTTCTCCACTGACAGGCAACCTAAATCTTGAACTGTTTGATGGTACATTCATTCGACATCTCACAAGACCCCCAGGCCAAACAGTTTGAGAATGCCACAAATAAGTTGCTAATAGATAAAAAAATGTCAAATTTGGTAAGCTCAAGAGCCAAAAAAAACCATAACACATTCTAATAAGATTTAAGACGTGTACGGAGGATTTGGCTACAGCCTGCTTACCTTCACATCTGAGGAAAAGTTTGTAACCTGTTTCTCATACCCTGCTTTCTTTAAGTGAAAGTTCATCCATTTAAGTAAAACCTTCTCAGGTGGCAAACCCATAAGCTCCTCCACATCCTGCAGTAATTCTAAGGTGTGATGAATATCCATTTACCTCGACTCATCTAATATAAGTGAACAGTCAGATGATGACCATGCTCATGCAACAGTCTTTTTAAAATATTAGAATTTCATACCTGGCTATCATCAACCAATTCCACAAGTTGAGGAGTTTTCTTCAGGTCAAGATCAGCCAACAGTTGAATCTAGTAATGCCATCATCAGCGAACATTCATCAGTAAAGTCCGCAAAATGGCTTAAATAAAGTTTCTTGCATAGAATTTGGATGAATAACAACAATTTGTGCTATGCTAAAAAAAAAAAATGAAAGATGTGGATAAAATCTCGATACCTTAATTATTTGAGATATCAACCCAAGTACTAGATGTGGCTGTCCAAGACATACAGAAAAGAAGAGGGTTGAATTTCAAATATGGGGGACACCAGCAAGGGCCTTATAACAAGAAATGGAATCAGTTGAACTTACTCTGGCTTCAACCAAATCTTGTGTACCGATATTAACTACAGTACAGCCTATAGCTTTCGCAGAATTGAGGCAGAGAGTATGATTCTCATTTCTCTCCCATGGATTTAAGACCCGCTTTGTGTTGATAGCTCGCTCATCTATAGTTCCCGGGACGGCAACATTAATGAGTTTACTGCAGAAAGATGCAAAAGGCATCAACAAGCATGCCCTCAGCTACAAGGCTACTACCACAGTCCCATTGAATAACAATAAATATCTACCAGAGGAGTACTCCATCTTTCACGAGATCAAATAAAGCGTTTGTTGAAGGATCAATGGGAAGAAAATCCTTCAAAAATGGATCCTCTGCCAGGTAGCTGTTGATGTGAGCAACGTATGAGGACTTCTCTGATACATTTATTGTGTGCTGGAAGGTTGTTGAGGCAGCTTTTAGGAAAGAAGATTCAGAACTGCCAGATTTTGCTGTTGCTCGAGCTTGCAGATTAAGAAATGCCTGCAAGCCGATGAATAAGAGGAGCCATTGAACTATCGACAAAAGTATGCCAACACACAAAATGACGTAATGATCAAGTTCTTCTTTTCACTGACCCGAAGGAAAGACTCGAAATCAATTTCATCTTCAATATTGGTGTCAGATTCCTGAATGATGGCCTTAATCTCGTCCTCAGTGAACATCTCACTGAAGGCCTTCAATTTTGCAAAAATAGGTGGCAGATCTCCCACAGTGACCCGACCAGCTTCATTCTTCTTGGATATGAACTAACAGAACCAAGAGAAATCATTCCACATAACATCACAAAATCACAAGTTCTCTTCAAAATCCATTCCGCCAAAGCTAATAACCCAACATAATTCGTAATGCATACCCTAGATTTGAGGGTTCGCAGCTCCACTTGGGTGAATTGGCTCTGAAGCCATGGATCAGAAACAAGTACACCAACAAAACCAGCCATCTTAGGCCTCTATTCAACGGGAAAATAAATCCCGATCCTCTGCAGAGTACACAAACATCAATAAAACATAAACACAAACACAAACTCTCGATTTCTGCATGAATGAATAAGATAAAGCGGTAACTAGTCCGGAGGCTGTCATGCCATCTTCATCCCGTACATGAATTGGTGAAATTTGTACACTCATTCGATTTTTCACATACATGCATGCCTGATCGTGGAAAAGTGGTTACCTTTCGGATTGTTCGACCCTGAATTGAATCAAGACCCACGTAAAACAGGGACCCTTTTTTCCTTTTGCTTCTGCTGGTAATGCAGCTCTTCTCTCTTTCTCCCTCACTTTCTGTAATTAAGTCGGCTAGAGATTGAATGCGGCTTAATCATGACGGCGACTAATTAAAAGCCGCATAAATTAAATGAATAGGCAATGCCCGACGCATTAAATCAACACCGCCATATCGGCAGAGAGAACGGGAACCGTTGAAGAACGAATCGGAGAGGCGGAGGAAGGAAGGATAAGACAGTCACCTTCTTCTTCTTGTTCTTCGAAATTCTTCAGGTGCCTCCTCGTTTAGAATTGCAGACAGAGCGAGCGAGCGACAGAGAGAGAGAGAGAGGGGAAAACTGTTGGATTGATGGGAATGTGAACACTGTGAAGCTGATGAAGGGGGAGAGAAATGCGTGTCGCCTTCTGTTGCTTTGTTTGCTTTTATTTATTCATTATTTTTCAATTTAAAAAAGGCGTGGATAAAAAAACAACTCATAAATAAAAAATCTAAAAATGTTTTTTTCTTAAATTTAAAATAATATCGTCACACTAATTTTGCATACCATTTGCTTTTCTAAACTAAAATTGAATTAACGGAATGGAATTTTGTAAATGAAAAGGATAAAACTAATACTTATCAGGTCGATCTTCTTCGAAATAACAATGGCCATGAGTCCGTGACCATCTCGCCTACTGATCCATCCCGGTTCAACTAACAATGAACCGGAACACTTGATTAACTCGATGAAAAATTTTTGAAATGGGATATGGAGAGGAGAGATTGGGATGTGAAATGCTGTAGGAATCGCGGGCTATCGGGCTCACAGGTGTGATCACGGTGACAAAATTGGTGGTCTACGTGGTACGATTTTATTAATATTTATTTTTTCAATTTTCTAATTTAATTTTTCCCTTTTTTTGGAGGTGGAATTTCTCCACAAATTAAGCGGCAGTGCCCGCCATCTTGTCGGGTTATCGGCGGTCAAGCATTTGGAATGAGAAATGGGTGAAAGTATGGTGATTTTTAAAAATAATTCGTGAAAAGTGGTTCGTTTGAAAGTAATTATGAAAGTAGTGTTTTAAAATCGCATCTTGAAGATATGGTTTTGATTATTAATGAACCGCATCTACAAGATGCGGTTCTTTTTTTTTTTTTTGAAGGGAACCGCATCTTCAAGATGCGGTTCCCCTTTGGTTTTTTTTTTTAACACTTTTTTTAAAACATCGGGAGCAAGAGGAAGAAGGTTAAGTTAAATATTCAATGTGTAATATATAACGAGTTCGTTTTAAAAATTTCTGTTAGATCTTTATATAATAAAATTTTTACAAAATTTTAAGAGTAAATTTTATAAGTGTGAATAATTAAATGATAATTTATATAACTAATTCTTATGTATCATAATACATACCAAAGATTTCAATACCCCTAAGATTTCACGTAACTTCTCAACGTATAACACATAAGAATTCGTTATATAAATTACTCTTTACATATTAATACTTATAAAATTTACTCTTAAAAATTTTATAAATATTTTATAGATATAAATATTTGATAAAGATTTGCAAAATAAGTGTATTATGATACATAAGAATTCATTATATAAATTATCATTTAATTATTCACACTTATAAAATTTACTCTTAAAATTTTATAAAAATTTATTATATAAAGATCTAACAGAAATTTTTAAAACGAACTCGTTATATATTACACATTAAATATTTAACTTAACCTTCTTCCTCTTCTTCCTGATGTTTTAAAAAAAAGTGTTTAAAAAAAAAACCAAAGGGGAACCGCATCTTGTAGATGCGGTTCATTAATAATCAAAACCGCATCTTCAAGATGCAATTTTAAAACACTACTTTCGTAATTACTTTCAAACGAATCACTTTTCACAAATTATTTTTAAAAATCACCATACTTTCACCCATTTCTCCATTTGGAATCCCCCGGAGGGACGACCGACACCGCTTGTTTTCCCTCATTTAACAGGGGCGAGGCGGCACCGACATAGGAAACTGGTCGGCTCTCGATCAACGGTCTTTGCTTCTAACGGCAGCCTTTTTTGTTATGGTTTTCAGATTCGATGGGCCCAGCAACTGCACGACGGGCCCGGTTCCTTTGTTTTAATTAATTTAGTTTAATTGCCGAAAAACGATTTCCATAGAATTAAATTAATCAAAATTTCCTTAGCTTCGGTGATTTAAAAATTGCACTGATCACTTAGCTCACTTAGCTTCCATTGATAAAAAAACAGTCCTTGCACACATTAGGGGTGTTCATAACCGAACCAAACCACATTTCCAGTTCAGTTCAGTTCAGGCAGTATAGGGGCCGAGCCGTAATCATTTGAGCAAGAAAAAATTGAATTATTTAAAATCAGTTCGAACTATTCGGTTAATTGATTTTTCAAGTAATAAATAAAAATTCACTATAAAAATACACTCGATCTAGTCCGGTTCGGAAATTAATTGAACCGAACCGTTAAAGTTCAATTAAAAAATATATTTTTGTTTAGAATTGTATATTTTAATTTTATTTTTGCTTTATTTAATTATTAATTAGAAAGCGGTTCGGTTCAACTACCTGTAATTAACCAAACCTCTTCTCGACAAAAAAACCAAACCATTAGCGAACAAGTTTGAACGATTCAATTATTTATTGTTTATTTCAATTTTGTGATTTTTTGAACAGTCCTAGCACACATAGATTACTTATATTGCGAAAACCACCCTAAGTTCACCCTCCGAGTCGCATGGAAAGACTTGTAGCCTATGAAGCAGAAAGTCCTATGGCACAAAACAATTTGGTTCTCGGACCACGTCCCAAGATGCTTGTTCATTTCTTGGCTTGCGATATTGGATAGACTTCCAACTGCTCAAGGAATTGCTGCCTAGGCAAACCTCCAGTCTCCCGTCTAGGTCTTCTGCAATGAGGAGTTAGAGGACTCGAAGCATCTATTTTTCAGCTACAAGATTACTAGAGCGATTTGGGAGAGCATTCTAACACTACTCCAAATCACTCCAGCAATTGGCCCATGGGAATTCTAAGATTCAAGTAGCCATTAGAATTGGCAAGGGACGGTCCTCGGACTCCATTATCTTCATGTTATTTGTGGATAGCGTATATTTATTTTGTATGGGTTGAGAGAAACGATCATACCTTTAGAAACACCCAGGCAAACCCACTACAGCTTGCAAGGAAAATTTTGTACAGTATCACGTGCAAAATGTTTACTCTCGATAGAGCAGAAACTAGGATGCAAAAGGCAGTGCGATAGCAAAGTCACTAAGTGAGATGGAGCACATGTAAAGGGTACAGCTTCTGTCTATATTAATACAATTCACAGGATTATTCAAAAAACTTAAGAATTTAAACTGACGAGGGATGGGGTTAGGTTCAGTTATGTTCTCCAAATTTTCTTTTCAATTTTTCACCGTTGTAATGATTATTCAAGATATAAAATATTTGATAATAATATCATATCAATTAACGGAGTTAGTTGCTATATTTCAAATTTTCTAATATTGAAATTTAGATATTATTTTTAGGATGGTGAGATTATCTATTTGCTAGTTTAGATATTAACCGAATCCGAATTAATTCGAGTCAGCCATTCTGATCGGGTGTTGCGAGTCACATTTATATCTAATAGGTGGGGGAACTCATGATCAGCATATGAAGGCTTATCATCCGGTGGTTTGGGCCTCCAAATTGTGGGCTGGATTGTACTTAATGGGCCCAAAATACATCCATGTAGTCTTACATGAATAAAAAAAACCTTCTTGGGGACTTACCCTTTTAGGAAAAAGATATTTTTCATTCTCAATCTTTCGTATTTTTGTTAATTTCATCTTAAACATTTGTTTTTGATCATTCGCGTCCTAATCCTTTTGAATTTTGTCACTTTAGTCTTACCATTACTTTTTTAACCAAAAAAGCATATTTCATTCTAAAAAAGAATATCACATCCAAAAATCATTTTTCAATAAAAATATTTTTAAAAAACATATTCTATTACCGATTAAGAAAATATTAGTTATTAGCAGGTACTCATTCTAAAATTATAACTCATTTTTTTCATAATGAGTTACGATTCTATGATGATAACTCATTTTTTTCATAATGAGTTACGATTCTATGATGATAATAGTCAATTTTTGAAAAAGAAATATATTTTAATTTTGAAGGAGATATTACCATCGGTAAGTCCCTACCGATACTTTTTATCTTCATTTATTTTTTCTTTATTTCTTTATTTTTAAAAAATATTTTTGGATAAAATATTGTTTTTTTGAATAATTAGTAAGATTTTATCGATACTTTTCATTTTTATTTATTTTCCCTTATTTCTTTATTTTCTAAAAAATATTTTTTGGATGAAATATTACCTTTTTGAATGAAAAAAATAATGATAGGAATAACGAAATAAGAACTCAAAAAATTGAGAATATGAATAATAAAAAATAAAAATTTAAAATAAAATAATAAAAGTATAAAAGATTAAATATTGGAAATGTTATTTAACGTTTTTTTGGTGTAATGCGGCAACAGAAGCTTTTATTTTTTCGAAGGGCCCGACCAATCACATCCATCCACCCATCGCGTTGAAAAGCTAATCAGTCTCTCCTCAGAGGGTCAGTGGACTTTCCGCGTGGAGACATCCCATTGGATGAGGACACAACCGAGGTGGGCTCCTCACGCTGGGACCATACACCGACCGACAAGTGCAGATGCAAAGTGGAACCGTGAAAAGGCCTCGAACGAAGGAAAGTGATTCTTGCCGGTTTCGTTCTTATTCTGTAATGTGGAGATTTTAAGCTTAATTTATCTGTAGAGTTTTTGTATCTTTTATTTCACGTATTTTTCACTCGTAAGAATTGAATTTAAAATTTTTTAATTTTAGATCAAACAGATTTTTAATTAATAAAATTTTCTACAATTTAGCAGTTTGAACTGTTTTGAGAAATTTTTTGAAATGTACCAGTTAATTATTATATATAGCAAATCATTAAATTTGTTATTAAATTTGTAGTGAGTTATGAATTTGATCCTTAAAATTTGAAAATTATTAATTTTGTCATCATTGTTTACTTCTATCAATCAATGTGGTTCAGACGTTGTAACGCCATTTCCGGATGCTGACGTAGATGGTTACCGTCACGTCAGCGGGCCCACACATGCCACGTGACAATCAATAAGTAGATAAAATTATTTTTTAATTTTAATCATTCATAACTCATCACGTGACATGTGGGTCTGCTGACGTGGCAGCAACCGTGCACGTTAGCATCTGAAAACGATATTATAACACTTGAACTAAATTGACAGACGGAAACAAACAGTGAAGACCAAACTGATAGTTTTTAAACTTTTTTATAGTTTACTCTATTATATATCAATTTTTTTGTGACAAACCGAATGGTGTTCCTCATAATCACCCATCTAAATCTCACCGCTTCATGTCCATCGGGAGTGGACCCGATGACAAGGTTCCCGCTGGCGTACGGAGTTCTCTGCCGCTTTGGCTTCCGAAGCATATTTTTAAGATCTCGTGCCAGTGGTCTATCCCTGATGAAATCCCAGAAGAATGTCCGGAGTCAATCCAAAATTCTCTGGTAAACCCTCTGAGCTTGAACTCAAAACTTCCATGCATCAGAGTTAGCTGTGGACTCGATCTTCCAACTCTTTGTTTTTTTTGCTTAACGATCTTCCAACTCAAAGTTAGGAAATTCTTGCGAGCCCCATCACGGCCTCACGTGTCGAGTAACAGTGATTTAGAATGAATACAAAGCTTTCGTGATATCTTTAATTTATCGAGATTGGTAGCTGTACATCGGTTTCTAGGCATACATGATTACGTAATGTGGCCAGTGATCGAATGAGGTGACCCCTCCTTCCTATATAAATTCTTCCAAGTCCAATCCACCAACACCACCGCTCATCGATCATTCCACTTCCTTCTCTTAGTCCCTCTACTTTTCATCACTCCTCTGTTCCTGCTACTTGTGGCCTCTGCTGGGCACATTTGATATTCCAATGGCCGCTGTCGAGGTAGGTATATGTATCAGTACATTGATTCCGCTAGTACAGAATGTATAAGATTGTGACAATGAGTGAGAGTTTGTTATGGACTGTGATAATTTACTCCGGGTATGTCGGTTCGAGCAGGTTGCATCGGTGAAAGCAGCATTGGTGGAGGAGAAGAAGATCGAACTAGAAGAACCCGCCAAGGTCGAAGAGAAAACTGTTGCACCTGCTGAGGAGAAGGCCACGGACCAAAAGGAAGCTGAAGCAGAAGCACCAGCTGCTGCAGATCCTGTTCCTGAAGAATCTCTTGCGGCTGAGCCGGGAGCTGAAGCCAAGACTGAGGCAAAACCGGAGGAGACACTGGAGGAAGAGGCTGAGGCTGCCGAGGGAAGGGTGGATGGAGAAAAGAGAGCCGTGGAGAGCTCGAAGGTTGCTCCGGAGCCTCAGCCAGCTGCAGAAGAGGCAGAGAAAGCCGACGAAGAAGTGGGGTCCGAGAAAGAGGAAACGACTGAAGCTGAATCTCCCGAAGCTGCTGCCACAGGAGGAGCAAAGGACGGAGCAGAAGCTGATGTTCCTGCTGCCGCTGAAGCTGAGAACAAGACCGAGTGATGGGATCCGAGGGCAGCCATGGACTGGAACTTGGGAAACAAGTGGTAGAAATGGAAGTCTTGCTATGTTATGTTGTTGGGTGGTTTTTCTAAGAGCTAACAATAAAGTACTGAGCTTTTGGTCCTTTGAGCAGTTAATTGGGTAACGTAATGTAAAACTAGTAATGTCGTGTAATGTCCCTAACTCTGCTAGTTGCAAGTGGGGATTTCCAATAATAATAGCAGAAATAGATTTGCACTTCTAACATGTATTTTCTTGAGAATCGAAAAGAGCAACAATCTTCCTCCATTAAATAAAATGAGTTGCCAATGCACTTTTCCCCTTAATCAAGGTCTCAAATTTGAGTTTATACGGATGGAGAAAAAAGTGTACGATGCAGCAGTATGGCTTAGGGCTGCAAGCGGTCCCGCGCAGTTGGCAATTTTGGCTGCTTAATCACTCAACCTCTGGGACTTGCAGCATTTTCATGGTCGTCATCAGACTGTCCTACTCAATCTTCCTCTTCAGGTTCGCTTCATCGACAGCAATGGATTATGTGTTTTGAGTCTTAGAGGTCATCTCTGGTTTTTTCAGATTCTGTGTTTCCGGTGAAGGACATCGACCGGTGTTATGTTCAGTGCTGGAGCAATGGCTGTTTGGTGAAATCACCTGTTCATGGTAATGGCTTTGGAAACAGAAGTTCTCCTCTGTCGGTGATATCAACTCTTCTCTTGTCAGCAGATTCGCATATTCAAATCACAAGAGTATAAATGCTGCACTGGAGCTCCTGGTAAATCAGCAGCAATTGAACAATCCCCAGTACCGAATGAAACCTCAATCTCGTTTTTCTGCACCCTGTGAAGTTCAGTTTTGTTCATTCTTAATCCACATTGACACAACCTTTTCTAGGTTCAGTTCTCAGTAACAAGCAGAAGAAGCTACCAAAGGAGATACACTGATCAGACACCACGATTGCAGAGATTATACTAAGGGGATGTCCTTAGGATGAGATCCAATCACGGGACATCCTGAAGATAGGACCACGTTACTGGGTTAGGTACATTTGGACTATTCAGTGCAGGGTGTTCCTATTGAGTTAGGTGCATTTCCATTTCCATTTTTATCATATTTTAAGTGACCAATTTTTTTAAAATAAAATTCTCCGCCAAACAGACATTTATAAAGCAGCTTAATATAGTTCCAGCCAAGAAAAATCATGCTGCTGAATCTTCCGGCCTAAGGGGATATTCAACATCGGATTGATTACAGATATTGCCCGAGATACGTTTTTCCTATGTCGAACAACCTCTGGATTGACATTGCCAGGAGACATTACAGCCAGCAGTCCACAAACCCGAAAAGGCCAAGAATCGACATGGATAAGTGTCAGATACATGTCTCAGATCAAATTTTCATGCATGTAATTGATCAGTATCTGTAACAATTTTAACAGAAGCTTACAGCAAACAATCGACATTTCTCCATCCTCCTCGGCATTCCTATACTTCAGTTAGCATCTTCTACACGAAATTGATTGAAACTTCTTGACTTGATTCCCGAGCCTTTGATCCTAGCCCGGTGACTCATCTTGTCCCGACCCAGCTGAGGGTACCCAGGTGGATGAACGACTGGAACCAATTAGGAGTGACCTTGGAAAGGACGTCCCTAAACTTGCCCTTCTTAGGGTCATAAGCCACGAGCGCCCTTCCCTTATACTCCAACAGTAACTCTCCACTCTCCTCCAAGAAGCACAGAGCCCTGACCCTGCCGTGGGCGCTCCGGCTGATCTTCCACGGCAGGTTCAAGCTGTGCTGTCTCAAGCACTTGGGGACATGGGCACTGATGTTGAATTCCTTAGCCCATGAGTCCCTCTCTCCGTAAACCTTCATAACCCAGATCTCGATCTTCCCGTGGTAGCAGTACGCGATCGCTGATAGTGACCCGGCCAGGACCGCCAGCTGGTAGTTGTGCCGGTTCAGCGGGCCCGTCTCGGGGATTGGCACCTCCCCGAACCGCTCCTCCGACAGGTCGAATGACACGAGTGGGCGGGCAGGCCAGTAACGCCTCTGCCCTGTGACCCAGTGGAGCCTCCCGCCAACGAGAGCCTCTGATGGCCGCCTCGAGATCTGGTATGGTGCCTTCCCAAGGCTCCTCCAGTCACCGTCACTGCCGACCGTGAGAACCTGCACGTCTGAGAGCTGGCAAGAAATCCGCCGGCTCCTCGACGGCGCGCTTGTTGACCTGGTGTAGTATACGACCCTGACCACCTTGTAGTGCCCGGTCTTCGGGTCGACTCCGAAGCCGAACGCCGCTTCTTGGTTTGGATATTGCTTCGGCTGTGGGAGTAATCTGTAACCCCCCGTGAATGGATTGTACAGGTACACCGATTCCTTCAGTAAGGAATCGGCCAGGCAGAGAATTCCGTTACATGACCCGACTACGTCAAACTCTGACATATTGTTCCAGAACGGTGGACGGAATTTCCTCATGGAGATTCCAGAGTTCCTCTTGTGGGCCGATAGCTCGACGAAGTAGAGGAAGTTCTGGATCGGGAAGGGGCTGTGGAAGATCATGAACGGCTCGGATCTCGCGGTCCGAGCGAGCTGCATCTCGGGGAGCAGCGGGTCCCGAGACAGCTCCCTCCAGGACCGCGACACGAGCCCGAAGCGTACGATGGATGTCACCGAGAGGCGGGAGAGTATGTCGAGGATGATCTCCCGGGGCAGCCTCTCCATTCCGGACACTGATCGATCCTCATCGGGATCGAAGCTCCTCGGCCTCTTCGTTGGCGGCTCGAGACCCAAGTTCATGGTCTGAGCTGAAGGGGGAAAGTGGAAGGAGAAAACAAAGAATTGATCAAAGGACAGAAGAAACGAAAATTTGGAATCAAGACTTTATGCGTATAACACATACATACATATAATATTCATATTCACTTTCATAGCTACAGTATTAAAGTAATCGAAGGGTAGAGGAGGCGAAAGTGCAAGCACATCAACCGCAGATTAATGGTGCGTGGAAGCATGAAAACTTTTTCCTTGACCACATGGATAATCAGTGCCGTCCGTTTGCCCCCGATAATCATGAATATGTGATCAACATGAACTAATTAACCTTTATTTGATTCGGTGCAAATCCACATAAATGGTATATGGATTTTTCGAGCTAGTGGTATTCACATGGGCTTCAAAGAATACTATAATGACTTGTTATTGTCATCCTTGATGTGACGAGACTGAATATTATCATTATGGACACGTATCAACCAATTCCGAACAGAGAGATTTCTTAAGAGTGTGTCTCTGCCATACCCTGTGAGGAGCTTCCGAAGTAGCTGTTAAAATGAAAATTCACTGTCCCTCTTTCATTCCCGTGGTGCATAGGGTGGGAAAAGGAACGGTGGCAAATGGTGGGAGTGGGTGCATATAAGTCAAAGATGAGGAGGAAGTTGAAGGGAAGGAAGAGTCTGTCATATTAGCCAACTAATCTTTTATGTTAAAGAAAAGGAGCAAGAGAGGAAAGCAGGGTGCCCTTTGGATTTAGCCCGGTTGAGAAAAATTTTATGATTCAGATCAAGAAAATGATTATGAGTTAATAATTGATTGAAACTCGTTGGATAAGACCGCTGAACAATTCATTGAACAGGGATATGAAATTTTTCCTTCAATCAGAGGAAGCATTCCATGGGGCACTAGAAAACAATTATAACGCCCAAAAACGTCAGATCACTTGGGGATGGCAGCACATGGGGATGGAACCTTCGAGATCTACATCCAGAAACCCCTAAGGATATAGAACAAGTAGGGCTACGTTGGCAAACGAGCCCACGATTTCCTCTAGCTCGTATCGATTTCCCGATCGACTGGAAAAGGCGTTCTAGTTTTGGCAAAAGAAACTCACCTTTCACCTAACCTTCCCAGCTGATTGTATTCGAATCCTACTATCCAAATAAGATGAAGCTTGTCATCGGCATTATCGCGAGTTAAGTTAGGTATCGAGCATACAAGCAGCATGAGCGCCTTGCAGCCGTCGACAAGGTTCGGGACGGTGTGCTCGACGGGTATTTACACTTATCACTGGCCAAGGTTCATGATATCGTAATGAGGTTCGATTCTCAGATGCAGACAAAATTTAGCATGGTTTGGTGGGAGTCATCAATATCGTGGAGCCAAAGGGGGCATTTAACCAATCACAAGTGTGACTATCGGGCATCGACCATTGAAGGCATTTTACCTTTAATGTACATCATGAAAAACCGTACGAGATCGGACAAACAATCAATATCATCAATGATCCCTTGAATCACCGTCATCAACAACGTCGCCCTACCACTCCGAAAACAATACTACACCAGATGTGTGTATATATATATATATATATATATATATGTATGCCGAATGGCCAGTTGATGGATCCACCTGAATCCATCAGCTCTCTCTCTTGTGAAAACTCTCTTCACCCCCACGAAAGAAATTTAGGACAGGCAAAAGCAGCCTACTTTAAGAAGGCGAATTGATTGATTGGGGAAGAAAGTTTGCCAAAAAAGGAACAATTTCAGGGATCATAAAGTGAACTCCCACTGGCACAATGACGATACCCCCAATCAAATCCTCACTCTTTTGGGCCATGAAAATTGTCTTTTCAATTGATAAAGAATGTGCCCACTGGGCAGATGAAGTTTCTTTGAAGCTGCATTATGATTATGGCATGACTAGCAATCGAATGGGAGTTCCGGGATTCCGAACACATCGCTCGGCGGCTTGTTTTATCTCGGGGCCATTCCCCTCGGCTTTGTTGCAATGGTTCGATTCGATCATATAAAACAAATAACGAATAAACAAATCTAGCGCGATTCAGAAAGGATGGAAAGGGCTTCACAGTGACGCCATGCTGGTGATCATTGCTCCCTTCTCTTTTGCCTTCTTACGAAGATTTGTTTATCGAGAACAATATTATTGCAACCAATTAGATCGGTCAGAGTTCTAAATCTTTCTGCATTATCGGTGTTACCAGAATGTTAGTTGGGCCCAATTCTGCCCAGCCAGATATTGGCCCATAAAGTGGCCTTACTGAAAAGTCAAGTATGATGTAACGCACACCCACCCACCCGCCCACCCACACACAATCATGAAGATTTTGTACATTTTATCAAAGGATTAAAATGAAGAGATTGTATATTATTTACTTTGTTGTGATTCATTAAGATCTAAGATATATACAATACGTGCATATACATATATACACACACCAGAGGCTTACCCGTATTACACATGGCTGCCCATGTCTGTCTTATAACGCGTGCTCGGGTTAGCTGATAGACAGAGAAAATTTATATTATGAGAGTTTTACCCTCTTAATAGATTAACTTGACTCGAACATAAATTAGTTAACCTTCTTTAAGTTTATGCATAACATGTAATATATATATATAGAGAGAGAGAAAAAGAGGGTGTCAGAGATAATCTATTAACTATGTTAATAAAATAATATTGTATATGATTATTATGGTAGTTACCATCTTGGAGATCTCAATTGTGACTCTGAATTAGGAAAGAATTATTGGAGATTTAGATTTTAGTTTCTAGTTTTTATATACTCACTGTAATAAATTTTATATTTAATTACTTACAGTCAACCACGTTTATCTCCTTTTGAAATTTTATTATCGCATTCGAACATTCGAAATTCCTCGCAGTCGATTGATCGTGATGAGTCGTGAATAGGACTTTTTGTGAATAGTAAAAATTCATTTTCACTATGGTCACGAAGTTTTTGATAAACATTTCAATTCACTTAAATTTTATAAAATCAAAATAGGATTAAACTTTCTTATTATGGTAATTATTATCTTGATGATTGCAATTCAGATCCTGAAAGAAAAAAAATAATTGAAGATTTAAATTTTGATTTCGAGTTTTTACCATATTATTTTATCTATAAATAAGCTTCTAACCTCGACAGCTTCCTGAATTACGTACTTCGGTTGTTGCCCCTAACCAGGTATATTTATCCCTTTCAATATTTCCATTCTCAATTTGGATTTGAATTCGGACCGGACTTAGTTAAGGATGTCTCTATCAGGGATAAAATAGAACTGAATTAATCAGAGTCTAGTCCGTTCGACTCCTGAATATCGGTGGTACGGACCGAAAAAGTTTGAGAAGAAAATATGTGCGCAATTCATCGATGTGTACGATGGCCTATAATATATCCTTACTAAACTCTGTCGAAAATTGTATCTGGTCGCGTAGCTACTTATGCACCGCGTTATAACGATCGATACAAGAAATGTTATCGAAAAGACATACGAAATATTATGTACGTTTCATTGACTTTATTTATTTTTGTTAAATCGTCTTATTTCGTCCATTGATCTCTTTCTCTTACTATTCTATTGAGTTTCATCACAAAGTCAAATCTTCTAAACTAATTCATATATTTATATTAATTTATATATTAATATATGGAATTTTTTGAGATTTTAGTATCTTTTTAGTTTTTTAAATTATTCATTAACATATAAGAGTTAACAGATAATAGTCATTAAATCAAGAGAAAATTGAGATATGATGGTATATTCATTAATTTTTCTCTATTATTACTCTCTCTTATTTTACACAATTTTTTTCTAATTATCTTTTCATGAGATTTGTTATATGTAAAATTACTTTATTTTTAAAATTTATTATTTAATTTCATATTTATTTCATTAAAAAATCACACATTTTTCATCAATTTCGTTAAATTACGAGGATAAACGTCTAATATATATGTAGGATAAGCACTAAGCACTCCTCACTGGTCTCCACTGCATCCTCCGTCGTTCCGAGGGGAAAACATAATAAATCTTATTCCTTCATCGGCAGCCGGAAGTCCTCCACGAGCCCACCGCGATGTGGCCGATCCTCGCCTCAGTGAGGAGGAAGCTCAAGAACATGCAGAAGAGCCGTAGCCGCAGGGTGGCCGACGAGAGCGTGGTTGCAGATGCTGGGGCCCGGGCAGCTGGGGTGGGCAGACGACCGGGCAGGCTCTCTGCCCTGTACGGTCTCGACCGGGCCGCCACCCCGGCGCTGGCATGCTTCTCCGGGCCGCGCCTGACCGGCGTCGACGGGGTGCGGGTGTCCGGGGAGTTGGTGCGGTCGGCGGAGGTGAACCACCATTTGGTGAGAGACAGCACGCGGTTCGCGATCTTGATGTAGGAAAAATGGACGGCAGGGATTCCATCTCAGGGTATCTGTAGGTGAATGGACTCATCGATTAAATTTCCTGTTCTCTTTGCTGATCAACCGCCCCTTGCATAGTTATACAGTAATGAGTAGAAAAAAATAAAATGTTGGCCCCCGTGTCAATCTTTCCAATTTATAATGCATTTTTCTTGTTAATATGTGAATTTTGTGCTTAAAATTTAGCTTTTTTTTGTACAAAATTATCAAAATTTAATGAGGTTTGACAAATTCATTTTTTTTGTATGAACAACAAATTCATATATGAGTTGAATGCTAACTTTTTAATCATAAATTTTTTCTATTTTTCAATGTATTGGGGACACACATAAGTCTAGAGAGAGTAGAACGAAGATGGGATAAAAGGGGTACAAGAAATTATACTGGTGAGATCGAATTCAGGACCTTTAAGTCACAAAGTGAAAATAGAATCAATTGTATTAAGTCTTCTTTTTCTAAATTTTCTCTATTTACAGTATTGAAAACAACATCTTACTATTTAACTCATATTTATGCACAGAAAATGGCTTTTGGAAGTTGACAATTACTGGAAAAAAATAGAGGAAAATAATCTATAGATTTAAAAAGGAAAATAGTAAAAGTGCTGCTCGGATTTTAATTGCAATATTCAAAATCAGCAAGTAGAAAAGAAAATTCCTCCAACTTGTTCAAATGGAATTTCCTTCTCTAAACGTGGGGAGAGATTACTTTCACCCTTGGAATCTTGTAAAACATAATGATATTCTCCTGCTACAGCTAGAAATTCGGCGACTAATTAACGGTGCAGGAAAATCGATCGATCAACCGAGCCATCCATAGAGAGTATCTTTCTCGATACGTTTTGATTTTGAGTATCGGGGCATGACACTTTTTGCCTATATTTAGTTACATCAAATGCAGTGCAGGTTCTTGTGGTCTTCGCTTTTCTATTTGCTTAGTGAAGAAGGTTCTCTGCGTATCATACTCTCTTAATTGCGAAAATGACAGAGGGAATAAAGCTTCCGGGAGAAATTCTTATCTTAAATATGAATTAGTCAGGCTATCTATAAAATCGATGAATTATTATTTAATATATTAATAAAAAAAAGTCAAATAATTATTAGTCAAGTTCATCACATCATCCACGCACTCAATTCTTAGAAATTTTGGAGCCTCCTGGGTCATCGTGAAGTAATCGATCTGTGTGAAAATATTGCTAAAGCTCCAATTAATGAAATTTCTGACATTTTCATTAGCAAATTCTGCCAGCATTGGACAGATATAAAAACGATATATATCATACACATAGATTAAAGCAAATTAGTTGGCGCAGACTCGTGGGGTCTGTGTGCCCAAAAAGGAAGGGACAACATTAGAACATTCGGATGAAGCACTCAGGGACTGAGTGCCCTGGGAGCCGGTGTAGGTGAGGTCGATGTTGCCGACAACCACCTCCTTGCATGGCACCTTGCTGCTGCATGCGATCTTCACTGCCACTGCCGTGGAAGAGCTCCCACGGATGTTCTTGAAGCTCACATTGCTGATCTTTACAAGGGAAGGGATCTGCAAGCAATGAAATGGAACGTCAGGAATGTGTGCTAAAAAAGACCGAGAAGGCTAGCTAGGTGCTTATTAGGAGATGGCTCGAGGAATTCAAAGTCGGTAGCATACATCAGCCTTGCATTGGTTCCATGGGCAGTAGACCTGGTCGATGAGGACGGGGTTACCGACATTCACCATGTTGATGTCCTCGAAGTGCATGTCGGATACGGATCCGGGATATGAAGCGGGCCATGTCTTAATCCTAACTCCATTCTGGGTGTTGGTGAGGGTGCAGTTCTTGACCCATAGTCCCGAGACCGGCTCCTCACCCGGATACTTTCCAAGGCTTCCCACGCTGATCCCATGGCCCGGTCCACACTTCACCCCGGTCACATGGACCTGCTTGCTTCCATCTCCAAGGGATATGCAGTCATCCCCGGTCCCGATGTTTGAGTCGGTGATGTAGACCCCATCAGACCGTCCGATGTGGATCCCATCAGTGTTGGGGGATTCATCAGGTGCAGTCACAGTGAAGTCAAGGAAGGTGATGTTCTTGCATCCTAATACGTTCACATGGAAGTTCTTGCTGTCGAGCGTGGTGATGTCTGTGATAAGGGCATTGGTGATGAAGTTGAACCTCAAGTTCTGCTCACCCGGTCGATTACAAGTCAATTTAAATCCACATAGTTAAGAGCTTTATATCATTGTATCATATGTTCCTTCACGAAGAACTTACCGTAGGAATCTTTTTGCAATTTTTGTTCTTATGGCAGTCGTTTTGCTCCCAGGCAATCTTCCCTTGACCGTCAAAGACCCCACCACCAGAAATGGTGAACTGATCGATATATCCGAAGGTGACCCAACCATCGGTTTTGAACCGACCAGGGTCTGCTGGAGCCCTCAGTGTTCCCTGGAGCTGAATTTCCACAGGAGCCTTGCAAGGGCCCCGAATGTTCACTTCCCCCAGCGCAAATGTGCCCTTTGGAATCACTATCTTGCTGGTGCTATTCGATGCACAGGCCAACGTCCATGCACTCATCAAAGCCTTCATTAAAGAAAGAACCCGTTATATAAAATTTTGCATGAAACAAGTCGAAGAGATTGATACACGAAGAATTGTTCGTAGAGTTGCTTTAGCAATTACTTGGTCGATGCATGTTTTCCCATCTGCTTTTGCTCCATACTTGGTGACATCAAAAACTTGGGCATTCCCGACTGAAGAGAAGGATAGCAGTAAGATCATTGCTGCTGCTGCAATCTCTAGCTTTCCTACGGCCATTTTTCTTTTGACGATTTCTCTCCCTTTCAATTGTTCTCTTGAATCTTTCTCTGGGTTATGCCTTATATTTTCCATGTATATATAGCTCAATGAGCTTCACGAGCATAACAAATTCTCGTAATCTGTTTATCTTTTTTTAGCATTTTTGTTGGTAACAAGAATTTCTCCGAGGTAACCTAAGTGCCATTAATAGCTCATGTTGTCCTTCACATTGTAACAAGTATGTAAGAAAGATGGACATTCTGTTCAGGAAGCTAACAACACGCGGTTTTGCTCAGTCTAATTTTATATAACCTTTTGATCCACGGAGAGGCAAAACAACAAAAGAGTTGGAATTTTGCAATACAAGCTTTAATGCGTAGGGTCAAGAAAGATTTACTAAAGTTTATAAAACTGCAGTTGATAATTTTTCCCAGCCTTTAGAAAGATGAGATACTTCAAGATTCTTCGTTGGGAACCAATTAAGGACAACTAGAACAAAATGTTATCAATACACTCTCAGTCATGAATTTTCTTCAATTGTAATACTCAAAATCGAGACTTCCATTGAGAGGAACCTCGACTGATCATGTTGGTGAGGCTAATTCTTAGTACAGAAAATGGGTTTATCGCTAAAAAATTAATCTGATCAAACATTGAAGTCTACATTGTCTTAGGGTATCCACAAAGCGGCAGGTGTGATTAGGGAAGATTGTAAAGTACCCAGGTTTTTATTACTCACTTGGCTAGCAATCAAAGAAAAACTAATTACTGGAGCAGAGATGAAAAATCGAAATACCGGTGTATTACTTCCAATATGGAAATATGCAGAGAAAGCACTCCTCCTGTTGGAACTCACAACCATATTTTACGATTGCTGCTGCATGGAGTGCCATTAGAAGCGTTTTGTGTACCCTTTTATTTTCCTTTTTCTCCTAATCCTTTCAGGCCACATATAAGTGCAATTCAATAAAGGAAAAATAAATATATAAAAGTGAAAAGGAAAAAGAAAAGAAAAGAAAGGGAATAGGCAATACTATATGCTGGTTAGTTTGTCCAGTACTTGTAATCAGCAAGAAGAGAAGAAAGCTCCTCCAACTAGTTGACTGGTGGAATTCCCTTATCTGATTGTGGAGATGGATGGATTTCACCCGTACTATCTTGTAAATTCCATTGATCTTCTTCTAGTATGGCCAGAAACCTAGCTACTTATCAGTGAGAAAATTCAATCACTCGTCTGAGCCATTGGTAAGGCATATCTGCATACATTTTGGTTCTTGAGTTTAAGGGCATGACGGCTTTTATAATATTTAACTACAAATATGCAGTGCAGCCCGTGTAACCCGAAGCACCTTTCTTTGTGGTCTTCGCTTTTACGTTTGATTAATGGAAAAAGATTGCTGGAAATATTGTTAAAGCTCCAATTAATAGCCTTGTGAAATTAAAATGAGAGAGGGAAGAAAGCTTCGGGGATCATCATGGATGATGGTAGAGCTTCCATAGCAATGCTGCTTGGGTGTTGATGATGATGATCCTCTCTAGCACCGATTTTCAAGATGATTTGATACGTTTATTTACATATATCCGGATAATAGAGTTCAATAATGATATGACCGTCTTCATTCACCTAAGAATTTCTCTGGCTCAAGCAATGAAAGAAAAAGATTTTTGTATTTTTTTTTTGGTGGGGCCAAAGTTTGCAAAACTAATCGTTTCTTAATGTGGCTCCAAGCCCGTCATCATGGGCAGCAACCAGCTCTTAATTTGAAAATTCGTTATCAAGTGCAGGCATTTATGGTTCCAGGAATGGAACCGTTTAGCGGCCTTCTCAAAGATGGATGGACAGTGGGCTGGCTACATTTTCTGGGTACGGAACCCTGGAATTTTCCCAGGGTTCATGAACAAGGCATAATGAGGGGCCGTGAGGATTGCTACTGCTGCACTTTGCAACTCCACTCATCTATTCTTTTCCTTTAAATTCAGGCCATTTTCATTGAGAATTCTGCTGGTATCATGCAGAAATACAAAGGATATACATATGATACACATAGGTTAAAGCAGCTTAATTAATTAGCGCAGACTTGGGGGTTCTGTGTGCCAAAAAAGGTTGGGACAACATTTGAACATTCAGACGAAGCACCCGGGGACTGAGTGCCAGTGTAAGTGAGGTCAGTGCTGCCGACAACCACCTTCTTGCAAGGTATCTTGCTGCTACAGATGATCTTAAGCGCAACTGGCGTGGAAGAGCTCCGGTGGATGTTCTTGCAGCTCACATCTCTGATCTTAACAAGGGAAGGGATCTGCAAGCAATGAAATGGAAAGTAAGAAATGTGAATTCTGGAAGACCGAGAAAAGTGCTTACTAGGAAATGGCTTAAGGTATATTCAAAGTTGGTAGCGTACGTCAGCCTTGCACTGGTTCCAGGGGCAGCAGACCAAGTCGATGAGGATGGGGTTCCCGACATTCACCATATTGATGTTCTCGAAGTGCATGTCGGAGGCAGATCCAGGATACGAAGCGGGCCATCATGTCTTAATCCTAACTCCCTTCTGGGTGTTGTTGAGGGTGCAGTTCTTGACCCATACGCCTGAAACCGGCTCCTCGTCGGGGTACTTTCCCAAACTCCCAACACTGATCCCATGGCCTGGTCCACACTTCACCCCGGTCACATGGACCTGCTTGCTCCCTTCCCCAAGAGATATGCAGTTATCCCTGGTCCCAATGCTTGAGTTGGTGATGTAGACCCCGTCAGACCGTCGGATGTGGATCTCGTCAGTGTTAGGGGATTCGTCAGATGCAGTCACGGTGAAGTCAAGGAAGGTGATGTTCTTGCATCCTAATACGTTGACATGGAAGTACTTGCTGTCGAGCGTAGTGATGTCCCGAACAAGGGCATTGGTGATGAAATCAAACCTCAGTTCTGTCCAATCAATCGACTACAAAGCCAGGTTAAATCCATATAGTTAAGAGCTTGGGATCATAGCATGATTTGTTTTCTAATGTACAATTACCATAGGAATCTTGTTGCAGTTTTTGTTCTCATGGCAGTCGTTTCGCTTGCAGGCTATCTTTCCCTGACCATCAAAGACCCCGCCACCAGACAGGGTGAACTGATCGATGTATCGGAAGGAGACCCAACTGTCGGTTTTGAACCGACCAGGTTCTGCCGGAGCCCTCAACATTCCCTGGAGCTGAATTTCCACAGGAGCCCTGCGAGGGCCCCGAATGTTCACTTCTCCCAGTGCAAATGTGCCCTTTGGAATCACTATCTTGCTGGGGCTAGTTGATGCACAAGCCAGCTTCCATGCACTCATCAAAGCCTTCATTAAGGAAAGAACCGATAGATAAAATTATGCACAAAACACATCGAAGGGACTGTCACAACGAACAAATTTTTTAGAGCTGTTTGAACAATTACTTGGTCGATACACGTTTTTCCATCTGCTTTTGCTCCATACTTCGTGACATCAAAAACTTGGGCATCACTCATAGAAGAGAAGGATAGCACTAAGATTGCTGCTGCTGCTGCTGCAATTTCTAGCTTCCTCATGGCCATTTTTTGTCGATGTCTCTCTCTTGTGATTGCTCTATTAAATCTTTTTGTATGGGTTATGCCTTATGTTTTCCATGCATCTATACTGCAATTTGCTTGACAAGCACCACAAAATCTCGTAACAGCTGTTTATCTTTATCTTTTGAGGATCTCTGTTAGTAATGTGAATTGCTTTAACTTATGTGCTATTAATAGTTCCTGTTATTCTTCAAATTGTAACGAATATACGGGCACTCTTTAAGAAGCTAACAGCATGCGATTCTGCCCAGCGCAGCTCAACATCAGACAATGTTTTGTTTCCCAAACAGGCAAAGGAACAGAAAGTTGGAATTCTGAAGTAGAAGCTCCAAAGGGTTGGACCAAGAAAGATTACTGAAGTTACAAAAAATTAAGGCCGATATATGGAAAACTTTGCCTTCCTTTAGACAGATAAGGACACTAGAACCAACAAGGGATTGGAGACTCGATTATCGCGTCTGTAGAACTTCAGTTCATGCTAATTCATAGATTTTTGGACCTTTGTAAAAACCATATCATGGACAATCTTGCAACATTAAAGTGAATTTGTTGACGAGTTTCACCCCGGGCCGGATCAAATTTGTGATTTTATGCTTTGCAAGTGCTCTAGGGAAGCTCTCCCTTTCTAGAGTAGGGTGAATTGCTCTCCAAATTTGAAGACAAGTTTCTGGATACACATAACAAAAGCTTGAATTATTCTTATTGCTGTCTCATATAGCATGGTATTGGTACAGTCCTTTCTTAGCAATACAGCCTAAACAAAAACTAGAAGGGGAAAATTCCCCCCCACAAAAAAGAAAAGAAAAGAAAATTGTCACTATACACCAATCACTCGTCATGCTTCGTTTGGTTAGCATGATGGGGATGCCCAACTAAGACCAAAACTTATTCCTTCCTCACATCTCTAGGGGGAAGAACTACGAGCTCTGACTCGTTACAGTAATATCCTGGTTTTCATCGGTTATTAAGTCATCTTGGCACATATCTTGGGGAACAACTGTCCCGATGTCATGGGCTTCACATTAGAGCACTCGGAAGTTGCCTTCCCATCTTTGCCAGTGTACTTCAAGTTGATGTCGCCAACATTCACGTTCTGACAGGGCACTCCCTTGCTGCAGACGAGCCTAACTGCCATGGCTGTAGCTGAGGTCCCCCTTATGTTCTTGAAGCTCACCTTGCTGATCTTCACCTTCGAGGGCACCTGCAATTGATTTCAACACGAAAATGAACACAGGAAGATTGAGAATCACATCTAGTATGTTCTTGAACGAATCTATGAAATATTAGTCCTGAAAATGTAGCTCTCATGTACTGCAATGTATTGGGTAAATCTCAATAGCCTCTCAAGATTTTTGAACTTTAAAAGAATTAATTCGGACACGGCCAATTTGATTAACACGTTTCCAATTTTCTTTACCTTTTGCTGGCACTGATTGTAGGGGCAGTATTGCTGATCAATGAGGATGGGGGTGGAGACGTTTTTCATGGTGAAGTCCTCAAAGTGGAGGTCAGACGCGACTCCGCTCGGGGAGGCAGGCCATGTCTTGACCCTGATGCCGTTCATGGTGTTTGTGAGGGTGCAGTTCCTGACAGTGACCCCAACGACAGGCTCCTCATTCTGGTACTTGCCTAAGCTGCCAACACTGATGCCATGGCCAGGCCCGCAGGTGATCCCCTCGGCAGTGACCTGCTGTGCCCCATCGCCAAGGGAGATGCAGTCATCGCCTGTCTTGATGCTTGCGCCGGAGATGGTGATCCCCTTTGACCTTCCAATGTGGATACCATCAGTGTTGAGGCTGGTCTCTGGGGCTGTGATGGTGATGCCCTGGAAGGTGACGTTATTGCAGTTGATGAGGTTCATGTGGAACAGCTTACTGTCCAGGGAGGTTATGTCTTGGATCTGAGAGTTTGTGACTGAGCTGAAGGCCAAATTCTGTTCCAAACATCCACACAAAAAAGGATATTACAATTCTTTGGAGCAGGTAATTCGGATTATATTTCAGTACTGTTATTGACAGTGTCAGGAGCAAACTGAATGGGATGGAGATGCAGGATGGCTTACGATGGGGAGAGAGTGGCACTTCCCTGTCTTGGCACAGTCATTCTTGGACCATGCAATGGTACCCTGGCCATCAAAAGTTCCGCCGCCAGAGACGGATAGGCCATCGATGTTCTGGAAGAGGACCCATGATTCTGACTTGATCTTGCTAGGGTCGGCTGGGGCCTTGATGGTTCCCTGCACTTGCAAGGTGATGGATTTCGACTTGCAGGGTCCCTGGAACTGCAGTGACTCTGCCATGTATGTCCCTTTGGGTATCACCACCGTGCTGGGAGCCGGAGACTGGCACGCTTGCTTCCATGAGCTCAAGATGGCCTGGAGAACAATGCCAAGGACCAACACCACCATGGAATGTTAATATCCGCAAGAGAGTACATAAACATCAGGTGCATGCAAGAAACAAACGATCGATGAAAGTGAGGCTCAGAGACAACACATGTTTTTTTCAGCCCGGATTAGATCAGGCTATTACCTGGCTGTCATCGGATTTGCCATTGGCCTTCGTGCCGGTGTGCTGGACGTTGAAATAGGTGCCGTGGGCTCGGAAGGCTGTTGCTAGGAGGACCGTCAATAGGAAGAAGACAGCATTTGTAACATTCATCTTGGAAACCATACTTGTATTTCACTCCCTCTTGAATTTTCTGGATTTTGCTCCTTTTTTTTCAATTTTAAATTTTTTTTCTAAGCTTTTTTTTTTTTTTTTCCCCCTGTTATATCGATTTTACTTCAAACTCCAATGGTTTGAGTTACTGAGAGGAGGCCTCGGAGGGGCCATTTTATAGGGAACGAAGTGAAGAGCTCCACACCACAAAATCCACCCAGACCTAATTATAGATAATATGGCTTTCAAGCTTCCCTTCTCCCATGGCCCTTTTAGCACTTGTGTGGACAGAAGCTCATCCCCCGATTTAGACCAATACCCAGTTTACCGATTCTCATCGAACTTTTGTCACGAACCCATGAAATTACTTATGTATCCATGAGCTCCCTAGAGTTCTTAGTTACAACCTTAGTATATTTCAAGTTAGTGCAGACATTGACTTGTCTTACATCACATGATTCTGAAAATTGCTCCTTTTAATTCACTGTTTTGGTGAGTGCCAACGACAATGAGAAAGTAAATCAAATGTATGAACACATGTTCTTAACATAGAACAGCAAACCAGACGCAAGAAGAACCTGTGCTTGTTGTGATCCTTCTTTGGCCTCCAAGAGCAGAGCAAGGACCTGCAAAGAGAGACCGAGGAGACAGTTGAAGAGTATCTTAGTTAGGGAGAAATGACACTGCTCATGAGCAAAGCTGGCACCAAACTGGAGCTCGTTCCATGTAACATTTCATACTTCCATTAACAAGGTAAAAACTACTTCCCCTGAAGGCGGCTGGATCCTGTATCCTCCGGTGAAGTGCGCTGCCGTGTAAGGAACGAGCGTCACCTTCTCTCCCTCCACCGTATTTCGCCGTCGACCTTCCTTCTGTAACGCTTCGTTCTCCGGTCAGAAAGAAAGGAAGGAAGAAAGCAGGCATTCCACTGGCGGGAGCGGGAGAGTGGGAGGCTGAGAGCTACCCGCCAAGAGGAAACGGCGTCGTTATAGCATGATGAACATTTGGTGAAAACAGTTTCCGTCTTTTTCCATTTTTATAAGGCTCTGTCCATCCCGTTGTTTTCCGAGTCTTCTAGTAAAACAAAGGGGGGGATACCCAGATACTGAGCCATGCAATACAACTACAATTGCTTTAAAAGGATTACATTCGTGAGAAGATATGAACCGATAATGGTGTTATAATCTTGGAATAGTGATGAACCGATCATAGAACTAATGGCAAATCCCGAGTTTCAAAGAAAGGACTGGAAGAAGTTCGAAACATCTGAATTCGGAAAAATATTGGCTATGTATCTGTATTCAGTAATGAGTTGTTGGATTTACCATTATAATCACTTCGCTTCAAAGCCAAGTAGATCTAGTTGTCTTTTCAAACCACAATATTCTAAGCACAATGTGACCGACATGAGATGAAATGAGTATTTTCCACCGTATGCAACACCTGATATTCATAAATTCGATATACACAAACCAATTCAAGTACGAGCCGAGTCAGCTCAATAAAGGGTAAATTTTACTCAAATTCGGGACTCTTTTAGGGGGAGGAGGAGGTACGCTTCCTCTAAAATTAAAGCAGAGTTAGCCAATCACAATTTTGAATTTGAGTTTTAGGCACAGTAATATTCAGAACCCGATTGAAATTGGAGTGGTACATTGATTTCTCCACGCCAATTGAAATACTGGACAAAAGAGGGGACACTATGAGCAATCAAGCACTACCCACTACACTAGAAAAGAATGGAAACAAAATCCCCTTCACCAACACTCCTTTTTGGACACTTCGCTTTTGAATTTGTCTTGCCTTCAAAGTTAAGCACTCCCCTCATTAACTCCACTCACTAGCCATTATGAGCAAAGCTCCCCCTTCCAAATTCCTCTGGAACATCATTAGCATCAGCACATACATAAATATCCCCAAACAACCTTCATGTACCTATGTTCTTAACCCTTCATTCCTCAACCATCCGTTCCCTGAATTCATCTGGAAGTCTGAGAAATTCCCGGTGTAGTATAACATCTTCCGGTCATTGGAACAGTCAGTCCATTGTCTCAGACATTTTCCGAACAATGCTTCCTCTGTTCCTTATCCTCCTCCTGTGTTCCAATTCTCAAACTGCTGAGTCTTCTCACTGTACAACTTCAACATCCATCAAGGCCTTCCAGAAATGCACCTCCCTCCCCACTCAGCAAGCCTCCATGGCATGGACCTTTCACCCCCACAATGCCACCCTCGATGTCGCCTTCTTCGGGACGTTCATCTCCCCAACTGGCTGGGTCGGGTGGGGAATCAATCCGACCTCTCCCGAGATGACGGGAACACGCGCCCTGATTGCCTTTCCCGACCCAAACTCAGGTCAGATTGTTCTCCTCCCGTTCATCATCGATCCTTCCGTGAAGCTACAGAAGGACCCTCTCTTATCCCGTCCCCTCGATATCCACCTCCTCTCATCTTCCGTGGCGCTGTATGGAGGCAAAATGGCTACGGTCCATAATGGTGCCGCGGTCCAAATCTACGCCACCCTAAAGCTCAGCTCCAACAAAACCAGGATCCACTTCATCTGGAACCGCGGGCTCTACGTGCAAGGATACTCCCCTACAATCCACCCCACAACCGCCAACGACCTGTCCTCTATTGCCACCATGGATGTCCTCTCAGGCACTTCTGCTGCCCCACGGGCCCGCATCGGCGCCATGAAGACAGCACACGGGATTATCAATGCGGTCGCGTGGGGAATCCTCCTCCCTGTCGGGGCGGTAGTGGCGAGGTACCTGAGGCACATCCAAGCCATGGGGCCGGCATGGTTCTACGCTCACGCTGGGACCCAGCTGCTTGGGTTCTTCCTCGGAGCAGCAGGATTCGGGCTGGGAATCCGGCTTGGGGAGCTCTCCCCGGGAGTGGTATACGGGCTGCACCGGAAGCTTGGCTTCGCTGCATTCTCCCTTGGGGCCCTCCAGACACTGGCGCTGCTGTTCAGGCCCAAGACCACAAACAAGTTCAGGAAGTACTGGAAGTCCTACCATCACTTTGTGGGCTACGCTTGTGTGGTCTTGGGAGTTGTGAATGTCTTCCAAGGATTTGAAGCCATGGGAATGGGGAGATCTTATGCAAAGCTTAGTTATTGCCTCTGCCTATCTTCATTGTTTGGAGTCTGCATAGCTTTGGAGGTCAACAGCTGGGTGATTTTCTGTCGGAAATCAAAGGAGGAGAAGATGAGAAGGGAAGGTCTGATCGGAGGCAGTGAGAAAGAAAGTGGAAGCTACAGATAGAGATAGGCAGTATTCATTTCATTAAACACCGATGTTTTGCTCCTATTTTTTTAACCGAATGTCTCGACAAATGCTTGAATGTCCTCTGCATCTTTTTACAACTCGAATCGTATCGAGTATTTCTCTTGCTTCTCTGCATTCAATCCTAAATGTATTCTCATGTTTAGATATTTCGAATTATTAGAAGACTGAAACTTCTGATTTGAATTAAACAAGTTGTCTAGATATCAGCAGCAGCAGCAGCAGATAAAGAAGAAAGCAATAGTAACTATAAATGTATAGACTTCCAAATGGATGGTTTTCTGCAAAACTAAACCAATCAATCAGATGGGACAAAGGCCAACGATAATCCAACACCAGTTGGCCCACATCAGTAATAGACAGACATCATCATCAGTGGGTATAACTAACAGCAAATCCACAAATCCTAATGCAAAATGAAATGTAGAATAATGAGAACCTACAGCAAGCACAATATTTCAAATGTCAAGCCAGCGTTGCATGCATCGGCATTCAGTTTCCATAAGAGAAGCTTCACGGTCCATAACAAGGGCAACGAAATCAAACTGCTATATCGCTCGATCAACAGACAGCAAGACCCGCTTGCCAACTCAAATTGATCTCAGAAGAGCAACAACAAAATGAGAATCACATGTTTGAAAATACAAAGCTAAGCAATCAAGTCCAAGCAAATAGAAATGACAGCAGAAGCTTATTCTCGAATAGATACAAGCAGTGACCATATTTGAATGGCGGTGGAATTTCCAAAGGGAATGTTATGGAGTTTTCATGTGTTAATAGAGCCACACACAGTGATTGGACCACCCAAAAGGAGATGAGGATGATGAAAATGACGGTAAAAGCTGCATGTTCTTCCCGCATCCTCCACCCAAGGATGAAAAAGAAGATCGAAAGCTACAGCCTTATCACCGGCCACCTACTAATGCAGACGTCAGCGGTCCCACTTGAGCATTTCAATGGAGTGAAATGTGACATAAACACTAGCAAAGAAGTTCGATCGAGCAAAAAACTTCCAGCGTGGAGAGAGAGTGAGAACGCCTTCTTTTAACTTATTCTAGGGGACCCTATGTGGGTAACCCTCAAAAGTTTCACACTAAGTAAAAATCAAGAATCTCGATTACAATCTGCGGAGCTAGAATGAAAAAAGGGGGACCTGACAAGCACTCACAAACTTGTCAGACAATATAAAAATCTAAGGCCAAAAGAAAAGGAAAATTTATCACAGAGTCTAAAGCTTTCTTTGTATCCTCACCTCACCAGAGGATGCATGATACATTTCTCACTATATCCCGCAAATCTAAGGAAAACCTTATATCGTTCAGAATTAACGAAGACATGAGCCTAAAAATTGTACCTCAAACTCAAATCCGCCATCACAAAATCCTTTTCTTGTGAACTTGTATCCTGTAAATTTAATCCTCCGAAACAGGTCACTCCAGTTAGCTCTAAAATAGCCAATTTCCGTTTTTGCACTGAAACATTTGAAAAGAGAGCTCCCCCAAAATCACATTTCAGAAAGCTTCACTGACTTGTACTTCACAGCATCTGGCATTGAAGTTGATCTCCCTAGAAAGATACATGCTGACAAACAAAATAAGAACAGAGACCCATCAGATCAAAGAAATTGGTGAATTTAATGGAATGTAGTGAACTTTGCCAACAAAAACATTATCAAATGTTCCCTTCAGAGGATTATAGAACTTATCCTGCAGACTCCCTAATATACTTTCTAAAAATGTACATGTACAGAAATTATGGATGATAGATACTGAGCCACTATTCGGGTTCATCAAATATTCAGGCAAAGACCAGATAAATCAGTAATCAAAATGACATTGATATGATGCAACATTACATCTCACGTTACCTTTCCACTAACTCAATTATTAGAAGTTGTTTATTCTACATGTCCTATGTGCCGGCATAAAAAAACCATACATGAAACTGCTTTCTCCACAAACAATAGTTACAGATTTATGTAATGCCATCTAAGGAACTGCCGGCAACTATGGATAACCATATTAAGTAGGGATTGGCTTCAACAACCAAGAGCAAATGTACTAAACATGGCATTGCTTCCCCAACCTCCAAAATCTATGTTGAAAAGTAACTACACAATGGTATTACTTTCATTGCCAATATAGGCTCATGACGCAATCAAAAGTATTGAGCACATTCTTTTTAGTCATGCATACCCAAAAGACTGAAGAATTTGACAAGAAGCATATCAACATTCAAAACCACCCCAAACGGTATTATTAATGTCAAAGGATCCACAAGAATGCTAAGCATGTGATAAAGAGGGAGTGTAACTTTTACATGTGGCCATTCCACTGGTCAACTGAAATCCTTTACAAATCTATCTCAATGATTAGCAGAGCCTACAGAAGCATAACACTATGAACTATATCCTATATGGCCAGAAGACAATAGCATACTCAAAAAGAGGAGATTCGACATTGAGATACAGACACACAAAAACATGAACTTAATCTCAGAACATTTTTCATGGCTTATTGACAGGACCAGGATCATAAAAGATGATCCATTCAGCCTAATAACATGACAAGGAAATGGAATAAAATGCAGATTACAGGTCACTGAACTGCTCTCGAGTCCAACGACATCATATGAAAGGCGATAAAGAACCAAATCCCACAAAGAAGATATTACCTTTTTCACAATATTTAATAGAATTTGGCTTCACATGCACAAAAACACCCTTAAAAATAATTTGCTTGGTGAGAAATTGAATAAAAAGCATAGAGATTCAGATGTTACCTCTATTTAACTCTCTTATTGACATTGTAATCACCAACGTAACCTGGAGAAGTTTTAGCTGGAACTTCTGACCCAGCATCAAGCTCATATCCAAAAGAACCAGACCCAACTCTCTCCGGATTATTTGGTGATCTCCATGTGGGCTCCCCATAACCTGAACCGCCTCCTACATAGAGGTCTGCAAGTGCCCCGTCATAAGCCCCATTTGATGCAACATAGGAAGACGCAAGTACTCCACCACTAGTCGCAGCATTTCGCCCGTAACTGACAGTTCCTAGGCCAAAGGTGCTGCTACCACCAGCTCCATAGGCAAAATTCCCAGAAACATTGGAAACACCGCTACTACCACTGCTGCGCTGATCCAGAATCTGCGAAGAGCCCCAGTTAATTCTAGCACTGCCAAAGTTGGTACCACTAGCAGGCATAGTCCCCCCTGATGCAGAGTAGCTGGTGGAATTAGCTGGGTTCGTGGAGTAGTTGAGTCCTCCATTTCCCCACAAGTTCCTAGTAACTGAGCTGAAGAAGGAAGAGTTCCCTCCACTGCCTCCATCATACCCAACAGCATTGCTAAACCTATTAGGGTTTCCAATATAATAAGGGTTCATGCCCCTGGCAAAGTTGACATTACCACTAAAATTTGCAGTCCCCTCATAGGTTGGGTTAAGCCCCGGCTCAAAATTCATGCTGAATGAAGGGAACCCACTACGACCACCAGTGACAGGACTAAACCTACCATCTTTGAGAGGATACCCTCCCACAGCATTTGGAGTGTATCCCTGGGTATAGCCACTAAATAAACTGGTGACACGATTGATCCCATAATTATAACTACCATGCATACTCCTACTAGGACCTGGTGATAATTCTTTAGGAACTGCTCTCTTCACTTCTACTATTTTGCCATTCAGCTCATGGAAAGCGCTGAGCAGTACCTTGTCCACGGATTCCTCCGAGTCATAAGTGATAAATCCGAATCCCCTAGGCCTTTTGGTGTTGTGGTCATACATCACCACCAAATCATTCACTGTCCCAAACTGCTCGAAGTACTTCTTGAAGTCGCTCTCAGTCACTGTGGAAGCTAAGCCTCCGACGAATATCTTCTTAGTGCTGCCTGGAACAGGAGAGCTATGTACACTAGGGCTGCTGCTCCTACCAAGAGAATTCTGGTCATCCCGGGGAACCGCTCTTTTTGCCTCAACCTAAGGAAAGAGAAGCAAACCCAATCGTGAAAGTTGAACTCATATGATCACTTCAAATCCCACCCGGGTTTTCATCTTACCTAACTTAAAACAAGCATTCTCACATACGCAAGAGAAAGAGGAAGAATGAAGAAAACTGCTACTGGCTCATTTCCTACAATTATTATGCTGAACTTCTATACCTATTCTGTGAAACTTCCATTTTGCCCTACTAATAAAAGTTGAAAAAAATTCAATGTCCTGAGAAAGGATCTGAGAATTAGACTGCATAAAAAGGTTTAGCAGCTTACCATTCGCCCATCTATGTTATGCTTATCATTAATGACCCTTTCAGCAACAGCAGGATCTGCGAAGACGACAAAACCGAAACCACGAGCTCGACCCGTGGTCCGATCCTTCATGATGATCGCCTCCACCACCTCTCCATAGGCACTAAAGTACTCCTTCAGTCTCTCTTCATTCGTGTCCCACGATATTCCACCAATGAATAGCTTCCCATTATCTGATTGCATCGCCTCTGAAGCCAAAGGAACCACCTTGATCAATCCCAATTGCCAGAATCTACTGGAGCAAATCACGAATCTCAGTGATTCGAAGCATGAAGACGCTGCTCAGAAATGAAGCTAATAACCCATTTTACTGAAACAGCAATCTGAATTGGATCTGCACTGTATGAAATGTAAATTTATGACCAGAGATCCATCAAAACCAATCCAACGAGAACGATTGAGGAACAGAATGTTCCAAGCTGTTCCAAGCTGTCAGTAAGATAGATTGTCTAATAGAGTCCATTCAAATGGCACAAAAACAAGGAATGTAAGCGGGTGGCCAATCAAAACAAAAAAAACAGTACCTTCAATCGATAGTCACAAACAAAAGGTAAGCTCCCCGATTTCCCAGAAAAGGATTTTCAGATTAGTAGAAAAATTATGCGAGATCCTTCACGACGAGACCCAGAATTATACAGGACCTGAAAAGGCAGCAAACGTGCTCATCAGGATCCATAATTTACAATCCAACAAAGACGAGGAACCGGACGCAGATCGAGATTTAGAGAAAACCAACCATTTGGAGACAATCCGACACGCCAAATCTTGCAAAACAGAGGGATAAAAAATGAAGAGGACGAAAAAACTGAAATTTCAAGATCTGAGAGCGGGCATAGAAACTGAGGGCATGCTCTGCGTATGCCCCCAATACCCTTTATTGGTTAGATCAGTTCTTGTTAATCTCGATTATCAAATGCGAATTCAAGCGCCGGGTTAGAAGGCAAAAATCTGAGCTTTCTAGGGAGAGGGAGGAGAAGAGGAAGGGGGAGAGAGAAAGACAGAAGAGGCATTGAAGCAATTGCCTCTGAGGAGCATATACAGACTCCCGATAATGAATTAAAATTTTTTTTCTTTTTCATAACTGTTTTACTTTCGAAATTTAAATTAATTTATTTCCCAAGACCCCGTGCAAGTTTCCTTGCAACAAATGGGAAATGAAAAATGTGTTCGGAAAAAATAAGAAAAAAAGAAGAGTCCAAATCGGAGAGAGAATGCTCTGGTTTTTTTTGCTTTTTCTGTTCTGATAAAAACGAAGGTCGGAGATATCCCTTATATACCTATTGCAGAGGTGCCATATGTGAGCCGCGTCTGTCATAACTTCCATGCGCCCATGTGCAATGAACCGTTAATTCTTGCTACTTTTGCCACCACTAGCATGGCAGAGAAAATTGACGGTCGAGATCATCTTGTCTCATTGGCTTGTCCTCCTTTTATTTGTTTTCTACCAAGGATTTTGTATTTTTACACATTTGCGGTAAGAAATCTTTTTTTTTTCTTTTACAAAAGTAAGAACAATCATATTGTGTTTCTAAAGGAGGAAATTTTACCTTTATTGGTATTTTACCAGTAATATTAATAAATTATGTAACCGAAAAATAAACATTAATTTAAATTTGAGCTGAAAATTTCAATAAAATCATGTGTTGTTTTGAGAATATTCCCAGCATCGTAAAATGCTCGAAGATTATTGGGATCGACATCGCGTCAAGAACAAAGATATGTACCTAAATAGCTACCCGAAATGGAATTTGACGCGAAAAATTAAGGAAAAGTATGATACCGTACCATCCGCGATATTTAAAAGAATTTCTTTTTATAAGATAGAAAAAATTTGTTGACTTTGAATTGCTCCAAGCTCAAAATGTCAAACCATTTCACGTTTTCATTTATGCCTTGCTTCATATACGTGAAAGGCATGCTAGCTGATTGTACTATTATAGAAGCATGCCATGTTTTTTTTTTTTTTTAAGGTTTGCATTTCTTTTTAATAATTAATCACCCACTTTATATGGCTAATATTCTTTTAACAACCCGTGAAAATAGAAATTACCCTTTTATGATAGTTTTGTCCTGTTGGATAAAGAATTATTTAAAAAAAAATCTTTTAGCATATCTATTTAATATATGCGAGATTGAGATTTCATTCACGGGGAATGCGATGAAACTGTCCACCCTGAGTTAACAGTAAGGAAAACATTTGTCGTTTTTGTAAATCGGGCATCGATGAATTTGCGCATCTTTTTTGTTGTATAGTGTAGTTTCAGTTGAATTGTTCGGTGAGAGTCACAATCGAAAAGCTTGAAAATTACTTCTTAAATCGATCTAGACTAATACTCAAGGATCTCATAGAATTTCATTGCTTTGCATCCTTCCCTATTTGATATATAGAATCAAAGAGCTTCTCTTCCTTTGGTGCTATTGTTTGCTACATTCATTAGGGTGAAAGAACTTGTACAGTGTTCTAGCATGAACATGTCAGTTGTACCGAGATCTCCTGTAACATTATCACATTGTATATTCATGAGTACTGTCTCGATCCAAAACGAAGCACCGTGACTGGAACTGTCAAAATAAATGATCGCATCTCTCCGTCACGATTCGGTGAGGCCTGTGCCCTTTCGCTGCTATAAATAAGGTGAGGCAGAAGCTCACCCACCAGACTCGATAATAGAAATATCCGGAGGCTGGAGTAGAGTTAATCTCGATCTGGGTTCAACCACGCTTGTTAAATGCCACGACACTTGGTGGATACGTTTCAGGGTATGTTTTAGCTGTCATTTTTAGATCTCATTAGGACACTAAGATTTTTTTGTTCAATGATCTTGTAACTGGCAGCTAAGGAGACTTGACAGGACCTTGACTTTTGACCTAACACTATCAAGCAGACATTCTTCAGACCGAGGTCTGTTTATTTTTGTTAAAGCACCTGCGGGAAGCTCAATGAAAATTTTTTTAGAAATCCTGACCTGATCGTAAATTAATATCGATATGCACTTTGACTGGTTCAGAAATACTGTGTGATGTAAATAAAAAAAGTTTTATGATTACCTATATTAAAAAAAAAAAAAACAATTGTTCCTTTTAGTGCCACCCACGAAATCAACCCATTGTTTTAATTTAATCTCCCTTCCGTGGTATTTTACAATGTGCTAGCTGTACTGCTTTGTATAATCCAAATCAAGCCAGAAGTACATGTTTGTCCATTTGAAAGGAAAATTTTTCACTCCCTATGTACACCGACGTGCTGAAATTCCACTGCAGATTTCACTGGCTCGAGTTGAAAATACTCGGCACGACAAACCTATGCAAGATCGATTGTCGGCAACCAACTCTTGATGTTTTGACGTTGTACCTCTTCTCGAAGATGGTATGTGAAGGAAGAAATTCACAATTAAAGCCATGGTTGCTTCCCCATACTTATTTTCCGTTTCCGGTATCGAATACTGTGAATGCAAAAAATTTTATGTTCCTCGGTAGGCCAATATAACTCGAATATGAATTAATTTATATTTATTGAATTTTTAAATATTATATATCAAAAAAATAGTTGCTTTTATAATATTAAGCTGGGAAAATGACATCCTAAAATCGATCATCATCGGTCTCTGCTACACCTTGTGGTTATTGCCATTCTTTTCAATATAATTTCCTTAAAAAGGGAACAAAGAGGATATTTATCCATCAAAATTTTATAAAATCGGAGAAAAATAATTTGGAATTTCTTCGTCTTGATTAAAAATTTAAAGTTCATCTAAAAATTTAATATTTATGTATTATAAATTGAGAAAATTTAACTAAGAAAACTATAGGGTGAAAACTGAAGGTGGAAGGACAATCTCCCCCAAAAGAAGGCATTCATCAATTTCGGAGGGGCCGAAAGGAGAGGGCGGAAAGGGGACTGAGCGCTGTAATGGACCGAAACATCTGCACTTTCCTTAAAGAAAAAACACCCACACGACAACGCAAGCTGCCCACAGAACCTTTCCCTTTGTAAGCCACTCATACAGCATCAGACTTCCCCTCCACATGTCCAACATCAACATTCAACTGTCCCCTTCGCATTCTCTGCTGCTCACCATGTGAGACTGCTGAACACGGAAAAGGGACCGATCACTGTTAAGATTCACAATGATCCAATCCAAGAGAGAGCTTCCTTGTAAGAATGAAGACAGGCATCTCCGTCTGATCTCTCACCGTGCAACAAATGGAGTGCGTCTGTATCTCGCGTGTTTCCCACTGTCATCTGCTTCCAGTTTCCACTTCCGGTGAGGTAGAAAAAGACATACGAACACGAGCTGCCCATTCGTGGCAAGTACGAGATCAGCCTTCGTCGGCGAGCTCTCAGATTATTCTCTCCTCTGGCTGCAAAAGGAAAAGCAACCTCGTACCAGGAGTTCCCCGGGAAGGAACAGCTGCTGCTCCCTTTCTGACTGGTTGCAGAGATGGATGAAAGAGTGACTTCTCTGCATAATGGGACAACTCGAGGTAGTGTTCCTGAAATTCGACTGCGAGATACTTAAACGGTGCGAAAAGGTTAGAGCTTTGCGGCATTACCAATCAATCAGAGGACAGTAATCTCTTCTTCTTCCTCCTCCTCATGTTGCTCTCCTCCTGACCCGGTCAAATGGAGACCATGGCATGGGCACCATGAAAGGAAGCTCCTTTAATCAGGATTCCGAAAGAAAAACGGAAGCCAAGGAACAGAGATTACGGGAGACGGGAATTGGATTATTGAAGCATACCCCCACTGAGAAAAGAGGGAAACTTGACAGATCTGAAGCTGGAGTCCACCGGATTTTTCTTAGGGTTTTTTTAGTACGGAGAAATTGGGGAAAGGAATTTCAGGGATCGCTCCGGAGCGGATAAAGTTGTTCGTTTAGCCGGTGCAGCCAGCCAGTCGGCGGAGAAGAAGAGAACCGGATGAGATGCCTTCTTTGCTATTTTCTCTTTTGCCCATAAATTTCAGTATCATTCACTTTGCACCCCAAAGTTTTTCCATAGCATTTTGGTACTAGTGCCACTTTTAAATGATAATTCTCAATCACATAATGGACTATGGGGAGCTAAAATTAGAAGAGAATTAAAATACCATTGTATGAACTAATAATAAAATCAAAATTTTCGATGCATAATGTAAATTTTCACGGTTGAAATTATCTTGCACAAATCACAACTTTGCTCATGGATGCGAGACCCGTATTCGGTGCCCGAAGGACAAAAAAAAAAGGCAAACGAAATTGGAAACGTTTTGTTTAATATATCCTCTTAGCAAAAATAAAAGGCCAGGAAAAAGAAAGGTTCTCTTTCTGGTCAAAATCGAAAAAAAGGTAAAGTTTGTTTATAATTTCCAAATGGCCGAAAAGAATCAGGTATTTAATATTCTGCCCCCAATCAGCATCGGAATCATTTATTGCACGGAACGGAAGTTAAGGGCACAAGGCCATATTCGTCAATCCACTCAATTCCTTTAGGTTCGACCCCTCAGCGCCCAAGGAAGAAGGCCTGCACCCTCGCCCGAAATACCCGAAACGCCCTCCGCGGGGGCACAAAAGTGCAATCGGCCCTCCCCGAAAGCAATCAATCAGTGTCCTCAATGAATATCGATTACACGGGTGCTCCAGTGAACCTGATCGCAGCGTAACGATTCCGTAAGCCTGTCCTCCCACCTCCGAAGTGCGGATTAGACCTCGTGACCAGAGAGCTTTCAACTGTCCAACTCCCGGAGCCAGCTTCCGGCCGATGACTCCGCCGGCTGAACCAAGGAAGTTGCTTCGTCGGCTGTCCGACGTTCCTCGTGAGCTTGACGCACTTGATCCGGAGATCCTCGGAATTTTGCGGTCAGAGCTGGGAGTGAAGGTTCAGCTTCAATTCTCTCTTTCGAACGTAATTCGTTCTCCGTTTCGACTCTCCGGTAGTTTTTCCTGCGGTATGATGTCTTCCCACCTCTGAAATGGCCGCGAGCTCCCGCTCTCAGCTTGTTTCTCCCGGAATTTTAAGTTATTTTGGCCTCTGTGTTTGGTTGTTGAGTGTTCATGGAGCTGAAATTGATGATTTTGGCGTTGAATTCTCGTACTTTCGACCGGTTGAAGTTCCTATTTAGCTTAAAATTTGGCTCTTTGGCCCGAAAACACAGGGACATATGGATTTTGAAACTGGATTTGTTGTCAGCTCAGTTGAATTTTGGTACTTTTGATCAGTAAGTTGAATTTTGGTACTCGACTAATCGAAGAAAAAAGGGAGTTGAATTTTGTGGAATTTATTTCCTTTTACTTCACTACCATACAGAAGTTTTTACTTCTTTCAAGCTAGTTTTTTGGAGAAATTGCGGTTGCACCTTGTACTTGGGGGACGCCATAATATTTTAAATAAATTGCAACGATTTAATCCATCCATTTGTTCTTATTGATTTTCATTCCCTTCAACTAAATTTCTAGATCTTTCCCTGGTTAAAATTAGCAATATTCCTGGATAGTTGCTGCTTCATCTTGTTGAAGGACAATTTCGTACCTTTAGCTTTTCCAGTAGCTGATGGATTATAGAACGCTGCTCTCACATACGGAATTTGAGAGGGCAGTGGAGCTCCACATAGCACTGCAACTTTATTAGTTGATAAGTGCCAAGTTAACTTCGAACAAGCGATGCCCCACCATAGTACTCATTATCATGATTTTGACTCATGGTTCCTTTTTGCTGGTTTTCTCAGGATCAAAAACCTGTCTGAAGTGATTCAGTTGAACTCAGGGAAATCTCTTCTTCCTGGGATATATTTCTTCTGTGACGCTTATGATATACAAAAATGGTTCTCTGCACCGAGGAGATCTCATCTGGTTCCAAACCAAATTCACGTGCTGTCCTTGTCCACCCTGAAGAGGGTTCCACAGACGAAGCTCCTCATAGTGAAACAGAGCAGATGATCGCTGATAGTCAAGCCCATGCTTCGCAATCTGATCATGGAGGAGCCAGTCCTTCTGCCACCCCTCCGAAAATGTCTGAAGGGTCTGACAGAGATTCCTCTGTTGTGCAACTGGCACAGGGAGGAAAGAATACCAGCATGACTTCTGAGAGCGCATTGCAGCCCTCTCAGAAGTGGGCCCTTAGCTTGCCACATGGTCAAGGAGGAATCTCGCCTTCTGGAAAGGCTGAGAAAGCATCAGAGGATGGATATAACTGGAGAAAGTATGGACAGAAAAATGTGAAGGGAAATGAATTCATACGGAGCTACTACAAATGCACGCACTCCAATTGCCTTGTCAAGAAGCAGGTGGAACGATCCCTTGAGGGGCAGATTACTGATACTCTCTACTTTGGTCAGCATGATCATCCTAAACCTCACATGAATATCCCACGAACCACTGGACTTGTTGTGTCCATAGTTGAAGAAAAAGGAGAAAAGCACTCTTCGACTGTTATAGAGGGTAAGTGAGCCTTGTACTTTTCATTGTCATCCAATGTTCATGGAGAAATACTCGATAATGTTTATACGACCTTATTACTGTAGAAAAACCATCTGAAAATAGAGTCCATACATGCCGGCAAGTCAAGACAATGGAAACACCTCTGTCGCCCGTGGTTACAGTGAGTGCTGATGTAAAGAACACGGCATTATTGTCACCAAGAAGTAGGTTGAGGGATGAGGCTGAAAATGATGATGATCCTAGCTCAAAAAGAAAGTGAGTTTTCAGTTTGATGATGTTGGCTTCCCTTTTTCAAATATCTGTTCTTTAATTTCCTATCACCTCAACAGGAAAAAGGAGAATCGAAGTGTTGATGCGGCTTCAGTAGATAAGACAACTGGTGAATCACGTTTTACCATTCAGACGAAGAGCGAGGTTGATATTATTAACGATGGCCATCGGTGGCGTAAATATGGGCAGAAGCTTGTGAAAGGAAACCCTAATCCAAGGTTACGTCAGTTCTACTCTTATTATGTTTTTGCTGGTGATCTTACATATTTGCACATGTTACTTTACAATATCACTTTTAGGGATGCATGGCTTTGTTATTAAGGTTACATAATCCAAGGAAAGTGATTTTTTGTTAGGAAGGTTATATAATCCAAGTAAAATGAGTTTCCATGGATGGGGGGAGAGAGATGTAAAAAACTGTGAACATCTCACCCACAGACAGCAGACTGGAAACTCTTCTTGAACTTCACCTGTATTAGTCCGGCATAAGTTCTAACTTCTGCTTTTTGATTAGATTGCTTGATTTTGTGTGGCACTGAGGTGGGTTCTGTCTGCGTGTCAATGCAGGAGCTACTACAGGTGTTCAAGCCCAGGTTGTCCAGCTAAGAAACACATAGAGAGGGCATCTCATGACCCAAAAGTGGTCATGACCACTTACGAAGGTCAGCACGATCACGGCATTCCTACTGCCAGGAATGTTATTTGTACAGCAGGAACTGAGGGTGTGACAGCTGTACGGAGTGATGAAGCAAGAACTAAATCTGAAGAAGGTGCAGCAGTCTCTGCTGATGCTGCTGTGAGAGAAGATATTTCCGACCATCCTGGTGAACTAACCGAGCAGCAAAATGATGAGTCTGCGAATAAATGTGATGAAACCAGAAGCTCAACTTCAGAACGTGAGAGTAAATCGGAAGAGCTGCAGAAGGTTGAGCCGTCATCTCCTTGCAAATCCCATGGAGAGACAGGCAATCCCTCTGATCCAGTTCCACAGTGTAGGTTAACCGAAGAGCAATCAAACAGCCAATCTGCGGCTAAAATGGAGGAAATCCAAGAGGTGTGTCTCAACAAAGTGGGGAAGAAGCCGAATGAACAGCAGGAGGTCCTGAGCACAGCAGCAGCTATTCCGAGCTAAGCTTAAAATCGAGATGTAACCTTCTGAGTAGTTTTTCACCCTGTTGTTGTATTACAATTTGCTGCTCGTGCGGTGGGGTATCGTGATGGTGTCACGATGACGTCGAATCTTCGAAGGTCGAGGGAAGCTGTAGCAAAAGCGATTGATTAATTAGGACATCTAAGCATTAGGTGAAGATTGGCCCGGTGAAGTGGAGGTGAATAATGTGAATGTCAGGTGTCATGTATGACAGTTTAGGAGCATCTGTCTGTCTAACATGTTGGGAGTTTTATGTGTGTCCATTTACGGAGATTGCTCACTATACTATGACATTTGCGAATATTCTTGGGAATGCCAGTGATTGAAATGTTATCATTTAACATCCATGAGTTGCTCAACAAAAAAAACTCATAAATGGTGAGCGGGGATGGCGATGGGGAAAGGAAATCATACGACAAACTTAAACCGGCCTTGTTCTTGTAGTCCACGCATTCATGGAATCTGAATCAGATGTATGATGGAAGTCACTGTTACCCTAGAGATGGCCATGGATGTTCCTACTGGGGATGGTGAACAGCTAGCCGCATGGGGGCCACACAAATCTACGACAGAATCGGAGTAAGGTCCACAGCTGCTTATCATATTCATAAAAAACAAGCACATCAAAGGAAAAGCCACTTTAAAGAACATGCAATTACCCTGGCCTCAATCATCATCAAATTTCAGTTCATTACTCCTATTGGCGGACCATCAAAACTTTGATTGCTGCAGCCCATCATTGTTTATAAAATATATATACAAGGATAAAGATGACAGACATTAAAAAGAAGGTGTTGCATTGTGTCAAATATATCCAATGATCATTACCATTTCCGATCTGAATCGGGATACTATTCTTCGAAGTTTAGTAGTGCAGATAAAACTTTTCTGATAAACAAGAAAAGACACATTGCACCTTGTGGGGTGGAAAGAACTAAATCACAAACGATGGAGGACACAGCCAGTCAACCGGATGTCATATACCCAACTTGACTTGGTAATCTATTGTTTGATCAATCGATCGTGGATTTAAAAGAAATGCAAATTCAAGGACAGAACTAATCATTTTGGTCAAATGGGTCCCCTACACAGAGGCCATGCGCGCATATAAAAGATTTCATGATATAAAAAAGCAATATATATATATATATATATTTATCTCTCAGGATCCCGATCAATGAAAGTGCATTTGCACTACAAAATAAAGTAAAACTCTGTGCAAGTCTGTTTCTAAAGTCTGCAGATTCTCCCATCAACCATGCACCTTTACGTCGCTAAACCCGAGCCTACTTACGATTCTGATCCACCACAAGCTCTCGAGCAACTGAACAAGCTCGTACTGTGTCGAATATCAATGTAAATTTATGAAGGCTGCAAACCTGTTTATGCACTGATAATATCAGGAGTAGCTTCCTTTGCTGTAATTCGTTATCTTCTAAGAGATCCGGCTTCTCGATGAGAAAAAAGCTCCAAGCCCTCTACTTCATTAGTCATGGAAGGGATTGAGCAGAAAAAAAAGTTGAAAAAGATGTCGTCAGTTAAAGCCGATATAGTAGGGGTAGTAGTAGCACTAGTCATTGTCTCCGTCTTCAGAGTTTTGTTCCTCAATGCTCTATAATTTATTCCTGTGTGTCTCTATCTGAACTGAGCCTGAGCTCTTCTATGTAAGTCTGGAGATGCCGCTTGCAAATGGACTCTTGGGAAGATCGAATCCTCGGATGCTGAAGATGAATTCCAACAAAATTAAAGTATGCAATATCAGCAGAACATTCTTTCTTGGAAATTCTAGATGGGTCTTAAGGTTAAAAAAAACGACAACCGGAAAAGCAAAGAACTGGATGTGATGACATTTCGGTCGTGGCAAAGGATTATGTTGGTATTATACCTATCCTGATCAGTCCAATCGAAGACGTTGTCCGTGCTGCTCGAGCCATTATTTACAACATCAAACAGGGGATAGATGCGGTTCGCCAATGAGAACTCTGATGGCTGCTGGCAAACTATATAGGCATATAGCAGCAAAAGAATGGCCAATCAGCAGTTAAACGAAATCGGGAACTCAACAAAGAGCTATTTTGAATGATCATTGTCATGTTAACCTTGTGGTGGATTCAAATTGTCCATTGAGTAGCCAAAGTTGGGGCACTGAGGTAGAAATCTGGGCGCAATTTGAAGTTCTGCAAGCCGTCTTCTATCGAGTTCAAGTGTATATTCATGCTCCTCGAGCTGGTCATCCGTGAGAAATCTCGAAACCTCGGGAAACTTTGGCACTGTAATATATGTAAATAATTGCTTAATAAACATTTGAATAGGATAAAGAAAGGGAAAGCTGTGCTGTAAATTCATTTTTCTCCACACTCACTCGACTGAGTCTCCGAGTCTCTCTCCATCAGGCGCTGACTGTGACAAGTCATGTTCTGCATCTTCTCTGCATATTTCCTGCAAGTCAACGGTCCAAACACGAACTCATAGACAGATTATTTTTCATAATGTCGAGGTGAGGGCGAACCAGTCACATCCTTCTCATTTGCTGCAATCTTACCGGTCAGTCAGCCTCGACTTCTCCTTGTAAGGTTTCACAAGGACCCGAGACCCACATATGAAATGCGGGTTTCCCTTTGCAAGAGTTTGCTTTGCTGTTTCCGAGTAAACGAATGTCACGAATCCGAACATCCTCTTCTGCTGGCACGGGATCCTTACATCTTGGACCGGACCAAATTTACTGCAACTCAATTTTAATAATGAGACTAGGAGCTTTAAGATCGATGAAGATTTGAACAGGAGATCATATTTCATACCTGAAGTAGCTCGATACATCTTGTCCGTTGAAAGTGCTCTCTGCGGGGAATGTGAGATAAATCTGCCGAGAAGCCGACCCGATTCCAGTTAGGTCACTGCGCCCATAGTCTAAGTACTTTTGGACATCTTCGGCTAAAATAACCGAATGCTGCCCATGAGGCCTGCTAAAATCACAATAATCCAGATAAATCAAATACGACGGGAAGAAATAGGATCTTCCCTAAAAGAGACTGCATAAAACTCTGATATAAATACCGATCAATTAGGCGAATGCTCTTCTTCAGCCGTGCTAGAAGCTTCGAGAGGCTAAACCCGGCCTTACCATGCCTCTGGCTCTCAGTAAGGTACCCTTCAGCCTGTATGCTCCGGCCGTACTTCTCATAGTACAACATGGGCAATGAGGCAATCGAGACGGGTGACCCACCTCGAGATTTCAGGAGCTCAGCGATCTCCAGCTCGAGCTTCTCGAGTGAACCCCTAGAGAGTCCATGATCCTCCATTCCAGGATCGTTCGGGAATAAGGCGAACTGTCCCGGGTAGTTCTCCGCCACAGTCACGGATCCATGGAAGTATCTACAATTAGTCCCGTGCTTGCAGAACCCTCTAAGGAAGTAATGGCAAATCTTGATTGGGTACCGGGGTGGGCTCGGGGATATTCTCCTGGCCGGTTTTGGGCAGAACTGGCCCCCTGTGAAGTCCAAGGCTGGAGAATCCCAGCTCGGGATTGAAGGCTGGAGGTTTGAGCCGGGGGAGTAGGGAGGGCACTGATACAGTGTGGGGGCAACTCCCACCTCCATGGGATGATAGAGCCGGAGTTTGGATTTGGCTTCCTCAATCAGGGACTGGATGGAGCAGTCAGGTGCACAAGCGAGCCTGATCATCTCGCGCTCGACATTTTCCCGCAAAAAATGTATCCGATGATCTTGGACACATTCTCGGGTTCGGGCTTCTGGATCCTGTCATACACGATTCTCGTTGCCTCGGTAAAGTCCATCTGAAATTCCTGCAGCACATCGTACACAAAAGTCATCCGAACAATTCTTTGGTCATGGAAGCTGCTAGAGCTTAAAAATTCACACCAAAAAGACAAACACAGAGAGAGAAACTTCCGGTGCATGATTGACAGTAACTTTGTTACCTTCATTTCTCATATTGAATACCAATTGCAGCCAATAATTATGCATCTTTTTATAGGAAAAACAGGAAGGATTTGCAGGGAAACTTCTTTCCCCCCTGTACTAATTTATTCTGGTTACAGCGGAAAACAGGAAACATTGATCGTACATTAATGGCCATACGGATACAATGAATCTCATTTCTTCCCTTGTTATTGTTCATTATCCGGACGAGAAAGGCAAGTAAGCGACCGGTTGTGGAAAACTGACAGCAGAATCAAAGATTGATACATTTTTCGAAATTGCTTGGAGAATTACCTCTTTAGAACATCTGCATAAATCAGCAACCAAAATGGGAACCTACCAACTCTGCACAAAAAATATGGCATTGCAAATGGAAGGAAAAAGGCTTGCCATCACAAGAAGAAAGAGACACATTCCAACCCAAGTGAAGTTTAAAGAAAGACAATAACGAAAAAGATTTCTTCACATTTGTCGAGGAAGTGGAAAATGCAGAACAACAAATGTGCAACAACTCATCGTTGAAATTACTGAGACCAACACAATCTCAAAGACCGGATTCCTCCCCGGGATAGTGCTGCAGATGAACAAGCAGCACAAAAAAGTCAAAACTTTGGTGACAGACAGAACATCAAACCGGCGGAGACAGGGGAGAAGAAAGCTACTGACTGATGAATTTCTCGTTTCTTGTTGTTCAGACGAAATCCTCCATCTCAACCACAGCAACTGCCACTGGTCGGTTCATTTGATTGCTCAATCACAGACACAAAAGAACACCAAACACCCAGAGAGACACAGAGACTGTCCCTTCCGCTGTCCCCTCTGTTTTTTTTTTCCGCTCTTTCGGCCAAAAAAAAACACAGAGGAACCATTCATATAAATTCGAATAATTGTCTGACCACCCCTCCTTCCAAATTCACCACAAGGAAAGACACCGAGAAAGAAGCCACCATCCTCTGCTTTTTAAGAAAGGCAAAAATGTGACAGAATGGATAGCCATAATGAAAGCACTGTACTTTAGCTCAAATCAGCAATGGCTTCTATATATAAATGCAGAGCACCAGCCTCACAGTCTCTCTCTCTCTCTCACTCACTCACCAACATAATTCATAAAAAAATAAATAAATAAAAATAATAAACTATAATTTATTTATCCATTTTTTATTTTTTCCTCCTCTCTTCTCGCTGCTGATATAATTATTCACGTAATTATCATAAATATTATATTAAATTATAGTAATTTTATTCACAATTTTTTATGTCGGATGATTTAAAATTTTCTGAATCGTAGAACTGGAATGGCATGTTTTCTTCTTTCGGAGAAATATATGAATATCTGTGAGGGAAAAAAAAAGAAATTTGTGAAAACAAAAATAGGAGTTGGAAATTGGGAAGCACTGATTTACAGGCTGTACTTATCGTTACAGGAAATTACGGGGAGTTAATTGGAAATCCGCCTGAATTTCCGAAACAGCATTCTTGTTGTTTGACGTAAATGCCCTCACTAAAGCCACCAGAAGAGGCCGAGCCGTTTTGTTTTTCCCTATTTCTCCCTCCTCAAAATTTCAAAATTGAAAAACAGGGACCCTTTTTTCTATTAATTTATTCGTAAGTAATCGGACTGTGGGGATGGATCCATCCAGCCGTTCCCGATTGGCCCGCAGGTGAGAAATCAACGGCTGAGATCTCCTGAGTTGGATGGGGTACAGGCCTATCGGGGTGCTTGATTGATGGCACGTGTCAGTCTGGCAGCGAGATATTCCGTGTGCGTAATATACGAACCGTTCGTTATGCTAATCACCGTTCTAATTCTAAAATATGTAAAACTAACTCTAAAAAATTATATAATATATATATATCAAGATTTAAGAAAAATATATATAATAATTTCGTTATATATTAGACATTGAATATTTACAATGTTATTTCAGGCGGTCAGGTGAGACACAGAGAACGACCGCCGACGTGTCGGGTGGGACCCGCTGCGGGATTTTCGTGGCTCCAGCTTTTTTTCGGCCCTTTTTATGTACTTTCCTTTTACTTCCGCAGGCGCAGTCAATTCGCTGCCCCGTGATTGGTGGTTGAATACTAACCGCCCCATCACATATTTTCCCATTTTAATTAATTTATTAATTTATTTCCGTGTCTTTATTATTTTGTCTTGACTAATTAACGAAAAATTCATTCATTATCTTCTCTCTCTTTTTTTTTCACCATTCTTATTTATATATCTCATTTATATACCGAATAAAAATATTACACAAGCAAATACTTGAGAAAATAGGATAAATAAACATCTTCAGAGAAGTACAATGTAATATATTTCAAGTGGATAACACGTGCGCACGATTCGTGTGAAAATTCACAAAGTCGGATGTTCAAATCCCTCCTCGAGAGTGTAGCCCTTGATAAGACCACCCATGCGTGTGTTTTGCATGTGGACTAACCTGAATCTATGAGCTTGCGGGAGTGTTCAGGGATTTGAAGAGAATAAATTTATCTTTATAAAAAAATGTATATATATATTTGCAGTATAACTCTGGATTGAGTCAGAGAGGATCCTCAAAAATGAAATATGGTATTTTAATTTTAATGAACTAAGAATCTAAAGCTAATTGAAATACATACGGTGGATAATGTATTTTTTTTCCCTTAAGAAAATCAATCATTATCCAATTTCTCGAATACTACAATTCAAGGTTTAGTGGCAGCAGTGGCTGCTGTACACGAGCACCATCTACGTATACGACGACCAGACATAAAGACGACAGAGGCATTAATTTAAAAATGGAAAGCACGAACAAACGTATAAAATAAATTGAAAAAAAAATTGAGAGATCTTGAGATTATCCTCTCAAGGGTCATTTTATCAGTTGCTGAATGCACGTATGAATATCCCTCTTCCACACATGCACATGTGTATGCACACACGTGCGGATAAATATCATATTTCAGTATATGTGTGTGTGTGTGTATATATATATATAATACGTCGCGTGACCTTTGCTCAGGGTAATTAGGTCCAACAAAAATAATGAAAAATCAATAATTAAATTCAATACTAAGATAATCCAAAAATAATGGTCGTGATCACTTACATTTCCTTTTGGCATGATAAGCTTTTTTTTTTTTTTTCGATTTACATTACTTCATATCCAAAATTGCAATAAGTTTTAAATGATTCGAGTTCAAATCATGGGTGAAATTGTCACGACATGAATTTTCTCCATTCACGGTGCTCGAATCCGAGACTTTGCCTAGAATGAGGAAAAATCGAACTATCTCAATCGACCCATGATGGTAGTATGACATTTCTATAGGAATAAAAATAAGAAAAAGACGATAATAATATTAAATCTACCGATATTTTTTCTTTTTAAATAAGATGTATTATTCTATTGCAATGGTAGAAAGTATCTTTTCAGTCGAGTATTCTACTGCAATTAGGTGGGCCCACAGGAATCAACCGCCGCAATTTCTTTTTTTTTTTTTTGGGAATAATTAGTTTAGGTGAGAATTATCCATCTTCACTGGATCCGACGGGGGAAGCAGTTGCACCGGGTGACCCGACCCCCAGCTCCATGTCCTCTGACCGACCCGACACTAGGGGCTTTACTTCTTCTAGGCTCAACGCTGTCGTTTCGTGATCGGGAAAGAAGGTTGTGTCGTCGGGTAGCACAGCTGCAGATGTTTGTTTGACGTAGGAACAAACAACGGCCATAACATAACGGTCGTTCGACTAGACTTTAGAGGTAGGATACTGGGCCACATCAAAAGGCCTAAGCCCACAGTGATACTGGCCCAGGCCCAATAAGTTGGGCCTGAAGCCCTTTTTTTTTTACTTTAACCGCTCTTAACCTCCTCTCTTTGTCCTCCATCATATCTAAAATCACTCAATATTGGGAAAGATGATTGATTTGGTACACCAAGAGGGGTTGGGCCGAGTGGTAAGCAGCTCGGTGCCGCTTAAGGAGGTCTCAGGTTCGAGACCTCACGTACGCAGACACCCCTCTTGGGAGCCTCACCCGCCATTGCCAGGCGTGCGACCCGGGGCGACCAACGGATTAGTCAAGTATGGTTGGCTGAAAGATGCCATCTCACCGCTGGTGGGGCCTGCTTGGATACCGTGGCTGGCGACCAAAAAAAAAAAAGATGATTGATTTGGTACAATCGATGTTGCTCTCGTCCTATAACCTAAATGCTCTGGATTCGGTCCGACTTAAATATGGGACCTTTTGACTTTAGGTTGAGGATAGTACCGTTCTGCACGACACGATAAGCCCATGTTGGTAGACCCTTTTTCGGATGCAACTTACTCGTTGTCTGCCTATTAACCAAGCACTCAACACAGCTCATGATTGATCATTGATAGCTCATGATTGATTACCACAGTCACTGGTCTATCACTATATGCTTTTGCCTTTTCTTAGATCCATCCATGGAATTTCTCCGTATCATCATGGTAGAGCAGAAAACCTACCTCTCCTTAAATAATATCTCATGTTCGAGTATTGTTAGATAGAAAATATTCATGACTAGATGAGCTCAAAACCTCATTCAATTTTTGAATATCACGTACTGCTCAGCACACGGGAAAGAAAAAGGAACCAAATATTCTTAGAATGCTACCCTTGATAGCAAACAAATAGAGCTGGAACCCATAGTAACACTTCTCCCTTTTTTTTTTTATTTTGACTGATTTGTCTTTCTGTTCACACTGCCCACGACACACTATAAATCCAAAATTTCTGACTGTTCTATGGCCCTAGAGTCTTCTCATGCCCGCTCTCTCTTTCACTTCCATCTATCTATCCTCCTCTCTCACACAGACATGTCTGCTGCTGCGCCGCAAAGGTTTCTAATTGCTCTTGCTCTCCTCTCCGTCATATCTCTGTCTGCAGACAGATCAGGTTAGTCAGGTACTAAATATCATGAAATTCACCAGGAAAAGAGAAAACATGAAGAGGGCTTTGTCTAATCATCTGCCATGTGAACATTGTACCAGTGGGGGAGTTCGAGCAATGGTGTGTGGCGGATGAGCAGACACCCGATGACGAGCTGCAGACGGCCCTCGACTGGGCCTGCGGCCAGGGAGGAGCTGACTGCACCAAGATACAGGCGAATGGGCCCTGCTACCTCCCCAACACGGTGAGGGCACACGCCTCCTATGCCTTCAACAGCTACTACCAGCACTTCAAGAACCGTGGTGGATCCTGCTTCTTCCGTGGCGCAGCCATGATCACCGAGCTAGATCCCAGTAAGCACACTGGACTTAATGCTCTGTTCCTGCTTGAACTGATCTCCCAAGATGATCTGCTACCCCTTAATGAGATGCTGCACCAGCTGCATACTGGAAAATGTGGTTACAAAGATCGCAAGTACCATTGCAGAAAGCCGGAAATTTTCCTTCTTGTAGTACAGGAGAGATCGTGATGCGGTGCCCATGCAGCATCTTCCCATGTCCAAAAAGCCAAGCAGATCCCACGTGCCTCGTGAGATCTTAATGGCAGTGTCTAAAACATCACTCAGTGTATCTTTATTCTTGCCTTTTTGGATTTTCCCAAAAGCAACATCGTAAAGAATTTAAAATAATTCAAGTGCAGACCATGTGAGACGCTTGAACATAACGGTAAGACGAGTGCTGCTGAAGGGATTAATCTACAGTCACCGAGCAGGAGCACACTTCCTTGCCATCGATCAATGCGAGAAAGAACTGATTTCAGAAGGCTGCAAACCGAAGTTTTGTGTTCCAATTAATCTAAGGGCTGAAATGTTCCTTTACCTGACAGGTCATGACTCTTGCCACTATGACTACCTTCCCTGATTTGATGGCCAAATCAAGACGCCAGTACACATCAAGAATTGGGTGGAGAAGCATAGCCCATGCCCCCATCCCATTTATGTGAACTTGTTTTTGTTCCCTTGCTTTCCTGCTGTGCTGAGAAACACACTATCAGCTTCTGAACTTGCCAAACTTCTAAGTTCATTTCATACATTGGTCTGACTCTGCAATGTTTGATCTCAACAGGAGACTCTTTTGCAATGCAAGAGCTATTCCAATTTGCAACATACAGCCTCTCACAACCTGCAACTCAAATCACTAGATGGCAGTTAGAGTAAAAGCCCGGATAACTGTATGGAAGGGGCAGTGACTGAAAATGTACACATGATCAAAACAAGGGCATTGATTCCCATCCACACAGTGGATTCCATTTCCAGGGGGAATGTCATCTGTAATTTGGATTTCGTCAACCCCATAACAAAGTTTCAACATATTCAGAATCGAAGACAGACATTAACGGAGCGGTCATTCAGCCCTCCAGGGAACCATCAAAGCGAGGGAGGGTCCTAATTTACAGTGGCTTCTCTTAAGCCAAGTGTGAAATATTTATACAGTTAGACCTAAAAATTGTCTAAAGAATGGTAAAATAGGAGTCCCGGCTAGAACTAAATCCTCTGCTCTTCTCCTCATATCTAGTTTTCGTGTTAAGCCTCAACTTCGACTTCAACTTGAATCCCGCCATGGAGAAGGTCTTCTGGTGTTGCAGCTGGGTCCAGATCCCAACACCCATCAGGTAAGCTCAGGGCCTCATCCTTCAGTGACCAAGAAGGTACCTGGTGAGAGAACCGAAGCATCTCTCTCCTAGGAATCCACCGAAGCGCATCCTTATCCCTCTGATAAACCGTTCTGTAGCCTGCCAATTTCATGAGGGGAGTAACACAGATACCGAGCTCCTCAGAGTAATCATCCACAACCTCAACCATCTCATACTGGTGTCTTACCTCAGGCGGGGTGGAACGGTTCCATTTAGGAGACCAGTTTCGATAAACCGCCCATATGTCCCCGCTTCTTGGGTAGATCCGGACACAACCTCCCCTGCCTGCCTTCTCCTTGCTCAATAGATGAGAGAAAATGTTGACCTGTTCAATCACATCGGAGTTGTATGCCCTGAAATTTCCGCATGATTTGGTGAACCCACAGTCCAACCAGTTGACTGCACCAAATTCGCTGTCAGATTTCGAACTCAGGTAAGTTATGAGGATCTTGAAGGGCTTCACAGAGATGATCTCACGAATTAGACAGTACAGTCGAGGCATCCCGTCCTCTTCATCGTACAGTGCCCATATTTGCTTTGGCTTGAAGCATTCCTCTGATCTATCCTTATCGAAATCATGGAAGTCTGGGTCTGGGACAGTTAGTGAGACTGGCCCACTTCTATTCGCTTTTGAGTGGTGACCATAGTTGTCTCCTTTCTGGGCCACAGAAGCTACTTTGGACTGCAGAGCCTTTTCCTCTTCTGCCGCAGCTGCTGCTGCGGCCACCACAGCTTTCTTGATGTCTTCCAACTTTTCCCGAATTTCTATCCTTGCCTTATCAATCAACAATTTTCTCGCATCAAATGCTGGGATGGCAGAGCACCGCCGATTTGGAAGGTCGCTGGGGTCAGAGATCCTAGGCTCACGCCACATGTTTGAATTCCCATCGGCTGGTCCCGCTTCTGGACAATATTTCACTCCTGTTACTTCTGACCCATTTCTAAAGTCAGCTCCCACAGTGACCTTTCTTCTCTTATCGGGCCTACAGGGCATACCGGCTATTGATGATCCGTTAACATCAACAGGTGGCGGGGCTATCTCAATCAGAGTATTTTTGTTTGACTGCCTCCCACTGTAGCCCGTTCTGTCTTTATTTCCTCTGTAAAGATTACCGTTGCCCTGATAAACAGGGCTGGCAGTTGCAGAAGATGCCCCGTTAGAGCCCACAATCACAGCAGAACTTCCAGAGTGAGAGCTCCACTGGAAGGAAACATTTGATGCATATTCATAGCCTTGCCCAGAATGATACCCAGCAACCCCATTTCCGGGATAACAAGCGGTGCTCGTTGTGACATACTGGACCCCAGCAGACCCGTGGTTTGTGAACCCATTACTGGGCATGTATGTGTAGGGGCAATATGGGAAAGAACCATTAATTGGGGCAGTTCCAGTTTCCACGGCAATGAAAATGCCTCGACAGTTCTTACATGAGAGCCTCTTGTTCACGTACTTGCGGAGATACTCGTACTGGACTTTACAGGAGGTGCAGACGGTCCAGAAAGTATCGAGTCTTCCTTGAGAGCTTGACGTGTTGAAACAGTTACCTGCAGATAAATTTGTCGGAGGAACTGAAGTTCTCTTGAGGTCATAGGAGCTTCTTCTAGCACTATCTGACAGCACAGTCCAAGCTTCAGAGACCAGCTTAAATGCACCGTCAGCTCCCACGCATTTGTTTTTGTCAGGGTGTAACAACACAGCCAACTTCTTATACTGCCTCTTCACCGCATATTTATCTGCGGAGGGCTTTAATCCGAGAATGGAGTAGTGATCTATCTCACCGTTAACTCTAAGTGCAGAAGCTGTATAGACCTCGAAAGTAGCCACCATTTGAGATATACCATCCAGTTCAGGCCACAGCTTTTTTGCCTTCAATGCATAACTTTTAGCACCCGCAAAATCTCTATCAGCAAAACTCTTCTCGGCAATCTCCTTTGCCTTGAGAGCCTCATCTTTGTTTGGTTCCATTTTCAAAGACAGTCACCCGAAGAAAACTGGGGGACCGAACGTTTATCAGCTTAAGTTGTTTGTAAATGAGAGCAGCGGCATTGTTACCATAAAAAGCCACATCTTCAAGTCTGCAAATAATTCAGAGAAATTCAGGGGTCATGATTTCGCACTCTACAAGATAGTTATCCCTAGGAATGAATTGACAGCCCGCGATGAAAACAACCAGAAGAGCTGCACATTGAATTCGTTGATGATATTGAAATTAAATTCCTGACTCCATTAGCGACCAAACAGTATATAAAATTCAGTCACCTGGTTAGTCAAGAGATGAGAAAGAAAGTGATCGATTGTTGACAGTCAAATCAACATATAAACGCAAAGAAAAGCTGGACATAAAAGTCAACCTTCCTTTTGTTTCTCTTCTCATCACTGGAGGGCAAAATCAAGGATTTTCCTCCAATAGCCAAATCTTTGCAGGTTATTAAGGGGGCAAATGAAATCTTTTAGAAAACACACAAATGTAAATAATACCCGAAGTCGGATTAAAGTAAATTGTCAATCACATCGAGGCTTGGAAGCTCAAAGAAACCCTAAAAACACTCGCCACATCAGCTCAATTCCCATTAAAAGCTTTACCAAATCCCAAATTAAGCATAGAGAATTTATTCTGTGACATCAAATCCAGGTAGAATTTGAGCAGAGCATGAGGTCGAAGAAACCCTAGGAAATCAACCACCAGATCGAAATTGACAACAAGAGATCACAGTCGACAGCAAAATCAAAGCACGCATTGGCACTTGGAGCTAACAAAGATGAAAATTGCTAAGTCTGGAGTAAAAATCTCGCTGAAATTAAACCAATTAAACTCTAGTTCAACTTAAGTGAAGCTCAAGCGCAGAGATTGAGGTGAGTGGGAGAAATTATAAAAGAAACAGGGACGAAAGCTCACACTCACTGAGATTTGGGCTGAAATGGGAGGAGGGGAGGGCCGGGAAGCCACGTGTCCACCGGAGCTCGAGTAAATCTAGGCGAGGCTGAGAATCCTCTCACTGTACCATAAACACAGAAACCAACACTCCCCACCACCTTCTGCTCACATGCCAGAGTCCAGATTCTCCGTACAAAGATCAGGGCCTTTTCTGTGGACGGAGCGCCCCTAGCTGCCGGCGGCGAGGAATCGGGGAGATTCCGGCCGATCGTCGGTGAGTGGGATTTTTCAGAGGTAAAGAGAGGAGGAAAAAAATTTAATAAAAATAAGAAAAGTTTTATTATGTGATTCAGTGAAAGTAAACGGAGTGCTTAATAGTATTTAATCGGTCGTGGCCGCTAAAATGCGCCGGACGTATGCTGTACGGTCAAAAATATTTCAATGATATCATATAATATAAATAGAAAATTAATAATTTATAATAATTATTGTTTTAAATAAAATTTGATAATTTCTTACGGCATCACGGTGGAAAACGGTTGGGTTTCCCATCGCAGGTTTATCCGTACGCCTGGTCCACGTAAGCCCACGTGTATTGTCTCCCCCCCACTTTTGCCTATCGGCTTAGTACGCCGGGCCCACGTGTCGTGTCAACGTGGTGTTGGGCAGATGTAAACCTGTGCAGCGATCCCATTTTCCTTTGTTATATTATTAATTTATTTTTATTTCATTTTTGCATTTCTAATTTTGGAGTTATTTAATAATTCAAAAGGAAGAAAAAAGATAAGTCGGGAATAAAAATAAAAATTATCTGAGAAAAGGGCAAGAAATTGAAGCTCGGCTCAGCTCATCTGTCTTGACATCGGACACAATTAATTGCAAGGATAGGGTAAATTACATGCCTTGCCCTAAAAAAGTGGACAGAAAAGAAAATGTCGATTTAAATTATAAAGAATTTACAATTTATTTTTGTCATTAAATTTCTAAAAATTCATGGCCAAACTTTCATATAAAACAATGTCACGTAGTAATTGCATCCAAATTACAATATTATGTGATAATTAAGATCACTGATCGGACAGTGCCCGGAATATGATTTTTTTCCCTTTTTTTAACCAAATTGTAATAAATAAATTGGGAACGTGGCAAATAACCACATAATATTTATATTTCGCTATAAAAATTAAGATGTGATTATTTACTAAGTAAAAGAAATTACACAGTTAATTCCACCTGTCTAGGTACTTATTAGTGTGATATTTCTATGAAAATTATGTATTTTTTAACAAAAATAGCTTTGAATTATATTTAATTGTAGAGTAGTTGTTTTTATATATAAGATATTTCCTACATATAATTAAAAATCTAGCATTTACAGGCTGGAATATTTAAGGAAAAGAGGGGAGGTCATGGTCCCTTTGGCTCACAACCCTTTCTCTTTCATTAAAAAATAATTCAGCTTTTTTTAAAATATTTCTTACATAAAATATTACTCCCTCTCCAGATTTTTCAATTTTTTTTTTAAAAAATACGCGATTGTATCCTAAAATGAAACAGATTATCGATTTACTCGTTTTATTATAATTTAATTGATATTTCAATTGGTTAGTTACGAGATATAGTAATCTAAAATTTTTAATTTAAATTACTTTATCGTGCAGAGGGAAATACTTCATGGTGGTGTTAGAAGTTAAAACACAAGGTTAATGGGATGGATTAATTTCCTTTTTTGGGTATTCATTTCGAGTAATTTCTTCCTATTTTAAGTTGTCGTAAATTTCTCCTGCCTCTCTACAATTCAATTAATTTTTTTAATGTGAATAAAAGGAACGGAAGAAAAAAAAGGAAAAAAATATGTACAAAAATTGAATACATTTTTTTTTACCCCAACTTCTTTTTGGGATGAATCCACCTTTATTCCTTGCCGATGTTTTCATTCATCTTGGAAGCAACCTTTTCTACTTTTTTTTTTGAAAAATTTTATATTTATTTTTTTGGACGTACGAGGAAGACACGTATCCCTAGAACGAGATAGAATGAAGAGGGAATGAATGAGTATAGAGAATTTCGCTTATAATAATTTAGTATCAGGATTTCTTGATCTCAAATCGAACGCGATACAACCGCACGTTTATTTATGATATTTTGGTGGTTCAATCCTAATAAATAAACGGTCTACTTTTTCTAGGGACCAATCATTTTCCTCGTCCGGCACAATTTGGATCCCCCCAGCTGTACGCTGTATTTTGTGGGCGCGCCCAATACCAAAAAGTCTTACGCGGTCTCACCTAAAAAAATTAATTAAATTATTTTAATTAATAATAATTATAACAACTGTACTGATAACTAATACTAATTTACTAATTTATTGTATTTTAATCGATATTTTCTAATATCATGTGGGAGGTAGGTTTACCTAAGAATTTCTTGCCTAATACACAGCCACGCCATTTTCTTAAATTTCCTCTGGATTTGCGTAATCTGATTTATCGAAATTTAAAAACTTGTTACTAATTTAATGTCGAGGTAAATTCATTCATTAAATTTTGAAAGAATAAGTAAAGAAAGAGTAAAAGGGCAACACCAAAGAAGGAAAAAAATTGATAATTTAACTAAGAAGATAAAATCAATTAAATTTATATAACATTTGTTAGTTTTTCGGAGTTCAAAGAACCATATGTGACCCTTAAATATATCCTTAACTATTGACAATAATCTGAGAATGTTGCCCTGGACACAGTCTTCTCAGGCCAGCCTAGGGATGGCAATGGGCCGGGGCACGGGTCAAGGGAATTAATAGCAATATGTAAAATATGACATAAATTTTCATATTTATGTTAGTATGATTGAATAAATTTTAAAAATTAAAATTTTACATAATTTCAATAAAATAGAACGGTTATTATCTAATTTATTAATATAAAAGTATTCATAAATAAATTAAATTAAATTTAATATATATAATTATGTAATACAGTAATATGTAAAGCAGGAGGACGGGGCGGGGCAGGGCAGGTTGGCATGGCAGCTCGACCTCGACCCGCCCCGTGCACTGGGTGGGGCAGGCCCGGCCGTACAGGCCTGGGTCAAATTGCCTTCCTCTCAATGATTTATATAAGCAATATGGTATGTCAAATGTGTCCCAAATTTTTATCATATAATCTTATATAAAACCCAAGCTCAAGTAAATTTTTATACGATCTGAAATGGACAAATATGGATAAAGTCCTTTTCCGTGTGAGAGAGACAAAAATGCTATTCTTTGTATTATGAGATTTAGTGCTTCAGGTTCTCTTCTTGTACTCCGCCATTATTGACGCTCATAATAAAGATTGTCGTTCTTGCTTTGCCTGTGGACATACAGACGACACCCTTCATCTATGTTCGTTGTTTGAAACCGAGTCCCAACTTGGTCCCTCATGTTTCAAACAATAATAATATGTGCCCCAAGAAAGTTTCATGTCTGCAAACTTTGGTCCAAGGACCCGTTGCGTGTTAGTAACATGTAAACCCTCGGTTCATGGAACTATATAGCAGGCACAACCATCGAATTTGAAAGAGTACATGGAATGCACAAAACGATTATCTACCGATGTCATGTAAGAATCTTTTCGTTATTTTTCTACAAAGATTATTTTTTTACTCAACCTTATGAATGACTGTACAATAAATCTGTCTTGGCATGTCTGCATTGTCATGACATAGTAGCAAGATAATGTGTTGTAAGGTGGAAAGGGCATGAACACAAATGCTTCAACTTTTTCCACTCTCTCCCTCTTCCTTGCTTGCGGCTGTTGAATCTGGACGTTGATTTTCTTTGGATGATGTTGACTTGGAGAGGACCGGAGATGAGTAGCAGAACGACTACGAAAGTTGTCCCAAAAGAGTTGTCCATTTTTCTGCTGACGAGTGTCCCCCCACGAGTCATATCTTGACAACGTGCCCTTGCTTCCAAACAATTGTGAACATGACAACTTCGACACCGACCAGTTTCACACGGAATCGAACAAGAGAGCATATGCATGCCGCGTCGAGTTCCTCCAGCCCGTCTTCCTACTTACATAACAAATTTGGCGATTGTAGGCACCTCAAGTGATTGTCAACGTTCGAGAAACATCCTCGCATATTTCTATCTGTTTTATGACATGTTTGATTGAGGTAATATCAAGGAGCGCTACGTACTGAAGTTAATGCCCCAAGAAGTGAGCTTATGTGGTCCATGCACTGGTGTCCTTGGAGGCTTGTACTTCCTTGTCCTGGCTTCGAAATTGAAACCTCGTGCTAAGACCGAAAGATACTTCCAATTCTGGTCGAAGAACAGAGTTGCCTATAAAGAAAGGCATCCTAGCCATCTCCCCCATAACCACTGGAAACACGTACTAGTCACCAACTAAGACAACATGAGCTCACCGTCTTTCTACCTCTCAATTTTCCTCACCCAAGTACCGTTCTTCCTGTTGTGCTATTCTCCATCAGTCATAAGGGCCTTCCTTGCTTCTGCAGGCTCTGCAAAACCTCAGTGTAATGAACCAGACATGTCTGCGCTGCTCCAAGTCAAGAGCAGCTTCATTGTTGCCCAAGGGTATGCTTGGCAGAACCCTTTGGCGTACCCCAAGACTGAGTATTGGGTGTTTGGGAATGACAACAATGGGACATCCTCAAACTGCTGTTTGTGGATCCCTACTATTCCAGGGGATTGCTCCAACTCCAATGGCCGGGTTTGAGCACCCTCGTTGACAACTTGGCCCTCCTCGAGGACCTCGTTCTCACGTATGTCAATATATCATCACCAGTACCTGAAAGTTTAGCAAACTTGTCTTCATTACGAACTCTGGGTTTGGCTAACACTGATGTTCATGGTGAATTCCCAGCAAGTGTCTTTCAAATACCCAAGTTGGAAGCCCTTAGTCTATCCTTTAATAACGTCACCGGTCACCTGCCCGAGGTCAACTCAACCAGCCCTCTTCGGATCCTCTGGTTGCTTGAAACAAGATTCTCTGGGAAGCTTCCAGCCTCACTTGGCAATCTTCGTTCCTTAAACATGTTGAGCTTGTATTCTGCCGGCTGCAATGTTTCTGGGTCAATATCAGATTCAACTGGAAATCTTCGATCTTTAAACTATCTAGATATAGCTGGCTGCAATTTCTCTGGCTCGATCCCATCTTCCTTTGGTAACCTCTCTGAGCTCATGTATTTAGATGTCGCGATGAGCCAATTCACAGCTCAACTCGATTCCTTGTCCTGGCTATGGAAATTAACCAAACACCCCAAATTGTACTTACATGTGATAAACTTGCACGGTGGAATGCCACCTTCAGTTGGGAATCTGTCGCAGATCGATACCTTGAGTTTGATCAGGAATGAGCTTGAGGGTCAAATCCTACCTCAGCTAATGAACCTCACCAAAATTTCAAAGTTATTCCTCAGGACTAATCAGCTATCCGGCCCCCTCCCAGATTGGTTGATGAACAGGACTCAGTTAGCTGTTCTTGACCTCTCTACCAACAAATTCCAAGGGCCCGTCCCAAAAACCATCTCTCAGCTCCAAAACCTCGAAGACCTTTGGCTTATCAGGAATAATCTCAGCGGAACTCTTGAGCTTGACACCTTTTTTCCTCTCAGAAAGCCAAACATTTTGCAATTGTCGATGAATCAACTCTCAATAACCTCCAGGAATGGTACAGATTCTGGCCTGTCCCCGCTCCAAGCCCTTGGATTGGGCACTTGCAATCTGACCGAGTTCCCGAAATTCCTGAAAAATAACAATGCGATGAATTGGCTGGACCTATCCAACAACAAGATAGGTGGAGAAATACCGAGTTGCATCTGGAACTTGAGTGCAAACAATCTAGAATTCCTCAACCTCTCCTACAATTCCCCCACAGGATTTGCCCAAAGGCCGATGATTCTTCCTTGGCGTTATCTGGTCACACTAGACCTCACATCGAACTTGTTGGAAGGATGGGTCCCGATTCCACAACTGTGGATTAGATCTTATCTTGTTTCCAACAACAAACTGACTGGGCAATTTCCTGCATCAATATGCAATTGGAGTTCTTTGGTAACACTAGACCTATCGTTCAACTTCCTCATCGGTGAACTTCCTCAATGTTTGGGCAATATCAGTGAATCTCTTTCGATACTCAATTTGCAAGGCAATGGGTTCCAAGAAACTGTCCCTTAGTTCCATTCTAGTGGAAAGCAGCTAAAGATGATCAGTCTTGCTTGGAATCATATCCAGGGGAGGTTGCCTAGATCCCTGGCGAATTGTTGGGAGCTGCAGTTCGTCAACTTTGGAATGAATCAATTCAATGACACATTCCCATTCCGCTTGGAATCTCTCCCAGAGCTAAGGGTCCTGATCCTGCAACGAAATCAATTCCACGGCTCTATCGGAAGGCCTGGGTCTAAATTTGCATTCCAGAAGCTCCGTATCATTCACCTCTCTCACAATTCATTTGCGGGAAAGCTGCCCCGTGACTACTTTGCATGTTGGAAAGACATGAAAGTTGTCAATACAGCTATCGGCAAAATGTCATATATGAACCTCAGTTTACTGACTACTAGCTATCTCGCCTATACCTACATGGGGGATTATGAGTTCACCATGACTATCATGAGCAAGGGAATCGAATTATTCTATCCAAAGATATCGGATGTCTTCACAGCTGTGGATCTTTCTGGGAACATGTTTGAAGGAGAGATCCCGGATGCTATAGGAGAGCTAAGTGGTCTTCGTTTGCCAAACCTTTCGAGCAACTTTCTGATTCGTCAAATCCCAACTTCCATGGGAAACCTCAGGGTGCTCGAATCTCTGGACCTGTCTCAAAACAGGCTCTCGGGAGAGATTCCTCAGGAACTAATCAGACTCAACTTTCTCGCCGTCCTGGACCTGTCCCACAACAATCTCACGGGCCCAATACCCAAGGGAAAACAATTCGACACGTTGCCAGAGAGTGATTTTGAAGGAAATGAAGGGTTGTGCGGGGACGTAACATCAAGGAGATGTGGACGTTTAAGTGCGGAGCCAGCAGGGAAAACGGGGACACGGGGTGAGGACCAGGGCTCGGACTCGAGTTCCGACCTCGATTGGAAAATCGTTCTGATGGGATATGGAGGCGGACTAGTTATTGGCGTGGTTATTGGGAGTGTTTTCATCTCGGACCAGCATGTTTGGTTTGCAGCGATTATTGTGCGGGTGCAGCAACATATGAGAAGGCAGCGGAGGTGTGAGCACCCGAGAATTTTTACCTTCTTCTCATTAGCATTATATTATGCATATATGTATATATAAGTATCTAAGATCTGGCAATTTAATAGGGAAATAAACCCATTGGGCTGAAGCCCATCTAACTAAATGAGCCCATGAAGCACATGGCCTATAGACTAAGTCTACTTGCTTTTTATTTCCACCACCTGAGCCTTATATCTATCCATTGTCTGCCACTTCCATTTCCGAGCATTACACGTCAAAGAGAGAGAGAGAGTTTACTGAAAAAAAAATGGAGAAGAGGAGGTCAAGCAGAGAGGGAAGGAGAGCTCGGGAAGCTTGGGTTTGAAAGCTCACTACATGAGATGGGGTTATGATATCTTCTCTTCTTTGTCCTCTGTTGTTTCAGTATTGTTCTTCTTGGTCCTGTCCTGTTACTGTCCTCTACCCATTTGTGGCATACCATGAATTAGATGATATACTTAATCTAACTCTAAGAGGAAGAAGAAGTTCTGTGTTAGTTATTTTGATGACTTGATGATCTCGTATATTGAAGGAATTTGCCCCTAATTGAGTTTACTTGAATAATTTTAAGAGAATGGTAGCTTTATTAATTGCTTACATTCCCTTTTGGTGCATAGACATCTAAGAGACCTAAATGAGTCAACTTGTCAGATTATGAGTCGAGGCCTTTGTAATTATTCAATCCCTCTTACTAGTAATATTTAGAATATTAAAAAATTTGCTTTGTCTCTCCAGCTTAAAGTGGGCTTATAAGCTTTGATATAGTCATTTAGTTGATTTTGTGAAAAGGAAGCGAGCACTCCCTTATATAGTTAAGTACAAGGTTTAGATTGAAAATGATTTGAGATTTTATGTGGATCTATTCAACAGTTTGGTGGCTTATAAGATAATCAAGAGGTGATTGAAAATGGAAACATACTATGATTAATAATCATGGAAATTATGAGAAAATGGAAAATAACAGAATTGCTCTAGTGCTAAAGATTTATCTGTAATTAGACCACAATTTTTGGAGGTCTTTCTAATTATTCTAGTAGCTTGAATTGAGTGATTATGGAAATTTTATTTCATGCATTATCTGTTGTGTGTTGAACTATAATATTTTATGATGTTGACTTGGTCCATTTTAATCAAACTGAATTATTTTCTTAAATGATATGAAGGTGTTTGCTAGGAGTAAAGTCTAAAGTTTATATTGGTTTTTGAATGTTGAAATCAGCTGAATCTGTTTCATTTTCCTTTCCTGGGAGAAGTCACTCACGTGATTTTTAGTATATTTTTTATTATAATGGACAAGAACCGAGGAGACTGGATTTAGATATTTCGAGGACTAATCCGGTGAAGTTGTTTAGGAATAGTGAGTTTTATTCCATTTTAAAATGGAACTATATATTAAATGTGCTATAGAACTATATATATTAAATATGCTATTTTGTTATGAGATGTTGAAATTATGAGATATATAGATTGAGCTAATAAGTAAGAAACTATTATCTATATATGAAATGGAAATATATGGAACATAATTAGTAATATGTGCTACCGGAAATAAAAAACAGACGACCAACTGTTGATCCGGCGGGTAATAAAATGGACGATCGATCATGGTACAGTCACAACTCTCTGTGAGGTTAATGCGGTCTTGTGGCTATTTATTGGTTGTATTGTATTCTTGTACGTGTATTCAGGAGTATGAGATCTGAGACATGATGTGTATATATATGTGTGTGTGTACGTGCAGAAGAAAAATATGAGAAATGATATGATGGCAAGAACAGAAATCTAGTTTAAATTATGCAACAAAAATATTTAAATGTTTAATATATATATGTCATTTTATTTTGAAATAATTACTTACTAAGAAGTGTCTCACCCCTTTCATATACAAATTTTTTCAAATAAAGTTGAGATCAATTTGACGGACACAACGAGCAGAGTTAGCGGGGATCGACGAAATATTTTGGTTAGCCAGTTCCTGTAATTTATAGTGTATAGAAATTAGTTTAAATGTTTGAAATTTTGAAATCACACGTTGCGACCCAAAAATTTTAGTACTATTTTATAAATATTATTTTTGGAGATTTCCTGAAGTTATATATTGAATCTTGTTGGTGATTCCAAGGGTTTTACAACATATTATATTTTTCTTATTTGAATTATCGAAAATTCAGGGAAACTTCTGTCGAATTTTCGAGTCGTGACAGGAGCGGCCACAGGAGGTGAATGATATCGGGGCATTGGATCAGAAGCAACAAGAGGTTTCCATATAGTTTTAAAGTAAGATTAGTTTTCGTGGCTTTCCATGAGTGTTTTATGATTGTTATGTCTCTTGAATGCAACAAATATTCTATTTAAACTAACGGGTAAGGGTTAAAGGTGAAAAGTGGCACCACTCTTCACCCATATTACAAAAATAGCACCAAGTTACAAGAAGTTGAAGAAATAACACCAATTTACGTGTATTGTCTAATTTGCCCTTTCCATTTGAATTGCCGCCCTTCCAATTTCCTCCCGCACCTAACCTTCTCTCTCCTCCTGCTCCCCTTCCCACTCTGATTGTCAGTCTCTCACTCCTCCGGCAGCAACCAGCAAAGCCCACCCCCAATCTGGTCAAGGTCGACCCTCGACGCTCCGAGGACGACGCCCGACTCCCTAGCACTGATGCTCTCTCTCTTCCAGGCTTCTGTCTTTTTTTTCTCCGGTGACCACCGGCTGCGACAAGTAGCCAGCGGCGACGCGACCGGCAGCGACCGGCGAAGCTCACCCCCTAATCTGGTCAAGGCCAACCCTTGACGCTCCGAGGATGATGCCCAACTCCCTAGCACCAATCACCGTCGATTTGCTCTCCGCCGCAGCACGCCGAATGGCGATGGGAGCGACGGGAACACCGGGCCGAATGGTGGGAGGTGACTGGGATGACAGGAACGACCAGTTGAACGACCGGAGGGAGAAGACCGGAGGTTGGGCTGGAGGCGGGATGAAGGAGGCGGAGAGGATTTGGGAATTAGGGTTAGATGAAGATGAAACAATGTGGGGGGTAATTGTGGAATTTTTGAAAAAATTTGAAATCTTTCTTATATAATGGTGTTAGTTTTACAACTTTTTATAAAATGGTGCTATTCTTAAAACATACTCTTCAAATAGTGTTATATAAACTTTTACCTCGTGGCTGTTAATGCTCAAAAGTAGCACCCCTTCTCCTCTCTCTTTTGTAAATAACACCAATTTATATGAAATTGTAAAACCATCACCATTTTATGTTGACAGTCATTTTTGCCCTCTATTCCCTTGAGCTCTCTCTCTCCTCTACAACCTTTCCCCTCTCTCCCCTCTACTCTTCCTGCAGCCAGCGATGAGCGACGGCGCGGCGAGCGACGACACTATGAGTGTCGGGCAAGGCAACGACGTGACGGGCGTCAAGCAGCCGGCGTTGGGCGACGGTGTGACGCGTGTCGGGCAATGGCGTGACGGTCGACAGTGTGTGGGGTGCCGGGTGACGAGCGCTAGTGCGCTAGCCGTGGGGTGCCGGTGCTGCAGGCGGTGGCAACAGCAATGGGAGGAAGAAGGAAGAAGAAGAAGAGAGGGAGAGTTTTGGGTTGAAAATGAGAACGGTATTTAGGAAATTATGAAAAAGTTAGTAAAAGGGATATATATATATATATAGTGGTGTTAGTTTTAAAAAATATTATAAAGTGATACTAGTTTTGAAACTCATTATTTTATTGGTGTTAGAAAAATTTTCACCTCTATCAAGTGGTCCCTCTTTTATCTTTTGAAAAACAGAGTACTTAGTAGGTTCACGTCTCGAACGCCCCAGCGCAGCTGCTGTCGCCGGGTCTTCCTTATCACTGGGAAAAGACAGTCTGGAAACACTAAACAGAAGTCAATGAGAAAACAGGACCGTTATGTAAAACTGACGACCCGAAATCATAATGATGTCCCCCCGGAAACGGTCAGTTTAATCATTTCCACTTCTTGGTGGAAGACTATTTCTAAAGTAGTACCCGAAAAACAAAATACTTTCAAGCACGGAAGTAAGTTTCAACGCACTAGTTATGAGTATCAGTTGGACGACTAAACAGGTCTGGCCCTGGCTGGCGAAAAATCGGGAAAGGGGGAGATGTAATTAATTACTTTACAAACAATGGTATGATTCGATGCGACTCATTGACGCGATGGAACTGGATTATTTGCATCACTCAATCTGGAGTTTATTCATCACTGACTCCTTGCATCACATTCACACGGTTACATGTCGTACATGCAATTGTGACCAGAACATCAGAGGAGCGTTAATAATGAAGTAGAAATCGAACTGTTCTTTGCTGGGTGACGATGAAAATGAATGAAATTGCCAAGATGAGAAGATAAATTGAACAAAATGAGACTGATTTTGAAGTTGTCAAGTTTATAAGCTAAACTGTACTAATTTATGACTGGTTGTTTGTGAGACGCCGTAAGCGTGCCATCGACAGTTCGATAATCTTTTCCTGCGAATCGATTTGTATTATTATCTTGGCATAGCCATATGATTTTGTAAGCACTGCGCATGGACTTCTCTTTGCAGAAGACATTTCAAGTGTTCTCATTGGCGAGAGTACCTTGAAAGGAGCAGTATTTCAACAGCTACACTTTGGACCAGAATGCTTCTTTTGAAACTGTGATAGAGAGAGGACTCCCGCATTTATCATGAAGAAAGGTCGACGGATTGTATTTTGCGGTGGGTTGATGTGGACAGGAGTGCTTGATGACCTTGACCTAGTCATCTCCATGCAAAGCTTAGCTTAGATGTTGACACTAGTTTTTTGTGCTGGGTAAAACTTAAAAGAACCACAGCCCCTGGTGAAACTTTTGCTCTATAAAGTCTGCTCTCAATCTCCTCAATTTCTCACTCCAAATGAAGTACATAGCTTATTTGCTGTGCCCTACAATGTTGTCTGTGCTGCATCTCTCTGTGTCTGTGCATCTTGTTTGCCTGAGTGCAACTTTCCACTTCATGGCCTCGACTTTCCTCTCCGGTACCGTGTCACCTTACTGTCACAAGGATGACATGTCTGCGCTACTCCAGTTCAAGAATAGCTTCACAATGGCCCCTTCCAGTGCTCTTGATCCCTCCATTCCCTCCCTTCACCCGAAAGTTGAATCCTGGAAGCTCGTCTCCAACAATCAGACATCCTCCAATTGCTGCTCATGGGATGGGGTCGAGTGCGATGAAAAAACCGGTCGTGTGGTGGCACTTGACCTCAGTAGCAGCAATCTCTTTGGTTCCATCAACTCCAGCTCCAGCATCTTTAGGTTGATTCGCCTTCAGAGGCTCAACCTAGCTTTTAACCATTTCAATAACTCCCATATCCCATCTGGGTTTGGCCTCCTATCGGGTTTGACCCATCTTAACCTCTCGAGTTCATTCTTCTCTGGCCAGGTACCACCGGACATCTTCACATTGACCGGGCTGGTCTCGCTTGACCTCAGTAATAACCCATTCACTCCCCAAAATCTTTCTTCTCTGTCCTGGTTGTGGAAGTTGACCAACCTCGAGACTCTGTACCTCCGGGAGACAAGTCTACAAGGTAAAATCCCTTCTTCAATTGGAAATTTGTCACGGCTTGGCATCTTAGATCTCGGTGATAATCGGTTAGATGGGCCGATCCCTCCTGAGCTCCTGAGCCTCAGACAACTCAAAAAATTGCTTTTAGATAATAACAAAATTTCTGATCGTATCCCTTCCTGGTTTTCGAAGATGACACAGTTAACCTTCATCAACCTTCAGTTTAACAGACTGCAAGGCTCGATCCCTCTTTGGATCATTGAACTCCCAAATCTCACATCTCTTCACCTCTGCTTTAACCAACTGAATGGAACTGAGGATGCAGACTTGTCAGACTTCTATTCAACCAGCTCAACTCTGCCTAAACTTTCTTCTCTGGGACTTGCTTCATGCAATTTGAGTGAGTTCCCAACTTTCCTGCAGAAACATCCGAATTTGGAACTATTGGATCTGAACACCAACAACATTCACGGACAAGTTCCTCAGTGGATGGAAAACATTGGCACAAACAGTTTGCAGTCCCTGAACCTCTCGCATAACTTCCTCACTGGTTTCGATCTGGCTCGAGAGGTTCTCCCATGGATCAGTCTCCAAGCATTTGACATCACATCTAACATGTTCACCGGACCCCCTCCAAGACCTTTCTCATTTGCAAACTTCGATACTTACCTAGTGCCCCATAACAAACTAACTGGGCCATTCCCACAGTGGATTTGCAATATGAGTTCTCTTGTCACGCTCGACTTGTCGTCCAATAACTTGACGGGTACTCTTCCTGAGTGCTTTGGCAATATCAGCAGGTCTGTCTCAGTGCTGAATCTGCAGTGGAACAGATTCAGCGGAAACATTCCTGAATTTCATGGTAGCGGGATGCAACTGAAGATGATTGGTCTTGGTCATAATCAGCTGCAGGGGCAGTTACCAAGTTCTTTGGCCAACTGTTCGATGCTAGAATTTATTGACTTGGGGTACAATCAAATCAACGACACTTTCCCATCTTGGTTAGAATCACTTCCAGAATTGAAGGTACTCATTTTGAGCCACAACAAATTTCATGGTGTCATCGGCACACCAGGCTCCCCTAATGGATTCGAAAGGCTGCGGATCATCGACCTTTCCTACAACATGTTCGCTGGTAAGCTGCCTGAGGGATATTTCCAAACTTGGACATCCATGATGGTCATTGATCCAGCTGCAGAAAAAGCAACATATCTGCAAGCAAGGTGCCGCTATGGGTTCTACGATTTCTACATGATATTGATAAATAAAGGGATTCACCTGTTCTATCCAAGGGTTTCAGACATATTCACAGCCATCGATCTATCTGGTAACATGTTTTCAGGGGAAATCCCGAATTCCATTGGCGACCTGCATCAGCTCCATCTGTTGAACCTTTCAAACAATCTTCTCACTGGTGCTATCCCATCTTCGATTGGTGACCTCGGCGAACTCGAGTCGCTAGACCTCTCTGGCAACAGGCTTTCAGGAGAGATTCCACAGGAACTAGCGGAACTTAATTTTCTCTCCATATTGAATGTGTCATACAACAAGCTAACTGGGCCCATACCAAGGGGTCCACAGTTCAACACATTCACGATGAGTTCATTTGAGGGCAACCCCGGGCTGTGTGGTGATGTCATATCCAAGAAATGTAGCAGTTCTGATGGGGCAGAAACGCCAGCCGAGGAGCAAGAAGACTCGCCTCGGTTCTTGGACTTTGGCTGGAAGATTGTTCTGGTCGGGTATGGAAGTGGACTTGTGATTGGGATCATCATAGAGAATGCATTAAACACCGGAAAGCATGCAAAGTACACAGCATTTATTCGGAGGCTGCTGCAAAAGAGACAAAGGCAAGCGAAGAGAAGCTGCAGGAACTGATGTATCAGGGAGACTAGTAAGAGCTTCTCTCAGAAAGTACATATTTGTGGAACTCTTTCGTTTGTTGTCTGCTGACTGTGTTTCTGTTTGTCTCCCTTTTTTATGCAGGTGCTTAATTTGCTGCAAAGGTTAAGTGCTATTTATGCGACCGCATGGATTTGGAAGCATAAGCAAGTAGGATTGCATTTGCAGCCTGTAGACAAATAGTTATACTCCGTTAATCACTCTGTTCTATTCCATAGGCCAGTAAAGGAAGATAATGAGGTTAATCCCTCAACTAGAGCAATGGCATTCCAGCCTTTGCTTAGTTCCTACTCATATCATGCCTGATATCAATGTCATATGTAAAGTGGGTGTGTGTGAAAATAAAAAGATTTTGCAGGTCAATAGTATAAGTGTCAATCATTCGGTACGAAAAGCTATTGCTTTCAACTTGCCAGCAACTCTTCTTTTCCTTGCTAGCACAGAATGGAATTTACCGAGAATAGGAATCAATGGGATGGGCAAAGGAATGATATCTCAAAATAAAACCTCATCTTTTAAGGGGTCAGTTGGTCTACTCTGTTCTAATCAGTAGAATTTAGTTATCCTCTCAAAGATATTCCAATAAGTTACTTCTCTTCACTCTTTAGAAGCCATGAAGTCCAGGCTAAGGCATAACTTTAATGGGTGAAAACTAATCAAGCAGACATTGACAGCAAGCCACACTTATTAATGAACATGTCAGGTAACTTCAACATGCTCTTCTCCGCAGGGAAAAGGCAAAAGAATGCTAGCTTTTCCAACATACTTTAATGGAAAGTTGGGCATCTTCAGCAATGGATGAGACGGAACCATGAAACTCCAATTCGAGGAATTCCATGCTGGTAGTTCCGCATATTCCTTGTATCAAACCAGCATGCATTTAAGCTCATCCTCCAACATTTCTTGCCCCAGTTAGAGTCTCAGAGATCAAGCTTTCATGGACCTTCGTGCACAAGATATTTGACTTTCAACTGACTTCATGGGTCAAGTGCTTGCTGATGATGTCTACCTTGTCTGCACAGTTTATGACAGAGCTCAGACAAGATACCTGAATCAGGGGCCACGGATCTATGCATCATTTCTCTTACGACCTCAACTGCTCCATGAGTGTCCTTGCAGCTGCAAAAGATACCTAATAATAAATTTAGAGTCTCACCATCTGGGTGGCACCCACTTCTGATCATGCTCCGGTAGAGCAGAAGTGCATGGTCAGGGCTGCTTCTCACACACTGCCCTCGGATGAGAGCTCAAAATGTAGAAGCATTTGGCACCAAATTCTTCTTGTCAAGCTCTTTAACCAAACAAGCAGCCTTCTTCGTCTTACCCTCCTTGCAATACCCCTATATCAATGCATTGTATGTCAGTATATCAGCCTTCACCTCATATCTCGACATTTCCTCAAAAAGCCTAGCACCATCTCACTAGTACCCAGTTCACTGTACCCATGTATCAGACTACTGTAAGTCACAGTAGAAGGAGCTATGTTCGAAGCCTTCATCCCAGCAAAAATCTGGCTTGCCTCGCCTAATTTTCCCACCTTGCAAAACCCTTTGATAAGGGTTACGCATTGAAAGTGATCACATTTGGATCTAACCCTTTTTCCTCCATCACATTTTGAGCTTCATAGCTGAGCTCAAGAGACCCTTGTTGCAATACCCTGCAATCAACGCATTATAGGAGGCAACTGAAGGCCTGAAACCCATTCCTTCCATCTGTCCAAGCAATTCGACAGCTTTATGAAGTTTTCCTGATTTGCAGAGTGCAGAAATAACCGTGTTGATTGTGTACTCACTGGGCGACATTCTGCTTCGTTGCATATCTCATTAAGGAAATATTGGCTATTAGCAGGTCCCATTCTAAAATTAAAACTTAAATTTTTTTTTTATAATAATAATAACCACCTACACGAGAAGGAGCCGTGACCGGAAAACAATACCTTCCCTATTTTCGGGTGAAATATTCTGTACTGAATCTCTTTCTCGTTTATATACTTATTTCTAATATTCTTGGTGGTTCAATCCTAACAAATAACCGGCTTACTTTTTCTAGGGACCAATCAATCATTTTCCCCGTCCAGCACAATTTTCATCCCCTAGCTGCACGCTGTATTTTTGTGGGGGCCAAATAATTTGGTGAGAAAGAATTTATCGAATAAAAATAGTAATAATTACGATAGTTGTAACAGTGACTAATACTAATTTACTTTTTTTATCATATTTTAATTGGTATTTTCTCATATTACGGAGATGTAGAATCATCCAAGAATTTTTCATCTAGTAGACGGCCACACCATTTTCTTAAATTTCATTTGGATCCGCATAATTTAATTTATAGAAATTTAAAAAACTCTTAATATCAAGGTAAATTCATTCATTTAAAAGGTGAAATTTTTATAATTATAAATTTTCTTTACTAAAAAAATTGATATAGAAAATTTATCCAATTAGAGCGAAAATGAATAAAAGAAGAAAAATTCGATAATTTAACTAAGAAAAAGTAAATTCAATTAAATTTATATAATATTTTTCCGAGTTCAAATAATCAAATGTGCCCCTTGAACATATCCCCTAACTGTTGACAATAATCCGAGGATGTTATCTTGGACTCAGACTGCTCAGGCCATCCCTGTAATCTTACAGCTTCATACTGTTATTCCTCGAAGATCTATATAAGCAATATGGTCTGTTAGATGTGTCTTAAATTTTTACCATGTAATGTCATATAAAATCTAAGATCTATATAAACAATATGGCTCTGATATGATACACAAAGAAGAGGCATCCAAGTTTCTGCTGGAATTTTCACTTAGCGCAACTATTAGAAACATTGTTTGCGTTTCATAGGAAATACAATATTTACAAATAAAATCGTATCAATCAGATGCTTAAGCTGATATTTTTAAGATTTGCAAGTATTTCTTTGATATTATTTTTATATTTTCAGTTTATATGCTCTCCTAATAAGTCGATTCCCTTTGCCTACAAATAGGCGTCTCTTTCATGTAATTCAGTGAGTTGCTTAGTATAATAAAACTCGTGGTTTGGCCAATGGCCATAACGTTTATCTCTATCCTCCTTCTCTTTTATTATTTCAAAAATTTCAACTACATTTGTACTTCTTTTTGCCCATATTTTTAAAATTTTTACAGATTTTAAAATAATTTATGTAATTTTTAGAAAATTTTAGAATAATATAGAAAAATTTTGTATAAATAAGCCTAAATACATAATAGTTTTCTAAACATTTTATAATTTTTTTGTAATTTTTATAATATATTAAAATAATTTTTGTTATTTTAGAAAATTTGAAAAATAGTTTTTATAAATTTTTGTGCTATTAAAAATAATTTTTGAAATTTTTTGCAATATTTTTCTGCAGTTTGTATTATATATTAAAATAATTTATTTTTTCGATATTTTTAGAAATTTCTAAAAATAATTTTATATCTTTTATAATTTTTAAAATAATTTCTAAAATAATTTATGTAATTTTATGATATTTTTAAATAAGTTATTTAATTTTTATATAATCTTTATAATATTTTTTGTATATTTTAGATTTTTTTGAAATTTTAAATAATTTAAATAATTTTTATTTTAAAAATAATTTTCTATTTTTAATAAATTTCTTTTTAAAAAACTTTTCTACTTCTAAAAAAATTTCTTCCTATTTTTTCATATTATTATTATTATTGTTATTATTATTAAAAATATTTTGTGGACATGCCACATCAGCCCTCTGCATAAATGGCGTCCATGTCAAATCGCCACGTCATCAAGCATTGAAGTGTTAAACTGCAATTTAACGTTTTGTAGTAAAATTAACAATTTTGATAGGAAATTTACTAAAGTGTAATGAAAAAAGAAAATGTGTTATTATGAATTTTTTTAAAAAAAAGTCCTAAAATGTAATTAAAAAAAAAAAAGAAATGTACCATTATGAAATATTTTTTAAAGGAAATGTACCTTTTGTGCAATCTTCCCATTTTCAGAATCATTTAACTGTTAAAGTCTCCGATGAGAAGTGCAGCAGCCGATCTTTTGCAGCACTCAGTTCCTGCGTGCATTTACAGAAGGGAACTACACTCTGAAGGTTTATGAAACCTCCATTAAAATGTATGCACAGGAACTGCTGGGTGATTGATTCTGGAGGAAATTTGGAACCTCCAGCGTCGCTTTTGTAAAGTCATTTGTAGTCCAAAAGTTCTGCTGAGCAAGAAGACAATGATCCCGGATGCGTTTTAAATTTGCAGCAACGTTCTAGATTGGTACATAATAGAACTCTTTTTAATATTTCTTATTGTCTCAAAGAACAGATACGGAAATTGCGTATGGCCCCAGCCAAAACGGCTTTTACTAAATGAAACTGGGAAGTGAGTGCTCTGTTTAATTATACCGCCAGCTAGTCATGGAGATCCTGGATCAGATAGAATTTCACCAAACTAGACATGCTTTAAGTTTGTCTTTTTTCCACCATGACATGGTATTATAACTGCTATGTTTTAAGAAGGGTCTCCTCTATAAAGTGAAATGCTGGTAATGTGTTAATTAGACTAACCACTATAGGTTCTTCTTCTTCGAAGAGTCTCCTCTGTAAAGTGAAACATTGGCAGTGTGTTAATTGGACTAACCACAATAGGTTACACACAATGTGTTAATTAGGCTAACCACTATAGTTAGACTAACCACTATAGGTTAGGCAATGTGTTAATTCCTCTTTCCAATCATCTATCTCTCTGGGTCGTGAGGAATCGTTTGTTAATTCTTCTTTCCAATCTTCTTCGTCTTCTTCTCGTAGCACTAAAGTTTTGCTTTTTAGCTTCCTGGAAACTTTGACTGTTGCGTGAACTCGGTCCCCGAACCTCAGTTCTTGAAATTCGTGAAACTAAAATCTGCTGAAAGGACACTAAGTACTAATGATTGACAGTGGCAATTTTATATCCTCTAAAATGCCCACTGTACAGGAGAACTGAATTCACAAATAAAAGGATGCAACTGAGAGAGACGGCATTGAAAGAGTGGGCCAAAAGAAGACTAATATCAAGTGGTCCCTTTTTTATCTTTCCGAACGCCCCAGCCCAGCTATTGTCGCCTGGTCTACCTTATAACTGGCAAAGAAGTCTGGAAACACTGGACGGAAGCCAACGAGAAAAAAGGACAGTTATTGGAAAATTGATGACCCCCGGAATTATAATGGTCTCGTCCCCCCGGACACGCTCAGCTTGATCATTTCCACTTCTTGGTGGAAGACTTTTCAAAAGTAGCTCTTACCCAAGAAACAAGCTACTTCAATCACGGAAGCAAGTTGGATGATTAAACAGCTCAGGCGCTGGCTGGCAAAAAATGGGGAAAGGAAGAGATGTAATTAATTACTTTACGAATAATGTTATGATTGGATGTGGCTCATTGACGCGATGGAACTGGATTATTTGCATCACTCAAGTTTATTTATCACGGACTCGCTACACCACTCTGTTACATGTGCATGCAACTATGACCACAACATCAGAGGAATGTTAATAATGAAGAAGAAATCGATCCATTCTATGACAGGTTACAATGCAAATGAATGAAACTGCCAAGATGAGAAGATAAATTGAACAAAATGAGACCGATTTTGAAGCTGTGTAAAGTGTATAAGCTAAACTATACTAATTTATGATGATTCATTGTCTGTGAGGTGCCAGAAGCATGCCATCGACATTTCCACAATCTTTTCCTATTTTGTATTATTATCTTGGCACAGCCATATAATTTTGCAAGCAATGTGCAAGGACCTCTCTTTGCAGAAGACATTTCAAATATTAGCATTGGGGAGAGTACCTTGAAAGGAGCAGTATTTACAACTGCTACACTTTGGATCAGAAACGCTTCTCGTGAAACTGTGATAGAGAGAGGACACCCCCATATATCGTGAAGAAAGGTCGACGGATTGTACTTTACGGTGGGTTGATGTGGACAGGAGTGCTTGATGACCTTGACCTAGTCATCTCCATGCAAAGCTTAGCTTAGATGTTGACACTGCTTTTTCACCGCAACCCCTGGCGAAACTCTCTGCTCTGTAAAGGTCTGCTCTCAATCTCCTCAATTTCCCACTCCAGACGAAGTAAGTCGCTTATGTGCTGGGCCCTACAGGTTGGAATATTTAAGGAAAAGAGTGGAGGTCGTGGTCCCTTTGGCTCACAACCCTTTCTCTTTCATTAAAAAATAATTAAGCTTTTTAAAAATTTCTTACATAAAATATTCTCCATCCCAAGAATTCTCAAGATTTTCTTTAAAAAAATAAGGCATTGATATAAAAAAATAAAATAGTTTTAAACTAATTTAAGTTCAAGTTGAATCAATTTATCAAGAAATAATTTTTCTTTAATAATAAAATTCAAATAGAAACTTTACTTAGACGAAAAATACTTCGAATTATCTCACTCAATTCATGTTAGTAAAAAAATGCATCTTTCCCATATAGACATCACCACATCGTCTGAAATTTTAAATTGTCATGCCTCACAATTACATGGTGATAAAATATCAATTCAATTGCTCTGATTGCTAATAATTATGATAAATGTTCTTACTTTTGTTTCTTAATTTGGTTATGTAAGAAGTGCATTATTCCGTGAGGTATTGGTTCATTTCCATCTCCTCGAACTTCTCTTATATGAATCTTTTCATTCTCCTAGAGGCATACCTTTTTGTTATGAACTCTTAGAGACATGTTGGATTTTAACTGCAACAGTTATGACAGTGTTGATGAAACCGCATTCGACAGCTGGAGGATGCAACATCCTGCGTGCAGAACGGGTTCTTGGATTGGAGCATGAAAGAACTGAAGGGAGATATGCGCAATGAACTCTACAAATTTAAATGTATTTAATTATTCAATTGTTTTGTTGGATTTGATAATGAGACTTGACCATCGTATTGTGCGATCCATTTTAATTTTTCGACTGTACATTTGTAAATTTAAGTGAATTAATATCAATGTTGTGTACCACTTGTTATTTTTGTTTAAATTGCAAATTTAAGTGTGTCAATTTTCTTTTCAAAAATTATGGTTAAATCTGGGTAGTTTTTGAAATTGGACGGTATATATAATAGCGTGAGATTGTCGTTGAAACAAATACTGACAGAAATCAGTCGGACGAAAATTTTCGTTTGATTTCTGTCAGATGAAGCGGTCGCTCATCTTACGGAGGCTTCCTTGAGAATTTCGTTAAACATTCTCACTTAAATTTTCGTGACATTTCTTGTCCGAAAAGTTTGTCACGAACATTTTCATAAGATTTGCGTTAGAATTTTAATTTCCGACAACGATTTTTCGTGAGATTGTAATTGGACGAAAATCTCACGAAATTTTGATGACTCCGTGAGAATACCGTGAAATTTACGTCTGATTTGTCTCACGGTAATTGCTTCTTTGCATTAATTTCTAGTAATTTCTTCCCATTTTAAATTGTCGTAAATTTCTTCTGCCCCTCTAAAATTCAATTAATTTTTTAAATGTGAATAAAAGGGTAGGAAAAAACGGAAAAAAAATATGTTCAACTGTCCAAAAAAAGAGGAGGATATTTTTTTACCCCCACCTGTTTTTTGGATTAATCCACCTTTATTCCTTGCTGATATTTGCGTTCATCTTGTAAGTAAACCTTTTTCTAGAATTTCTTTTGAAAAATCACATATTTATTTTTTTGACGTACAAGGAAGACACGTATCCCTAGAATGAGACAGAATGAACAGGGAATGAATGTGTATAGAGAGTTTCACTTGTGAGAATTTAGAATCAAAATCTCTTGATTTCAAATCGAGCGCGATATATCTGCATCTTTATTTATGATATTTTGGTGGTTGAAACCAAATAAAAAACCGGCTTACTTTTTCTAGGGACCAATCATTTTCCTCGTCCGGCACAATTTTCATCCCTCCAGCTGTACGCTGTATTTTTGTGGGCACCTGACGCCAAAAAAATATTTATATGTTTCTATCTCATAATGATTTCATGATAAAAATTAATTAAATTATTTTAATTAATAATAATTATGATAAGTGACTAATAATAATTTACGTGTTTATTATATTTTAATTAATATTTTCTCATATCACAAGAAGAAAAGATCACTTAAAAATTTATTGCCTAATACACCATTTTCTCAAATTTCCTTTGAATATGCGTAATATGATTTATAGAGATTTAAGAAACTCTTATTGATTTAATATCGAGATAAATTCATTCATTAAATGATAAAACTCTTATCATTACAAATTTTATTTATTCAAACGAATTGATATAGAAAATTTGTCCAATGAGAGTGAAACTTGATATAAGTGGAAGAAAGAGTAAAATGACAAAATCAATAAAGAAAAAGTCGATATGTTAACTAAAAAGACAATATCAACTAAATTTATATATCATTTTTATGATATTTCCAAGTTAAAATAACCATATTTGCCCCTTAAATATATCCCTAACTTGCAAAAAATGGAAAAAAATGTTATGTAAATTTACTTAACTAGCCTTTGGGGGTCAGTCTAGTAGACAGGAACTTCCTTACTTCCCAGGTCATAAACTTGATCTCTCGGGGGCACGAGCCTGTCATGATTTATCATAACTTACCCCATGTGCCCTATGGAAGAGGTGTCGCAACCACCGCTAGTCAGGTCCGGAAGACGCTCGGATACCTCAGTTATCAAATATATATATATATATATATATATATATATATATCCATAACTATCAACAATAATCCGAGAATGTCGTCCTGGACACGTCCTGCTCAGGCCATCATGCCAGCCCCGTAATCTAGTAGCATATTACTTTTACTCCCTCAATGATCTCTATATAAGCAATACGTGATTTAATTTTTTGTCATATAATTTAATATAAAACTCAAGGTCGATTAAATATTTGTACGATCCGAAATGAAAAAATATGGCTTAAGTGCTTAGTGCTGTTCTTCGTATTTTGAGAGTTAGTATTTCAGGTTTCTCTTCTTGTACTCCACCATTATTGACGCTCATAGTAAAAATTGTCGCTCATACTTTACCTGTACTGATTGACACCCGCTGTTTCGAACCATGTATATCATGTGCTCACTTCTCTTCTCCCTTCATTGAACCGAGTCCTAATCCGGTCCCTCAAGTTTCAAACAATTTCATATCCGCCCCCAAGAAAGTTTCATGTCTGCAAACTTTGCATCCTGAAGTCCACTTTTCTTTTAGATATTCACCACCGAAAATCCTGCAAACTTTGGTCCAAGGACCAAGAAAGTCTTGCATGTAACAAATATACTATATAACAATGCTTATATGGTGCCATGAGCCAATTAAATCAAATAAATTTTTGTTTATTTTTTTCCCTCTTAGGTTTTATTAAAAAATAAATGAATCGTATTTGCTCGGACACTACGTCAGCACTGTTACGTGATATATCCGTTACACAAAATGCTCCCTCCCAAGGACCTGTTACATGTTAATAACATGAAAACACTCGGTTCACGGAATTATATACCAGGCCCAACCCTCGAAAGAGTACACGGAATGCACAAAATTATCATCTACCGATGCCATATAAGAACTTTTCCCTTGCTTTTCTTTAAAGATTATTTCTTTACTCAACTGTAAGAAGGGCAGTACAATAAATCTGTTTCGGCGTGTCTGCAATTATTTCGAGCTGAACGAGCCACAATATAATAGCAAGATAGCAAGATAACGTGTTGTAAGGTGGATCAAAAGACATGGACACCAATGCTTCAACTTTTTCCGCTCTCTCCCTCTTCCTTCCTTGTGGCTGTTGACTATGGGCGTTGATTTTGTTTAGATGATGTTGACTTGGAGAAGACAGGGGACAGGGTAGCAGAACGACTGGGGAAGCTGTCCCAAAAAGAGTTGTCTTTTTTCCTGCTGACAAGTGTCCCTCCTACGAGTCACATCGTGGCAATGTACCCTTGCTTCCAAGTAACTGTGCATGTGACAACTTCGCTACCAACTGGTTTCACACGGAATCGAACAAGAGAGCATATGCATACTGCATTGAGTTCCTCCAGCCCGTCATCCTACTTACATAACAAATTTGGCGATTGTAGGCACTTCAAGTGAATGTAGACGTTCAAGAAACATCCTGACATATTTCGATATGTTTTATGACATGTTTGATTGAGGTAATATCCAAGGAGGGTACGTACTGAAAGTTAATGCCCCAGTAATTGAGATTATATTGGTCATGTAGGCTTGTACTCCCTTGTCTTGGCTTATGAATTCAAACCTCATGCTAAGACCGGAACGTACTTCTGATTCACGTCGAAGAACAGAGTTGCCTATAAAGCAAGGCATCATAGCCAGCTTCTCCATAACCACTGGAAACACGTACTAGTCACCAACTAAGACAACATGAGCTCACCGTCTTTCTACCTCCCAGTTTTCCTCACCCAAGTACTGTTCTTCTTGTTGTGCTATTCTCCATCAGTCATAAGGGCCTTCCCTACTTCTGCAGGATCTGCAAAACCTCACTGTCATGAAGCAGACATGTCTGCGCTGCTCCAATTCAAGAGCAACTTCATTGTTGTCAAAGGTTTTGCTCAGCAGAACCCTTTGGCATACCCCAAGACTGAGTATTGGGTGCTTGGGAATGACAACAATGGGACATCCTCAAACTGTTGTTTGTGGGATGGTGTCCGGTGCGATGAGAAAACTGGTCGCTTGATAGCGCTTGATCTCAGCAGAAGCCTCCTCTATGGCTCTATAAACTCTAGCAGCAGCCTCTTCCGGCTAGTACATCTTCAGAGGCTCAACCTTGCCTATAATCACTTCAATTACTCCCAAATCCCGATCGGTTTCGGGCACCTCTCAAGCTTGACGTATCTGAACCTCTCTTATTCCGCCTTTTCAGGGGAAGTCCCACTGGAGATTTCCAAACTATCCAGGTTGGTATCACTCGACTTGTCCTCTACCGTGGATCCCTACTATTCCAGGGGATATCTCCGACTCCAAGGCCCAGGTTTGAGCACCCTCGTTGAGAACTTGACCCTCCTCGAGGACCTTGTTCTCACATATGTCAATATATCATCATCGGTACCTGAAAGGTTAGCAAACTTGTCTTCATTACGAACTCTGGGTTTGGCTAACACTAATGTTCATGGTGAATTCCCAGCGAGCGTCTTTCAACTACCCAAGTTGGAAATCCTTGATCTATCCTTAAATAACCTCACCGGTTACCTGCCCGAGTTCAACTCAACTAGCCCTCTTCGGATCCTCTGGTTGGCTGCAACAAGATTCTCTGGGAAGCTTCCAGCTTCACTTGGCAATCTTCGTTCCTTGAACATGTTCAGCTTGAATTCTTACAGCTGCAATGTTTCTGGGTCAATACCATATTCAATTGGAAATCTTCAATCTTTAAACCATCTAGATATAGCTGGCTGCAAGTTCTCTGGCTCGATCCCATCTTCCTTTGGTAACCTCTCGGAGCTCACGTATTTAGATGTCTCGATGAACCAATTCACAGATCAAACACTCGATTCACTATCCTGGCTTTGGAGACTAACCAAACTCGACACATTGGTCTTAAATTTGATAAAATTGCAAGGTGTAATACCACCTTCAATTGGGAATCTGTCACAGATCAATACCTTGGCTTTGATCGGGAATGAGCTTGAGGGTCAAATCCCACCTCAGCTACTGAACCTCACCAAAATTTCACAGTTATTCCTCAGGAATAATCAGTTGTCCGGCCACCTCCCGGATTGGTTGATGAGCATGACTCAGTTGGTTGTTCTTGACCTCGGTACCAACAAATTCCAAGGGCCCATCCCGAAAACCATCTCTCAGCTCCAAAACCTCGAACTCCTTATGCTTTTTGGGAACAATCTCAATGGAACTCTTGAGCTTGACACATTTTTTCCTCTCAAAAACCTATTAATTTTGCACTTGGCAATGAATGAACTGTCAATTATCTCCGGGAATGGTACAAATCCTGGCCTGTCCCAGCTCCAAGCCCTCGGATTAGGGTCTTGCAATCTGACCGAGTTCCCGAAATTCCTGAAAAATAACAGTGCGATGAATTGGTTGGACCTATCCAACAACAAGATACGTGGAGAAATACCGAGTTGGATCTGGAACTTGAGTGCAAACAATCTGGAATTCCTCAACCTCTCCTACAATTCCCTCACAGGATTTGCCCAAAGGCCAACGATTCTTCCTTGGAATTATCTGGTCACACTAGACCTCACGTCAAACCTGTTGGAAGGATGGGTACCAGTTCCACAACCATGGATTAGATCTTATCTTGTCTCCAACAACAAACTGACTGGGCAATTTCCTGCTTCAATATGCAATTGGAGTTCTTTGGAAACACTAGACCTGTCCTTCAACTCCTTCATCGGTGAACTTCCTCAATGTTTGGGCAATATAAGTGAATCTCTCTCAATACTCAATTTGCAAGGCAATGGGTTTCAAGGAGCTGTCCCTCAGTTCCATGGCAGTGGAAAGCAGCTAAAGATGATCAGTCTTGCTCAGAATCATCTCGATGGGAGGTTACCTAGATCTCTGGCAAATTGTTTGGAGCTACAGTTCATCAACTTTGGAATAAATCAATTCAATGACACATTCCCATCCTGGTTGGAATCTCTACCAGAGCTGAGGGTCCTGATCCTGCAACGGAATCAATTCTACGGCTCCATCGGAAGGCCTGGGTCTAAATTTGCATTCCAAAAGCTCCGTATCATTGACCTCTCTCACAATTCATTTGTGGGAAAGCTGCCCCGTGAGTACTTTGCGTGTTGGAAAGACATGAAAATTGTTGACACGGCTATGGGCAAAATGTCATATATGAACCTAAGTTTAGCGACTACTAGCTATCTCGCATTTACCTACATTGGGGATTATGAGTTCACCATGACTATCATGAACAAGGGAGTCAAATTGTTCTATCCGAAGATATCGAATGTCTTTGCAGCTGTGGATCTTTCTGGGAACATGTTTGAAGGAGGGATCCCGCATGCTATAGGAGAGCTAAAGGGCCTTCGTTTGCTGAACCTTTCGAGCAACTTCCTGAGTGGTAGAATCCCAACTTCCATGGGAAACCTTGGGGTGCTCGAATCTCTCGACCTATCTCAAAACAGGCTCTCGGGAGAGATTCCTCCGGAACTAATCAGACTCAACTTTCTCTCCATCCTGGACCTGTCCTACAACAATTTCACTGGCCCAATACCCAAGGGAAATCAATTCAACACATTCCCCCCGAGTGCTTATGAAGGAAACGAGGGGTTGTGTGGGGACATTATATCAAGGAGATGTGGAGGTTTAAGTGGGGAGCCACCAGGGAAAACTTTGGATGAGGACCAGGGCTCGGACTCAAGTTCCAACCTCGACTGGAAAATTGTTATGATGGGATATGGAGGCGGACTAGTTATTGGCGTGGTTATTGGGAGTTTTTTCATCTCGGACCAGCATGGTTGGTTTGCAGCGATTATTGTGCGGATGCAGGAACATATGAGAAGATGGCAGAGGGGCCACAGGAGGTGAATGATATCACGGCATTGAATCAGAAGCAACAAGGGGTTTTCATATAGTTTTATGGTAAGATTAGTTTTCCTGGCTTGCCGTGAGTGTTGTATGACAGTTATGTCTCTTGAATGCAACAAATATTCTATTTAAATTGATGGGTAATGGTGCCAACCTCTCACAACTAACATAATTTTCCTTTTTTTTCTTACTTGTTTTTTCACTAGGGATTAAGAGACATGTATATGGCTCTGATATGATACACAGAGAGGAGGCATCCAAGTTTCTGCTGGAATTTTCACTGAGCACTGCATTTGTCTTTCTTTTGCCACATTTTCAGTATCATTTAACTGTTGAAGTCTCCCATGAGAAGTGCAGCAGCCAATCTTTGCAGCATTCAGTTCTTGTTTGCGTTCACGGAAAGGAACTCAATTCTGCAGGTTTATGAAACCTCCATAAATAAGCATGCACATGAGACTATTTGCCACCTCCAATGTTGCTTTTGTAATGTCATTTGTGTTCAAAAAGTTCTGGCGAACAAGAAGACAATGATCTCGAATGCATTTTAAATTTCCAGCAATGCTCTAGATTGGTAACTACGCTGCCCTCTGACAAGTAGACTATAAAATATACCTCTTTTTAACCTCTCTTCTTGTCCCAAAGAGCAGATACGAAAGTTGCGTGTGGCCCCAATTAAAACTGCTTTTACTTGATTAAAACTTGAAAGTGAGTTCTCTGTTTAATTATACTGCTAGCTGGTCATGGAGATCTTGGATCAGATAGAATTTCACCAAACTAGACATGCTTTAATTTTTTCTTTTTTGCATCGTGACATGGTATCATAACTACCACGTTTTAAGAAGAGTCTCTTTTGTAAAGTGAAACGCTGGCAATGTGTTAATTAGACTAACCATGATAGTTCTTCTTCTTTGAAGAGTCTCCTTTGTAAAGTGAAATACTGGCAATGTGTTAATTGGACTAATCACAATAGGTTAGGCAATGTGGTAATTAGACTAACCACAATAGGCTGGGCAACAGGTTAGGCGATGTGTTAATTCTTCTTTTCAATCATCTATTTCTCTGGGTCTTGGGAGTTTCTTCTTTCCAGTCATCTATTTCTCTGGGTCTTGGGGAGTTTCTTCTTTCCAATCATCTATTTCTCTGGGTCTTGGGGAATCATTTGAGTGGGACGTCCTCCTCCTTCTTCTGCAATCACTTATTCAATTTGAGCGGGACCTTCAAAGCTCGAAACATTTCTTGTGATGATCTTCTTCTTCTTCTTTTGGTGCAATCACTTATCCAATTTGAGTGGGACCTTCAAAGCTCAAAACATTTCTTGTGATAAAAAAACTGGCAAATTTTATAGTTGTCATGAAACAAGCTGTTGTGCCTTGCTGCATTTAAAGGAAATGCCGCTCTCCCCAAACAACTTCTTGCGGGGGCTGGTAGATCTTTCTGAATACTCCAGGTTTGACTGGCAATCCGCTTTTATAAATCTTTCTTAGTTCTTGAGCTTGTTTGCTGTCGGATGTAATATATTCAATACCGATACAATATGAGTTGCAAGTTTCTTGCACTAAAGTTTTGCTTCTTAGCTTCCTGGAAACTATAACTGCTCCGTGAACTCAATCCCCGATCCTCGGTTCTTGAAACTCATGAAACTAAAATCTGCTGAAAGGACTCTCAGTACTGATGATTGACAATCTCGTCATTCTCTTATATCCTCTTCAATGGCCACACTGTAGGGGAAACCTGAATACACAAATAAAAAGGGTGCAGCTCTCAGATAGACGACGTAGAAAGAATGGGCCAAAATAAGACTAATATCAAGTGGTCCCTCTATTGTCTTTTGAAAACAGAGTACCTATTAGGTTCGAATCTCGAATGCCCCAGCCCAGCTACGGTTGCCCGCTCTACCTTATCACTGGGAAAAACAATCTGGAAACACTAAACAGAAGTCATTGAGAAAAAGATCCATTATTGGAAAGTTGATGACCCTGGAGTCATAGTGGCGTCCCCCAGAAACGGTCATCAGCTTGATCATTTCCACTTCTTGGTGGAAGACTTCTCAAAAGTAGTTCTTACCCAACAAAGAAACTACTTCAAGCACGGAAGTAAAGTTTCAAAGCACGAGTTTTGACTATTAGTTGGATGATTAAACAGGTCTGGCCCAGGCTGGCAAAAAATGGGGAAAGGAAGAGATGTAAATTATTTTAACCATGACTGTGAGATAGGATTGTCTAAAAATTTCGTATTTAAATTACTTTGTCAAATGTTAATCGGATGAATTACTTTCCTCCTTTGCATTCATTTCAAGTAATTTCTTCCCATTTTGAATTTTCGTATATTTCTTCTGCCACTCTACAATTCAATTAATTCTTTTAATGTGAATAAAAGGGAAGGAAGAAAAAAAGGAAAAAAAAAGGCCCAACTATTCCAAAAAGATTGAATACATATTTTTACCCCCTGTTCTTTTTGGGATGAATCCACCTTTATTCCTTGCAAATATTTTCGTTCATCCTGTATTTTTTTGACAAATTATATATTTATTTTTTTGACGTACAAAAAAAACCTGTAGCTCTAGAATGAGAGAGAATGAAGGGGGAATGAATGAGTATGGAAAGTTCCACTTGTGATAATTTAGAATCAAAATCTCTTGATGTCAAATCGAGTACAATAACACTGCTTTGAATTCCTTTCTCGTTTATATAATTTTTTCTAATATTTCTGGTGGTTCAATCCTAATAAACAACCGGCTTACTTTTTCTAGGGACCAATAATTTTGATCAATATTAAATATGATAACTGAATTAGTAACTAATATTAATTTAGTCGTTTATTATATTTTAATTGATATTTCATTATGCCACGTGAGAGATATGATTACCTAAAAATTTCTCGCCAAATACATAGCACCCCATTTTCTTAAATTTCCTTTGGATCTGCGTAATCTTATTTATAGAAATTTTTTTTAAAAAAACTCTTAATAATTTAACATCAAGATAAATTCATTCATTAAATGGTAAAATTTTTATTATTACAAATTTTCTTTATTCAAAAGAATTGATATAGAAAACTTGTCCAGGAGGGTGAAACTTGATATAAGTCAAAGAAAGAGTAAAAGGACAAACTCAAAGAAGAAAAATCGACAATTTAGGTAAAAAGATAAAAATCAATTAAATTTACATAATTTTCCCCCATTTTTCCTAGTCCAAATAACCATATTTGCCCGTTAAATATATCCCTAACTACCGACATAATCCGAGAATGTTATCCTGGACACAGCTTGCTCAGGCCAGCCCCGTAATCTTACAGCTTATTACTTTTACTCCCTCAATTATCTATATAAACATTATCACCTATTAGATGTGTCTTAATTTTTATCGTATAATATAACATAAAATCCAGACTCGATTAAATTTTTGTACGATTCAAAATAGGAAAATATAGATCAAGTGCTTTTCGATGTAAGAGAAATAGAGTGCTGTTCTTTGTATTATGAGAGTTACTCTTTTAGATTTCACTTCTTGTATTCCCACCATTTTTGACACTTATAGTAAAGATTGTCGTTTCTACTTTGCTTGTGAACGTACAGATAGCACCCACTGTCCTGAACCATGTTTATCATTCGTGTTAACTTCTCTTCTCCCTTCTTTTATATGTTCGTTGTTTGTTTGAACTGAGTCCCAACACGGTCCCTTAAATTTCAAACAATTTCTATGCGCCCCAAGAAAGTTTCATGTCTTCGAGCTTTGCATCCTGAATTCCCTTTTTCTCTTGGATTTCCACCACCGAAGCATACATTGGAGATAAGTGCTGTCCGAGGACCCGTTGCATGTTAATAACATGTAAACACTCGGTTCATGGAATTATCCTCGAATTCAAAAGAGTACATTGAATGCACAAAACTATTATTCACTGATGCCATATAAGAATCTTTCCCTTATGCAAGATAGTGTATTGACTATGGACACCAATGCTTCAACCTTTTCCACCCTCTTCCTCTTCCTCTTCCATGTTTGCGGCTGGACGTTGATTTTCTTTGGATGATGTTGACTTGGAGAAAGAGAAATGGGCCTCATTTTAAAACTAATTCGTAAAACACGGATTTGTCGAAAATATTTCCACGAATATCGGAAATAAACCGTATGTTGAACACGCAGTTCATCTCTTTTATTTTATCTCTTATTCAGTGCATAACCACAGCTTAAAGATGCGGTTCATAACTTTAAATTAATAAGAACCACAGCTTCAAGCTGCGGTTGTTGAATAAATAGTAGAGTAAAATATTTAGCATGTAATACATAACGAACTCATTTTCTATATCTCTCTAAGATTTTTATACGTGTAATTTTTTTAAAAAAATTTTAATAATAAATTTTATAAGTATGAACACATGAATAGTGATTTGTACAATGAATTCTAATGTGTCGTAAATTGAGGGTAGACTAAAAACATTAGCAAACATTAGTTGTATTAATATTAAGTGTATACTGAATGTATGACCTATGAGAATTTATCGTATAAATCACCATTCAGGCGTTGATATTTGTAAAATTTATTCTTAAAATTTTTTAAAAAATTTCCACGGTAAAGATCTGAGAGAAATTTATAAAACGAGTTCGTTATATATTACACATTAAATATTTACTCTACTGTTTATTTAGTCTAACACGTATGTTTTTGGAGTAAAAACTCAGCGTATGACATACAAGAATTCATTGTATAAATTACTATTTAAGCATTGACACTTATAAAATTTATTCTTAAAATTTTGTAAAAATTTTACACGTCTAAAGATTTAGGAGAGATTTATAAAACAAGCTCGTTATATATTACACATTAAATATTTACTCTATTGTTTATTTAACATTTGCATCTTGATTGGTTGAATAGGCATATAACCGCATGTTGAACATGCCGTTGCCTCCTCCTTGTCCCGCCGGCCTCCGTCTGCCTCGTTTTATACGCGCAAGGAACCGCATCTTCAAGATGCAATTCATTTTAAGGGAACAGTTCATTTCCGGTGGTGGTGGAATTATTTTCCACCGTACTATTTTTTGCACATCAATTTTAAAACTAACGCCAATCACGGTCATTTCTCCTCGGAGAAGACCGGTGATAAGTAGCAGAACGACTACGGAAGTTGTCCCCAAAGAGTTGTCCATTTTCTTGCTGACGAGTGTCCCTCCTACGAGTCACATCTTGACAACGTACCATTGCTTCCAAGTAACTGTGAACGTGACAGCTTTGCTGCCAATTCGTTTCACACGGAATTGAACAAGAGAGTATACATGCGTGCCGCATCGAGTTCCTCCACCCTGTCTTCCTGCTTACATAACAGATTTGGTGATCATAGGGGCTTCAAGTGAATGTAGACGTTCGAGAAACATCCTTGCATATTTCGAATGCTTTATGACATGTTTGATTGAGGTAACATCCAAGGAGGTGTACTTACTGAAGTTAATGCCCCAAGAAGTGAGATTATATGGTCCATGCACTGGTGTAATTGGAGGCTTGTGCTTCCTTGTCCTTGCTTCAGAAGTCAAACGTGGTGCTAAGACCGAAACATACTTCTGATTGGGCCGAAGAACAGAGTTGCCTATAAAGAAAGGCATCCTAGCCAGCTTCTCCATAACCACTGGAAACACGTACTAGTCACCAACTAAGACAACATGAGCTCACCATCTTTCTACCTCTCAGTTTTCCTCACCCAAGTACTGTTCTTCTTGTTGTGCTATTCTCCATCAGTCATAAGGGCCTTCCCTGCTTCTGCAGGCTCTGCAAAACCTCAGTGTCATGAAGCAGACATGTCTGCGCTGCTCCAATTCAAGAGCAGCTTCATTGTGGCCCAAGGGTATGCTTGGCAGAACCCTTCAGCGTATCCCAAGACTGAGTATTGGGTGCTTGGGAATGACAACAATGGGACATCCTCAAACTGCTGTTTGTGGGATGGTGTCCAGTGTGATGAGAAAACTGGTCGTGTGACAGCGCTCGATCTTAGCAACAGCCTCCTCTACGGCTCTATAAACTCCAGCAGCAGCCTGTTCCGGCTAGTACATCTTCAGAGGCTCAACCTTGCCTATAATCACTTCAATTACTCCCAAATCCCAATCAGGATCGGGCTTCTTTCAAGCTTGACGTATCTCAACTTGTCTTATTCTGCCTTTTCGGGCCAAGTCCCACTGGAGATTTCCAAACTGTCCAGGTTGGTCTCACTCGATTTGTCCTCTAACGTGGATCCCTACTATTCCAGGGGACTGCTCCAACTTCAAAGCCCGGGTTTGAGCACCCTCATTGACAACTTGACCCTCATCGAAGACCTTGTTCTCACATATGTCAACATATCATCATCAGTACCTGAAAGTTTAGTAAACTTGTCTTCATTGCGAACTCTGGGTTTGGCTAACACTGATGTTCATGGTGAATTCCCAGCAAGCGTCTTTCAACTACCCAAGTTGGAAGTCCTTAGTCTATCCTTTAATAATGTCACCGGTCACCTGCCCGAGTTCAACTCAACCAGCCCTCTTCGGATCCTCTGGTTGCAAGGTGGAACAAGATTCTCTGGGAAGCTTCCAGCTTCACTTGGCAATCTTCGTTCCTTGAACATGTTGAGCTTGAATTCTGACAGCTGCAATGTTTCTGGGTCAATACCATATTCAATTGGTAATCTTCTATCTTTAAACTATCTAGATATAGCTGGCTGCAAGTTCTCTGGCTCGATCCCGTCTTCCTTTGGTAACCTCTCTGAGCTCATGTACTTAGATGTCACGATGAACCAATTCACAGCCCAAACACTCGAGTCCTTCTCCTGGCTTTGGAGATTAACCAAACTCGCCACATTGAACTTAGAGTTGATAAACTTGCAAGGTGAAATACCACATTCAATTGGGAATCTGACACAGATCAATACCTTGGGTTTGATCGGGAATGAGATTGAGGGTCAAATCCCACCTCAGCTAATGAACCTCACCAAAATTTCAGAGTTATTCCTCAGGATTAATCAGTTATCCGGCCACCTCCCAGATTGGTTGATGAACATGACTCAGTTGGCTGTTCTTGACCTCTCTACCAACAAATTCCAAGGGCCCATCCCGAAAACCATTTCTCAGCTCCAAAACCTTGAAGTCCTTCGGCTTATTGGGAACAATCTCAGCGGAACTCTCGAGCTTGACACCTTTTTTCCGCTCAGAAAACTAGGCATTTTGCAGTTGTCAATGAATCAACTCTCAATAATCTCTGGGAATGATACAAATTCTGGCCTTTCCCAGCTGCAAGCCCTCGGATTAGGGTCTTGCAATCTGACCGAGTTCCCGAAATTCCTGAAAAATAACAGTGCGATGAATTGGTTGGACATATCCAACAACAAGATAAGTGGAGAAATACCGAGTTGGATCTGGAACTTGAGTGCAAACAATCTGGAATTCCTTAACCTCTCCTACAATTCCCTCACAGCATTTGCCCAAAGGCCAACGATTCTTCCTTGGCGTTATCTGGTCACACTAGACCTCACATCGAACTTGTTGGAAGGATGGATCCCAATTCCACAACCATGGATTAGATCTTATCTTGTCTCCAACAACAAACTGACTGGGCAATTTCCTGCGTCAATATGCAATTGGAGTTCTTTGGTAACACTAGACCTGTCCTTCAACTCCTTCATCGGCGAACTTCCTCAATGTTTGGGCAATATAAGTGAATCTCTCTCAATACTCAATTTGCAAGGCAATGGGTTTCAAGGAGCTGTCCCTCAGTTCCATGCCAGTGGAAAGCAGCTAAGGATGATCAGTCTTGCTCAGAATCATCTCGAGGGGAGGTTACCTAGATCTCTGGCAAATTGTTTGGAGCTAAAATTCATCAACTTTGGAATAAATCAATTCAATGACACATTCCCATCCTGGTTGGAATCTCTACCAGAGCTAAGGGTCCTGATCCTGCAAGGGAATCAATTCTACGGCTCCATTGGAAGGCCTGGGTCTAAATTTGCATTCCAGAAGCTCCGTATCATTGACCTCTCTCACAATTCATTTGGGGGAAAGCTGCCCCGTGACTACTTTGCATGTTGGAAAGACATGAAATTTGTCGACACAGCTATCGGCAAAATGACATATATGAACCTAAGTTTACTGACTACTAACTATCTCTCCTATACCTACATCGGGGATTATAAGTTCACCATGACCATCATGAGCAAGGGAATTGAATTATTCTATCCGAAGATATCAGATGTCTTCACAGCTGTGGATCTTTCTGGGAACATGTTTGAAGGGGAGATCCCGGATGCTATAGGAGAGCTAAGTGGCCTTCGTTTGCTAAACCTTTCGAGCAATTTCCTGAGTGGTCAAATCCCAACCTCCATGGGAAACCTCAGGGTGCTCGAATCTCTCGACCTGTCTCAAAACAGGCTCTCGGGAGAGATTCCTCAGGAACTAATCAGACTCAACTTTCTCTCCGTCCTGGACCTGTCCTACAACAATCTCACGGGCCCAATACCCAAGGGAAAACAATTCAACACGTTCCCGGAGAGTGCCTATGAAGGAAACGAGGGACTGTGTGGGGACATTATATCAAGGAGATGTAGAGGTTTAAGTGCGGAGCCAGCAGGGAAAACGGGGACACAGGATGAGGACCAGGGCTCGGACTCAAGTTCCGACCTCGATTGGAAAATTGTTCTGATGGGATATGGAGGCGGACTAGTTATTGGCGTAGTTATTGGGAGTGTTTTCATCTCGGACCAGCATGGTTGGTTTGCAGCAATTATTGTGCGGGTGCAGGAACATATGAGAAGGCGGCGGAGGGGCCATAGGAGGTGAAGGATATCAGGGCATTGGATCAGAAGCAACAAAGGGTTTCCATGTAGTTTTATGGTAAGATTAGTTTTCGTGGCTGTCCATGAGTGTTGTATGATAGTTGTCACTTGAATGCAAAAAATATTCTATTTAAATTGATGGGTAATGTTGCCAACCTCTCATAACTAACATGATTTTCATTTTTCCTTTCCTGTTTTTTCACTGGGGATTAGGAGATATGTATATGGCTCTCATATGATACACAGATAGGGGGCACCGAAGTTTCTGCTAGAATTTTACTGAGCTCAACATCTGTATATCTTTTGCCACATTTTAAGTATCATTTAACTGTTGAAGTCTCCGGTGAGAAGTGCAGCAGCCGATCTTTGCAGCATTCAGTTCTTGCGTTTATTCATGGAAAGGAACTAAATTCTGAAGGTTTATGAAACCTCCATAAATATGTATGCACATGAGACTATTTGCAGCCTCCAATGTTGCTTTTGTAATGTCATTTGTGGTCAAAAAGTTCTGCTGAACAAGAAGATGATAATCTAGGATGCATTTTAAATTTGCAGCAACGTTCTAGATTGGTAACTACACTGCCCCCTGACCAGTAGACTATAAAATAGACCTCTTTTTAATCTTTCTTGTCTCAAAGAACAGATACAAAAATTGCGTATGGCACCAAGTCAAACTGCTTTTACAGATTGAAACTGGAAAGCGAGTGCTCTGTTTAATTATACCGCCAGCTGGTCATGAAGATCGTGAATCAGATAAAATTTCACACAAACTAGACATTTTTAAGTTAGTCTTTTTTCTATCATGACATGCTATTTGTAGCAAGAAGATGAAAAGCAATGGTTTGTTGAAAAAGTCTTCTCTGTAAAGTGAAACAATGGCAATCTGTTTACTATACTAACCACTGTACGTTCTTCTTCTTCTTCTTCTTCTTCTTCTCTTTTTTTGGTGCACTGCTTTGTTTATGGTGTCAGTCTCGATCTGTAACAGCACCCAGGTGCGATAAGGCAGACATGTCTGCCATTCTTCAATTCAAGAACAGATTCATTGTTGCCAGAGGCTTGCTTCGAGAGACCCTCCTGCATACCCCAAGACCGAGTACTAGAAGCATGGAAATACCGAGAATGGATCATCAACAACTGGCTGTCTGTGGGATGGGGTCAAGAATGATGAATACACCGGTTGCATGATAGCACTTGACCTCAGTGGCAGCTATCTGTACGGCTTCATCAACTCGAGCGGTAGCCTTTTTTCAGTTAACACGTCGTCAAAGGGCTCAACCTTGCTGATAACCACTTCTGCTGCCCTCCAGTAGTAATCTTCAATTAGATAAGGAGTGAATTCCCACCTCGAGAAGTAAATCTCCCACTGACATGCAAAAATAAATCTTTGGTGCAATCACTTATCCGGTCACGTTACACTTTGCTCGAAAAACACAACTCTGAGCAAGCTCTCTCGACATCTGAGCAATTATTTCGAAGGTCCTGTACCATCTCCAGTCTCTCCGCTCCAAAATCATCTATTCCTCTGGGTCTTGGGGAATAATTTGAGTGGGACCTTCAAAGCTCGAAACATATCTTGTGATGAAAAACTCGCAAATTTTATAGTTTTCATGAAACAAGCTGTTGTGCCTTACTGTATTAAAAGGAAATGCTGCTCTCCCCAAACGAATTCTTCTGGGGCCTGGTAGATCTTTCTAAATATTCAGGTCTGACTGGCAATCCGCTTTTATAAATCTTTCATAGTTCTTGAGCTCGTTGCTGTTGGGTGTCACATGTTCAATACTGATACAATACGAGTTGCAAGTTTCTTGCACTAAGGTTTTGCTTCTTAGCTTCCTGGAAACTACAACTGCTCCATGAACTCGGTCCCCGATCCTCGGTTCTTGAAACTCGTGAAACTAAAATCTGCTGAAAGGACTTTTAGTACTAATGATTGACAACTCGTGATTCTCTTATATCCTCCTAAATGGCCACACCGTGGAGGAACACTCAGTACACAAATGAAAAGGGTGCAACTGTGAGATAGATGACGTAGAGAGAATGGGCCCAAAAAGAAAAGACTAATATCAAGTGGTCCCTCTTTCATCTTTTGAAAAACAGAGTACCTACCGCCCAGTAGGTTCGAGTCTCGAGGGCCCCAGCGGGCCAGCCAAGCTAATGTTGCCCAGTCTACCTTACCACTGGGAAAAAAAAGGTCTGGAAAACACTGAACAGAAGTCTATGAGAAAACAGGACCAGATGGAAAATTGATGAACCTGGAGTCATAGTGATGTCCCCCGGAAACGGTCAGCTTGATTATTTCCACTTCCTAGTGGAAGACTTTCACTTTGACATTTTCAAAAGTAGTTCTTACCCAAGAAACAAGCTACCTCAAGCGCGGAAGTAAGTTTCAATGCACGAGTTTTGAATATCAGTTGGATGATTAAACAGGTTAGGCCCTGGCTGGTGAAAGATCAGGAAAGGAAGAGATGTAATTATTACTTTATGAACTACGGTATGATTGGATGCGGCTCATTGACGCGATGGAAAAGGATTATTTGTACAGATCAATCAGTTGTTTATTCATCACTGACTCCCTGCATCACTCTGTTACATGTCAAAAACGTGCAACCGTGACTAGAACGTCAGAGGAACGTTAACAATGAAGAAGAAATTGAATCATTCTTTGTTGGGTGATGATGCAAATAAATGAAAGTGCCAAGATGAGAAGATAAAATGGAACAAAATGAGATTGATTTTGAAGTTGTAAAGTGTATTGGCTAAACTGTACCAATTTACGACTCGTTGTCAGTGAGACATCGATGGCATGACAATCTTTTCCTACGAATTGATTGGTATTGTTATCTTTGCCGTGGCGACATGATTTTGTAAGCTAGCGAAAGGACTTTTCTTTGCAGAAGACTTGTCAAAAATGGCCGCTGGAACGTTGCCGTTGGTTTTAAAACTAATTTGTAAAATACGGATCTATGGAAAATATTTCCACGAATACCGGAAGTTCACTCTCTTTTTTTTTTTTTTTTCTGTGTGCACAACCGTAGCTTGAAGATGCGGTTTATAATTTTATATTAATAAGAACTGCAACTTCAAACTGATGTTGTTGAATAAATACTAGAGTAAATATTTAATGTGTAATATATAATGATCTCGTTTTGTAAATCTCTCTAAGATTTTTACCGTGTAAAATATTTTCAAATTTTTAAGAATAAATTTTACAAGTATCAACATATACATGATGATTTATGCAACGAATTATGATATCAACGAATTATGATATCCCATACATTTACTATTTACTAAAAACATTAGCAAACATTCGGTGTATTAATATTAAGTGTATATTGAATGTATGAAATATTAGAATTCATTATATAAATCATCTTTCATGTGCTGATACTTGATTAGTAAGCATTTGGTGTATTAATATTAAGTGCATAGTAAATATACAACATATCAGAATTCATTATATAAATCATCATTAATGTATTCATGCTTGTAAAATTTATCTTAAAAATTTGGAAAAACTTTACACGGTAAATATCTAAAACAAATTTATAAAATGAGCTCGTTGTATACTATATAGTAAATATTTAGTCTGGCACGAATGTTTTTAAGTACCATTCAACGCATGACATATAAGAATTCATTATATAAACTACTATTGAGGCATTGACACCCGTTAAATTTATCCTTAAAAATTTTCAAAAATTTTACACATGCAAAGATCTAAGAGAGATTTACAAAATGAACTCGTTGTGTATTATACATTAAATATTTACTCTACTATTTATTTGGCATCTGCATCTTGATTGGTTGAACAGGCATATAACTGCACGTTCAACATGCGGTTGCCTCCTCCTTGTCCCAATGGATCCGTTCACGCTTCTCTCTCTCTCTTTTTTTTTTTTAACTAAGATAGTAAAAGTTTAATCAACCTAATTCTGTATGCATACTGTAAGCATTGACGAATCAGTATACAAAAATAAAAAGTTGAGGTAATAGATATGCAGATGTGCCATCTAAAACTAATTCACAAACGCCTGTTCCCATATCCGAGTCTCATTTCATTCCCAGTTGCAGTCGCCGGATCGAATAGTGAAAATCTTAGTCTCGACATTTGATGATCGAGAAGATTGTCGGATCGAATGGTTGAGAAGGTGGCCAGTGGAGGTAAGGAGATTTGGCCTTGCAGAATGGCCTTAATGGAGAATGTAAATTTTACTCTAATCACTACAATGTAGATTTCTATTTCACAGTCATAAAAAGTTTGACTCATCATATATACACCCAGAATGCGACTAAGCATAATTCACACACCTCTAAGATAGACTTCAAGATACTCATCTCGATCCATGTCAAAATGAAGGAAGATCATCAGATAAATTCTCTCATCCTTGCACCCTCTCAATACTTCACAGTGGATTGAAGCCTTTAAAGAAAGATATCACTCTCATGATCTTTTTGTTCTCTCCTTCGTTCTACAAACACATCTGACTTTTTCTATACTGAGCGAAAAGAAGAAGAATCACAACTTTCCGTTCAATGGTTTATATATTAAAACCGGATCTAATAAACTGGAGCCATATGGATCAAATAGAGCGTTACTTTAAAGGAAATAATCTAACAGAGAAGCCCTATTAGTCGATCACCAACCCGAATTGGCAGCTAGAATTGACAGGATGCTAAACATGCTATGTAACTTTGATTCATGAACGCTTGATTTTGTACCCTGGAACTCTTTAACTTTCTGGTTCACAGCATCTGGTCCCTCCCCTCGAATCTTTTGACTGATGTCAATGACGAATTATCTTGCAGCAAAAACACACACAAAAAAAAAAAAGAATGTATAGATAAATAATCAAATTAATTTATTCAACCGGCTCCGTATGTAAGCAATGACGAATCGATCGATATGCAATATACATTAATAATTTTCCATTTTATTTCAATTAATATAAATAATAAAAATTTAGTCAGCCTGACACGACAGGTAAACAAAATGACAACCCAGTATAGATAAAATAAGACCGCAGCTTGAAGACGCCGTTTATAACTTTATATTAATAAGAACCGCAGCTTTAAGCAGGGATTGTTAAGTAAATATAGAATAAATATTTAGTGTATAATACATAATGATCATGTTCTATAAACCTATCTAAGATTTTTACCGTGCAAAATTTTTTCAAGTTTTTAAGAGCAAATTTTACAAGTATCAATACATGAATAGTGATTTATATAACGAATTCTGATGTGTCATACATTCAATATGCACTAAATATTAATACACCGAATGTTGTGTACTAATATTAATATGAACTTGTTGTGTATTACATACTAAATATTTAGTCTAACACGTATGTTTTTAAGTAAATATTCAACATATTACACATAAAAATTCGTTGCATAAATTACTATTTAGGTATTGACATCTGTTAAATTTATTCTTAAAATTTTGCAAATATTTTGCACATGCAAAGATTTAAGAGAGATTTACTAATGAATTAGTCATGTATTACGCATTAAATATTTACTCTACTGTTTATTTAACATCTGCATCTTGATTGGTTGCACAGGCATAGCCGGTTGCCTACTCCTTGTCCCGCCAGCCTCCATCTGCCTCGCTTTGTACACGCAGGGAACCGAATCTTCCGGTAGTGGTGAATCGTAAGAACAGCAGCCCCAGGTGGAAACTTCTGCTCTATAAAGTCTGCTCCCAGCTCCCAATCTCCTCAATTTCTCACTCCAAACGAAGTGCATCGCTTATTTGCTGTGGCCTACAATGTTGTCTGTCCTGTATCACTCTGTGTTCGTGCATCTTGTTTGCCTGAGTGCAACTTTCCACTTCACGACCTTGGCGTCCGTCTCTGGTTCCGCGTCACCTTACTGCCACAAGGACGACATGTCTGCGTTACTCCAGTTCAAGAATAGCTTCACAATTGCCCCTTCCATTGCTCTTGATCCCTCTGTTCCTTCCCTTCGCCCCAAAGTTGAATCCTGGAAGCTCGTCTCTAACAATCGGACATCTTCCAATTGCTGTTTATGGGACGGGGTCGAGTGCGATGAAAAGGCTGGTCGAGTGGTGGCACTTGACCTCAGTAGCAGCAATCTCTTCGGTTCCATCAACTCCAGCTCTAGCCTCTTTAGGTTGATTCGCCTTCAGAGGCTCAACCTAGCCTTTAACCTCTTCAATAACTCCCATATCCCATCTGGCTTTGGCCTCCTGTCGGGTTTGACCTATCTTAACCTCTCGAGTTCATTCTTCTCTGGCCAGGTCCCAGCGGACATCTTCACATTGACTGGGTTGGTCTCGCTTGACCTCAGCAATAACCCATTCACTCCCCAAAACCTTTCTTCTCTGTCCTGGTTGTGGAAGTTGACCAACCTCGAGATTCTGTACCTCCGGGAGACAAGTCTACAAGGTGAAATCCCTTCTTCAATTGGAAATTTGTCACGGCTAGGCATCTTAGATCTCGGTGATAATCGGTTAGATGGGCCGATACCTCCCAAGCTCCTAAGCCTCAGACAACTCAAAAAATTGCTTTTAGATGATAATGAAATTTCCGGTCACATCCCTTCTTGGCTTTCGAAGATGACACAATTGACCTTTATCAACCTCCAGTTTAACAGACTGCAAGGCCCGGTACCTCTTTGGATCATTGAACTCCCAAATCTCACATCTCTTCACCTCTGCTTTAACCAACTGAATGGAACTGAGGATGCCGACTTGTCGGACCTCTCTCCAACCAGTTCGGCTCTGCCTAAGCTTTCTTCTCTGGGACTTGCTTCATGCAATTTGAAGGAGTTCCCAACTTTCCTGCAGAAATATCCGAATCTGGAACTATTGGATCTGAATTCCAACAACATTCATGGACAAATTCCTCAGTGGATGCAAAACATTGGCATAAACAGCTTGCAGTCCCTGAACCTCTCGCATAACTTCCTCACTGGTTTCGATCCAGCTCTGGAGGTTCTCCCGTGGATCAATCTCCAAGTATTTGACATCACATCTAACATGTTCACCGGACCCCCTCCAAGACCTTTATCATTTGCAAATTTAAACACTTACCTAGCGCCCCAGAACAAACTGATCGGGCCATTCCCACATTGGATTTGCAATCTGAGTTCTCTTGTCACGCTCGACTTGTCATCCAATAACTTGACGGGTACTCTTCCTGAGTGCCTCGGCAATATCAGCAGGTCTGTCTCAGTGCTGAATCTGCAGTGGAACAGATTCAGCGGAAAAATTCCTCAAATTCATGCTAGCGGGATGCAGCTGAAGATGATTGGTCTTGGTCATAATCAGCTGCAGGGGCAGCTACCAAGTTCTTTGGCCAACTGTTCGATGCTAGAATTTATTGACCTGGGGTACAATCAAATCAACGACACTTTCCCATCTTGGTTAGAATCACTTCCAGAATTGAAGGTACTCATTTTGAGCCACAACAAATTTCATGGTGTCATCGGCACACCAGACTCCCCTAATGGATTCAAAAGGCTGCGGATCATCGACCTTTCCTACAACATGTTCACCGGTAAGCTGCCTGAGGGATATTTCCAAACTTGGACATCCATGATGGTCATTGATCCAGCTGCAGAAGAAGCAACATATCTGCAAGCAAGGTGCCACTATGGGTTCTACGATTTCTACATGATATTGATAAATAAAGGGATTCACCTGTTCTATCCAAGGGTTCCGGACATATTTACAGCCATCGATCTATCCGGTAACATGTTTTCAGGGGAAATCCCGAATTCCATTGGCGACCTGCATCAGCTCCATCTGTTGAACGTTTCAAACAATTTTCTCACTGGTGCTATCCCATCTCCAATTGGTGACCTCGGCGAACTTGAGTCGCTAGACCTCTCTGGCAACAAGCTTTCAGGAGGGATTCCGGAGGAACTAGCGGAACTTAATTTTCTGTCCATATTGAATGTGTCATTCAACAATCTAACTGGGCCCATACCAAGGGGGCCACAGTTCAACACATTCACTAGGAGTTCATTTGAGGGCAACCCAGGACTCTGTGGTGATGTCATATCCAAGAACTGTAGCATTTCTGATGGGGCAGAAAGGCCAGCCGAGGAGCAAGAAGACTCGCCTTGGTTCTTGGACTTTGGCTGGAAGATTGTTCTGGTGGGGTATGGAAGTGGACTTGTGATTGGGATCATCATAGAGAATGCGTTAAACACTGGAAAGCGGGCAAAGTACACAGCATTTATTCGGGGGCAGCTGCAAAAGAGACAAAGGCTAGCGAAGAGAACCCGCAGGAACTGATGTATCAAGGAGACTAGTAAGAGCTTCTCTCAAAAGTACACATTTGTGGAACTCTCGTTTGTTGTCTGCTGACTGCGTTTCTGTTTGTCTTCTTTTCTTATGCAGGTGTTTAATTTGCTGTCAAGGTTAAATGCTATTTATGCGACTACATGGATTTGGAAGCATAAACAAGTAGGATTGCAGTTGCAGCCTGTAGACAAATAGTTATACTCCGTTAATCACTCTGTTCTATCCCGTGACCAGTAGAGGAAGATCATGAGGGTAATCCCTCAACTAGAGCAATGCCATTCCAGCCTTTGGTTATTTCCTCCACTCGTGTAACGTGGGATATTGCTGTCATATGTAAAGTGTGTGTGTGAAAATACAGAGATGTAGGGTCAATAGTATAAGTTTCAATCATTCGGTATGAAAAGATATTACTTTCAACTAGCCAGCAGCTCTTCTTTTTCTTACTAGCTTCGAATGGAATTCATTGAGAATAGGAATCAATGGGGTGGCCAAAGGAATTGATGCAGAGTGCTTAGACAACGAATACAATCTAAAATTTGGTAAAAAAACAAAGAATTGATCAAAGAAATTGATACCTAAGGTTTGCTCAGTAACATTAACAGCAAAAGAGGATCCCCTCCCTCGGATAAGAACTAGCTGCAAGCCAGCAGCCTGTCATTTTCCCTCTGCCATCTAACTTTCCACCACTGGCAGCATTAATGATGGCTCTAATTGGCAAACAAGGGCTTGAAATAGGCAGGAAGAATTGGCTGAAGCCTCCATATCTACAAAGAGAGCCAATTTAGCACCAACATAATAGAGCTAAATGAAGAAATGGAGGTCAGCTTGTTATAGCCCTAGACATGGACTTCACCTTCACCATTGTTTGGCATTTGCCATAGTTAAAGCTATGGAAAAGATAGAAGACTGTGGCCGATATCATTTTTGGAAAGACCCGTGGTCGAGTGTCAATCGAGAATGCATGTTCAGGATGCCAATTCTGTACCAAACCAGCCAATGGCCTTCTGGGTAATCTTACATCAGAAATCATAATGGGCTTTGATCTAATTCACTTTCATTTAAAGATATAAAAAGAGGGATGATAGAGGAGCATAAATACTGAAAATTCTGGAGATATGAACTCATTCTACAGGTTATGATACAGCCGTTTATTCACAGTTAGGTAATTCACAACGCAAAACAGTACAATCTAGCCCCCCAAATAACCAAAATAAGCTACTTCTCTTCACTCTTTAGAAGCCATGAAGTACAAGCTAAAGAATAATTTTAATGGATGCCAACTAATCAAGCAGACATTGACAGTGAACCATACTTACTGATGAACATGTCAGGTAACTTCAACCTGCTCTTCTCCACAGGGAGAGGGCAAAAGAATGTTAGCTTTTCTAACATATTTTAATGGAAAGTCGGGCATCTTCAGCTATGGATGAGATGGAACAATGAAACTCCAATTTGGGGAATTCTACGCTGATAGCTCAGCAGATTCATTGTGTCAAACCAGCAAGCATTTAAGCTTATACTCCGACATTTCTTGCCCCAGTTAGGGTCTCAGAGATCAACCTTTCATGGAAAACTTAATGCACAAGATATTTAGCTTCCAACTCACTGCATAGGTCAAGTGCTTCCTGATCTCTACCTTGTCTGCAGAGTTCATGACAGAGCTCAGATAAGATACCTGAACCAGGAGCCAAAGATCTATGCATCATTTCTCTTACGACCTCGACTGCTCCATCAGTGTCCTTGCAGCTGCAAAAGCTACCTAATAATAAATTCAGTATCTCACTATCTGGGCAGCACCCACTTCTGATCATGCTCCTGTAGAGCAGAAGTGCACGGTCAGGGCTGCTTCTCACACACTGCCCTCGGATAAGAGCTGAAAACGTTGAAGCATTTGGCACCAAATTCTTCTTGTCAAGCTCTTTAACCAAATAAGCAGCCTTTTTGTCTTACCCTCCTTGCAATACCCCAATATCAATGCATTGTATGTCAGTATATCAGCCTTCACCTCATATCTTGACATTTCCTCAAAAAGCCTAGCACCCATCTCACTATTACCCAGTTCACTGTACCCACGTATCAGAGTATTGTAAGTCACAGTAGAAGGAGCTATGTTCGAAGCCTTCATCACAGCAAAAATCTGACTTGCCTCGCCTAATTTTCCCACCTTGCAAAACCCATTGATAAGGGTATTGAAAGTGATCACATTCGGATCTAACCCTTTTTCCTCCATCACATTTTTGAGCTGCATAGCTGAGCTCAAGAGACCCTTGTTGCAATACCCTGCAATCAACGCATTATAGGAGGCAACTGAGGGACTGAAGCCCATTCCTTCCATCTGTCCAAGCAATTCGGCAGCTTTATCAAGTTTCCCTGATTTGCAAAGTGCAGAAATAACCATGTTGATTGTGTACTCATTGGGCGATATTCTGCTGCGCCGCATCTCCCGATAAAATGAAAGGACAATATCAACACGATCCAAATCAAGCAACGAGCTCAGATAAGCATTGCACGATTTGATATTCGGCAAGAATCCGTAATCCCTCATCCAATAGAAGGCATCGGTTGTACTCCTTAGCTTCTTCAAATGTGCAAGAGTCTTAAAAAGTGCATCGAAAACACAAGGTGAAGAATTGCACAACCGGTAGGAATACAATAGCGCGTCAAACAGCTTTCTAGGAAGATCAATATCCGTTGAACCCGGCATCAGGATAGACCTCAGAATCGACTCCGCAGACTTAAATTTCCGATTTTTTGTGAGGATGTGAATGATGATCGACCTGGTTTCGAGGGTATGGAGGTTGGGTCTCCGGAGCTCCACCCAGTCGAAGAACTCGTGAGAGAGGACATGATCCTTTTGGATCTTCAACAGAATGTGCTTCACTCTGAAGGGAGTTAAATCAACTGATAGCTTGTCAAGCTTGTCCCAGTCGGAGTGAATTAGGTGGCTGTGAGAGACATTGACGAAGTCGAGGTCTTGGCCCTTGGGTTCGGCAATCGTCCTGTAAGGTATCGGAATCGGGCTTTTCGCATTTCTCCCGCGACTCAGCACGAAATTAGGGTTCGCAGAGGTTGGGACTTGGGTTGCGGAATCGATTTGAGTCGAGAACCGAAGGACCCGAAACCTGCCCGTTTTGTTCATAGCCACCAACTGCGCGGGAAGGAGTCGTCGCCGGGAGGCAATACCTTTCTTCTTTTCGAGGGAAATACTGGGTTACTAGAATTTTCCCTTCTTCCTCAAGGAAGAAAAAAAGGCGGAAAAAGGGAAAAATGACGATAAAAATAAAAATAAAAGAAGGGCTTAGCCTACCATTGTCGACCTAATTCACTTTCTTCGCCGGCACGTCGAGCCCACGCGGCGGCTACCAGCCACACGTGCATTTTATTACAAAAACAAAAAAAAAAAACTGAGAAGGATTAGATTTTCTCACTAGATCCCAAATGAATAATTTTATAATCGAATTTCAGATTACTTTCGAGGTACACTTCGGCTGATCCGGAATATTGCGTGGTGCAAATTAAAAAAATTGTTTCATTTTTACCCCTGAATTTCAGTATCCGCATCAAGTAGTCCCCCATGTTTTATTTTGCTTATTCCCAATCTGACCGATTCTACTAATAATCGTGTTCCGCTATCACAATAGACACAAACCAAGAAGAATCGGCACGTCCCCCTTCATTATGGTAGCACGTTTCGTCTCTCGAAAATCTAGATTTAAGTCTAGGTAGAAGTTTTCTACATCACGTGGTACAAATCCAGATCTCTAAAACTCTGTGTCAAATCGGTAAGGGGAAAAAAACTTTAGGGGGCAAATCGAAATTAATTCAAGCAAACCTGTCCACCTTTTATTTACTTATTAATATTATTATATTAATTATATATTTCTGAAAAAAAATTTTCAGAAATTTCTTTTGTGAGCAGAGAGTAAGATAGATCTACCAAGAGGGGTTGGGCCGAGTGGTAAGCAGCTCGGTACCGCTTAAGGAGGTCTCAAGTTCGAGACCTCACGTACGCAGCCACCCCCTTGGGAGCCTCACCCGCCATTGCCCGGCGTGCGACCCTGGGTGACCAACGGATTAGTCAAGTATGGTTGGCTAAAAGATGTCATCTCACGCTGGTGGGGCCTGCTTGGATACCGTGGCTGGCGAAAAAAAAAAAGATAGATCTATTTAAAAAAAAATATATATATATATATATATATGTATATTTTTTTTAAAATATGAAATTTAATACGATCAAATCGAATATGATATATCGGTAAATCCGAGAAATTGATTATTTAAAGAGAACCCTGTCCCCCCAAGAAGGCGGAGCCTTTGCCTCATCCCATCATCACTGTCCAATTTCAATCTTGCCCAGACTAAGAGTCGATCTGCTCTGATCCTCGGAAGTTCAAATTTTTCTGGTAATTCTTGGAATTTCCTATTCGATTTGATCTACGTATGTGTTTGTCGGGTGTTTCAGTCTGATCTGATCATTCGCCCACTGCGAAAACCCTGAACAGATTTCCTTCTGTCCCTGTCGATCGGCTTTCCGGCTCGGTTGCTGCAGCTTTTGACGGAGATGGACGATTCTTGTGCTGTGTGCGCGGAGACGCTGGAATGGGTTGCCTACGGGCCCTGCGGCCACCGGGACGTGTGCTCCACCTGCGTAGCCCGCCTCCGGTTCATCTGCAACGATAGTCGCTGCTGCATCTGTAAGACTGAGAACTCCGTCGTATTCGTCACCAAGGTTAGGATCGGTTGTCCCCCTTTCTTTTGTGTAATTGGAGCAATCCTGTATCTTCTGCCAATCTGTCCTCCACTTTATGAATATTATCTCCCTGGAATGATCCTGCAGTAACAAGTGGCTTTAAGATATTCTCTTCGTTAGGCTGCAATTCCATCACTCTGAGGCGATATTATTAACCGGTGTATATAAGCTATACTTCTTGCATTGCTAGGCTGTACCTACGTGTTGCATCATCTGATTTGCATTGCACTTTCGGATTATTCACCATTGAACTGGAAAAGCTCTTGTAGATTTCAGCATGATGACGCTTTTGTTGATGGAGTTTCTGTGTATTTCCATGATTCGGGACTTGGTAATATTGATGTGTGAGCGGTGGATGTAAATTAATATAAGACATCTTTTTACTGTTGAACCTCGTGTGGCTTGATTTGCAAATTTGTTGTTGTTGCGGTCCCTGTTGTCATACACTCTCTCCGTTTCCTTTAATCATGTATGGTCCTCGAAGTTCAGGCCCTGGGGGAGTATACAAGGTTCATTAATGACTTCTCACTCTTGCCGTCTGAACCAAGAGAAGGGCGGCTTGGATCGTACTGGTACCATGAAGATACACAAGCTTTCTTTGATGATGTGGACCATTATAGGATGATCAAAGCAATGTGCAAGCTCTCCTGCAGCGTATGTGACAAGGCAGAGGATAAATCAAATGATGCTCCCAAGCGTCGGCAGAGGTTTCGGAACATTGAACAGCTCAAAGGTCATTTATTCCATCAGCATAAGCTGCTTATGTGCAGTCTATGCTTGGAAGGGCGGAAGGTAAATTATACAAGTGTTGTTAAACTTTGTGCACAAGATTTATCTTTCCCTTCTTCTGCAATCTGAAGGTTCTGCTTCTCTTTTAAATCTCTTTCTTGATCACTTTACCCAATTGCTTCATGGGCTGCAGGTATTTATCTGTGAACAAAAGCTTTATACACGGGCACAATTGAACCGGCATATAAGTACCGGTGATTTTGAGGTGGACGGTAGTGAGAGTGAAAGAGGTGGATTTGCTGGACATATGATGTGCGAGTTTTGTAAAACCTCATTCTATGGAGATAACGAGCTTTACATGCATATGTCTACGGAGCACTATACTTGTTTTATATGTCAAAGGTATTGTAGGAATTGGCATGTTTTGTTTAAAATTTGTCTGTGTTATGACTTACTTTCATGTGTACACAGGCAACATCCAGGGCAGTACGAGTATTTCAAAGATTATGATGATCTAGAGGCAAGATATTTATCTGTCTTGCTCCACATATCCCGCTGATTCCAAATATTAAAATTAGTTCCTGTGAGAAGTATGATGCTCATGTTCAATATTTTTCAGATTCACTTCCGCCATGAGCACTTCCTGTGTGAGGATGAGGGCTGTCTCTCAAAAAAGTTCATAGTTTTTCAATCTGAGGCAGAAATGAAGGTCAGCATTTAAAATTTTGGAGCACACTGTAAATTTATGTGCATGCTCAACTTGCCAATTAATCTTATCTCACATTTCTTTTTTCTCTATGGAATTTTTATAAAACCTGAAAGGGTGATATTTTATTTGCTTGACTGATTCTTGTAAAATCTTCAGCGCCATAATGCCTTGGAACATGGTGGCCGTATGTCTAGGGCAAAGCGCAATGCTGCTCTCCAGGTATGTGGTGTGTAATGTTCGGTGTTGTTTGAGCAAATGATGAGTTAACCAATAGTTGCTGAAATATGCCTAGAAGTAGAAGCAGCTTTTCCACCCATAAGGATGAACAGTCATAATTTATCAGGCATTTAATCCCACTTATGCTTCCATCTCCCAGTGATTTGGTTTTTAAGTATGTTCTCTTCTTTGCATGCAGATTCCTACCAGTTTCCGGTACAGAGGAAGTAGCGAACAAGATCGTCGACGTGGAAGAGGGCGGACATTTCGTAGGGACTTCGCTGAAGATCAGATTTCTGCAGCCATTCAAGCCAGTTTAGAGTATGCAAATGCCGATACCAGTCGTCCTGGTGGATCATCCTTGAGTGCTCAGATGATGCCTGATCCAACTGCTGATAATGATGACATTGATCCAATTGTTCAGCCTTTTGAGGCCTTAACCACGATAGAATCTGAGCAACAATCGAAGTACCTCCAAGCACTGGGGCAGAACTATAGGAATGCACCTCTGCAAGAAGCTGCATTTCCTCCACTCGGGGGTTCCAGCAGCAGCAACCAAGTGCCTAAACGGGACTCTGAAGTGCTGCGTAACACAATGGCTGACCATCTTCGTCGTCAGAACAACAATCGGAATCTTAATGTTGATAGGAAACGGAATGCAACAGTATGTCCATCTTCCACTAATACTTCATTGCCATCAGCGAACATAGCTGCTACCTCAGCTCCTTTGGGTGTGGGCAGTGGGTCTGCTGCTTCAAGTTATGCGAGTTTGGCAAAGGCTCAGGCTCTGAGTCGAGCAGCAGCAGCAGCGGCACTACGAGTTAAATCAACTAGCCCTTCAAGAATCTCCAATGGTACGAGTAAAATCAGTCACTCTACATCAGCACCCAATCTTGCTGAGAAGGAATTTGTGGAATCTAGGTCAGCGGATTTTCCACCGATTTCTGCAGCTGTAGCAAAGGGAAACCAAACTTCGCCAAGAGTCGAGGATGTTCAAGTAGCAAATAAGTCTTTGGTGGAAAAGATAAGAGCTGCCCTCAACAATGACCAAGAGAAATACACTTCCTTTAAAGAAATCTCTGCACACTATCGTCAGGGTTCTATTGACACAGAAACATATCTTGATTATGTTCGGCATTTTGGTTTGTGTCATTTGATTCTCGATTTAGCTAGGTTGTGTCCTGATCCTGAGAAACAGAAAGAGCTCCTTGAGACCTACAATTCTGGTGCAAGAAAGAGTGGTCTACAAGAGAATGGTTGGGGACAAGGTAGTAGTAGTGGTTCTAAGAAAGGTAAAGGAAAGCAAGTTGATACTTTGGGCAGTAACCGAAAAGCATTAGCTGAGAGCATTATGGGCACTGTTAGGGATCTTCAACTAAACTACCAATCAGCCGAGCAGGAGGTTGAGGTTTTGACGAAAGATGGGTACCGGACCGAAGGCAAGTCAAAAGCAACAGTTGATGATGAACAGCCGGTTTCTGGTCAAAGCCAATCATTAAAGCTTGAGAAGCGAATGGAAGATCGATATGCTGACGCTGAAGTCAACCAAAACCTCGGTGACAGAGGTGGAGGGCGTAAGCAGAAGAAGAAAACCTCAAAGTTCCACAGAAATCGGTTGGGGGAAGGCTCCATGGCCTCAATTCTCGACCTTAAGAATGCAGAACCTGATTCAGAGCCAGATCCAGCAGTTAACGGATTGGATAAGAATGATCACTCCTCAGGAGGGCTTCCTCTACGTGGAGTATGGCAAAAAGGCGGAGGACAGAAGCTCCTTTTTTAGCCAGCATTCAACATTTTTCAGCGTCCTAAGTCTTGCTGGTGATATAATTCTGGAAAGAGGAGCTTGGGCTTTTTGCAGTTTGAGATCTGAAATTGGATTGTCCAGCACCTATCACCATCAGGTGCTTAGTGAACAAACCTTGTGTGATCCAAGTTGATGCAGTGCTGTCTCGGAGTTGGCTTTTGTCATCCGCAGAGTAATCATTTCATGAAATACGGTACCCATAGAGTATCATTTCGTGAAATGTTGATATCCAAAGAGTATAATCATTTTGAGAGCAGAACTGCAGGCTCTTTCATCATGTTTGGCTGAGAAAGAGACCGATTGGTTTGACTATTTGTTTTGTGTTTTTGGTATAAGTTGTTTTGTCCTTTCTGTGCCATTAAACAAAGAGAGATGCATTGAGCTTTTAGCTGCATATCCAGAAGTTCAATCATCTGTTTGCACAATAGAACTTGCAGCTTTCCTCTTCTAAGCTCATTTTCTTATTGTGGTATAAGCATCTACCGTGCCCACGGCATCCATAATCCAGTTATAATCCAATAGCTACTGCACACTAAAGTGCAGCAAAGAGGAATTCTGTAATCGGATGTGAAAGCTTCTACACTAAGTCACTGAGAGGGTCCTCAGCTTCAAAGAAGAATATTCTAAGTGTGGGATTTTGCTGGTCAAATCCATTCAATGAACTATTAATTTAGTCTTGGTAATATTAAGCACAAATAGAGTCGATCTATTCACTTGACATGACTTCAAGGACGCATCCAAATGCAATGTCCTGCTCCAGCAATTACTCTTGATGACCAGTATCAGAAGAAAAGAACAACAAAGGTGAACTTCTGATATGCAAAGGAGAGGATGGAAGGAAGAGAAACATGTAGATCCTGGGATTAACTTTCACAAGATCGGTCCATAGCATACAGATAAATCAATGAAATAACAGATCCGGACAGGTCCATGAATTTTTTATTGAACCAAATGATGAAATGCTGGAGATAGGCAGTGACTATTCAACCATTTACGGGGATCAGGACCGATAGGTCTGCACATCCTCAAAGCCAAAAGTCTTTTCACTACTGTAGCACATATAGAGGAACCCATCTTCATCCTTGAATGATTCGCACACGGATTCCATCAAACTCGCTGCAAAAATAAGAGCGAAAAGAGTGATGCTGAAAGCATTTATATGACTAACAAGATCAATACTTTCTATTCTCATGCTTCTACCTGTTTGTGGCAAAGTATTGTTTACGAAAACGAAGAGTGCTCTTCCTGGAGCCAGATGGAGTCGTCTACTTAATATATGTATAAATTGCCCCACAGACATGTCTCTAGGGACCAAGAATCTGCCCAAAAAAAGAAAACGGAAAAAATCAGTACACAAGATTGAAAAATTTATGTGCGACTGATTTCCTTTACCCAATGCCCAACTCCATACTCGATGCTCAGATACTGGAATCTTACAATATTGCACATACGTGTAGGCAAAACACACACAAAAAACATAGCAGAAAAACCAAAACAGAAAGGCATTTGAGCCCTGCGTACTCTGTCTCCACAAAAATTGTCATTTTACATTCTTCAAATGGACCAAATTCAGTAACTTCGAAATACCACAAAATCAATGTTCAAAAGACAAAAGTTTGGCAAAAAAAGAGAGAGATAATAAAAGATACAAAGATAGTGGAAATTTCAATTATGGACGATTTCAACATTTCTGCTGGTGCAGTGCAACTCCCTGATAATGTTTTGAGGATGATCTTCCTAACAAGAAGCTCTCACCAGCATCAAGTTTCATTATCTGACGCAATAGAGCAAATAAAATATGAAGAAACTAATGCTCATGGAAGTACATAGCAGATAATGGGTGCTCCCATTCTTAAAATAACCACATAAGCTTAAAAGGAATTCTAAAACACCCTAAGAATCAAAATTTCTTCTCTAACCGCATCTGTTGATAATTTTTTTCACTGCTAGTATAAGATATTAAGTCATCGGTATCATCATCATAGATCAAGGCATAATTAAAACTGTAGGCTCACTTCTTCTTCTCCAAGTAAGGTAGGTCTGTTCTCGAATATTTCTCTGCTATAACCTGCAGTCAACAGTACACGGCATCATCAACTACAGATTACATGCGCAACCAGAATGAACTCAAGTCTCCATAACAATACACAAGGAAGAGCGAGCTCTTTTAAACCCAACACAGCTCCGAACATCTGAGGGAACGATGATAGGCCAAAAAGGGAAGCATCAAGCGATCAATTTACAGGATCAAATCCTCCCACCCCAGAAGAAAATACTCAGCTAAAGTCAAGAGAACACGGAAACATCCATGGAAAAATTATTCATGATCCTCGGAAGAACTGAAGGAATACTGTGAAGGGTACTCACAGGGACCCGGTTGGGGTAGGTGGCGATGATATCGCGCGACTCCGCCAATCTTTGCTCTGTGAACCCGCCGGAGCGGCAAAAAGTTAGGAAATCAAGAGGATCAACGACAAGAGAATCCAATTATGTAATCAAAAACTAGAAAGGGCTAACCGAACGTGAACTCTTCCTTGAATGGCACCGGCTTCCCCATTGATGATCTGCTGAAACAGGAGAGAGAGTGACGAACGGAGCTAAGGCGGCTCTGAGGCATTAATACACATAAAAATGATGTAATTATAAAAAGATATATTTATTAGGAACTCCGAACAAATAGCGGGGATAGCTCAGTTGGGAGAGCGTCAGACTGAAGATCTGAAGGTCGCGTGTTCGATCCACGCTCACCGCAACTTTTAAATTTAGGTTCTATTCAATGGGCCTAGGCCCATTTCTTGTTGGGCCCTAACCAGGCCCACATTTAATTTCTGTGTTTTTCCATCGAGAGGTGGCTGACTCCAGTTGGAGCCTGAGCGGACGGCGGACGCTGAAGAGCCCGTGCCGGAAATTGTGCCGACGGTGTGCTCGTGGCGGCTGTAGACCGGTACCTCTTCGGTACCGCTCTCTGTGTCCCTTCCCTCAAATTCTACTCATTTACGCCATGAAGCTGTGGTTCCGCCCCAACCCCTCCCACTTTTTGATAAGCTTCATTGCTCCTTCTGCAGGCTCTGGCTCGCATATTTTTGTGCACAGCAAGTCCGGCGAGTTGATTCGTCCCTTTCACGTATTCAAACTGATTCACATTCATGGAAAAACTTGCTGCTCCGTTCATTCCCCTGAATTGCTTCAGTATTGCCGTCCACGGGGATTGTGCTTCGGGTTGAGATTGCTCCACTCGCTGCTGCCGAAGCTCGGTCACTGGGCTCTGGACGTTTGCTTCTTGAAGGTCAAAATTTTTCCAGCTTTAATGTGATAATAGCTTCTGCTTTCTCTCAACTTCTATTCTTCGTCAGCTTAATTCAATTTCGTGGGAGTATCCCTCGGTGTTTTCTTTCCACCATTCCTTTTCCCAAATTGAAATTGAAACTGTAACATCAGCTGCAGATGTAGGACTGCGCAGTTCTCTTAAGGCTGCGTTTGGTCAACCGTATAGGATTGGATTCTTGAGTTGGATAGAACCGCAATATCCCCAGGTACCTGGATCAATCGTAAGTTCGATTCGATCTGAACTACCCATTTTCAAATGATATCCACATTGTTCACAAATATTCATATTTTACTTAAAAAATTTCTTATAATTTAATCCATAACACTCTGGTAGAGGTCTCTCTTATATCCTACACAGTCATTTGGACAGAATATTGGGTAATTTTCTGCAAGCTTGATGGCTGTTGGCTTATCTTGTCTTATCGAGGATAGAAGTGATCCTTACACAGGTTCTTGCTTCATGTATGTGGAATCTCGTTTGTATATGAATTCCATTACCAGAGAAGGTGGACAATGCCGGCCGCAGGGATGATCGCCTGTAGCCAGAGGTTGTTGAGAGGCCGAGAGGAGGAGTTCATGTTCTTGTAGGATTTGTCACGTCATCAATTCCAAAGATTAAATTTTCGCACTTCTTGTCATAGCTGATCACACATCATCCACTAGATAGGTACTGGGATATACATACACTTTGTAGGAAGCCACTAGGCTTGCAAAAGAATCGGGTTGCTCTTGGCATTTTCACTGTCTTCTACTTCCCAGGGACAAAGTTGGTGGCATAAGCCTGGGCATTGTTGTTCACGGGGTCTGCCAGATGATCAGCAGGGTTTTCGAGGGGCCCCTTCCCAGTGACAATAGCCTGCATGAAGAACCCGAACATGGAGAACATGGCAAGCCTCCCATTATTGATCTCCGTGACCTTGAGCTCCGCAAAGGCCTCAGGGTAGGCCACTAGTCCTAGTTGGTCGAAGCTGCCGCCGGGGTATAGTGGGTCGGTGACCTCCCCGAGGGGCTCTCCAGCGATACGGTAGCCCTCGACAGTGCCCATGAGGATGACCTGGGTGGCCCAGATGGCGAGGATGCTCTGAGCGTGGATCAGGCTTGGGTTCCCAAGGTAATCGAGGCCCCCCTCACTGAAGATCTGGGCTCCTGCCTTGAAACACACAGCCTCACCGAACTTGACCCCGTTTCGTGTGAGAAGCTCGGGGAAGACACACCCCAGGGCTCCCAGCACGGCCCACCGGGCATGGATGACCTCGAGCTCTCTGCTCCTTGCAAAGGTCTCAGGGTCTGTCGACAGGCCAGCAGTGTCCCAACCATAGTCAGCCGGGAAATCTCCGGTCAGGTAGGATGGAGGCTCGCCGGACAAAGGGCCAAGGTACTTGACTCTGTCTGGGCCGTACCACGGGCTTCCCGAGGAAGCAGCGGGCTTTCCAGCTGTCTTCCTCGTGGAGACCCTCCCATTGCCATTGGCACCGGTCGAGAGCTCCCTCGGTGCGCCGAGGGGGACGGCCTTTCATGTTGCTGTGAAGCTCTCAAGTGGTTTCTGTTCTCTGGGGGTTGAATGAGCTTGCCGGTTTCTGTTGTTCCCTTCTAGCAGTGTGCGGTTGGACCGACAATTTTATCCATGTGGATCGTGAGCGCTTCCCTGATTGGCTGCCCATATCCATGAAAAGGATTCAGCAAATTCTCACAGACCTCGCAGCCAATCAGAGCAGCCAGGTGTTGACACACTTCAAATATTTCTTGGATTAGCCCTCGAGTCTCCGGTATTTCACAGGTCAATTATCCGTTTTCTCAATATCTCAGACAATAACCTTTTCTCTAATTATCACTTATCCTTGTATGTACTATCTATATTATACGCGTCTAAAAACACTGCAAGGTAAAAAGGTTTTAAATAAAAGGATGTTTCAAAATTTTCATACTGAATTACCTTTTTATTTAGGGAAGGTATCAAGTCTATAAAGGAACGTGTAACGTACAATCGAGCCATTTTTCTTTTTTAAGAAGAAATGTGCTTTCCATGGAGAATCCTGACAAGTAAGATTTGAGTCGACAAACATCAAATGTTCGCCACTTCCCAAAATAGAAGACAATCCCAATTCTTACAAGTAATTAAGTTTTCCAAGCAAAACGTGTGGTGAGGTTGGCGTTTTTTTTTTTTAAATAATAAATTGATTTCAACACATTTGACTATTCGGTTACTTGGGAGATTAGTAAAATTACCGTGGCGTGGCAGAGAGCAAATGGGTCGGGAAGAACACACGACAAGCATGCAGCCACACAGCCATACGATTCACGTGGCAACGGCAGGCCCCATCATGGGCACGACATAAATGCCTCATATTAAAGTTGTCGTTCAGCCTTATAAATCAGGTAAAAAAAAAAAAAGAGAATGTATAAAACCGTAAATGTCTCGCAAAGAGTCGTATCGGCGAAAAACAAATCTGGGACTCTTCAGTTTAGACTCGATTTAACAGCGGACACGCGGCGGTATCCCCCGTTTTCCTAAAAATGCACATTTAACCTTCGGTTGGTGGCTGATTAAGACACGGTCACCACTCGATTAAAACGCTACGTCACGATCATGGCCGTGTAGTTTTGACTTGCCGATCCCACCACTTTCCCATTTATATATTATATGTTGTTGAATAAATAAACCACATGCTTTTTTTAAAAATTTAATAATATAGGTTTTTTTAATAAATGGAAGTGATGATGCACGACATGCTAAAATATTCACTATTTTATGTTATTTCGAACAGGTATCGATCGAGACAAAAAATACACGTGTTTAATTTCCAATCATAGAGGGCTGAGATGGGTGGAGTTGGTGGTGCTTAGGTGGGCTGGCGTGTCAATTTTTTTTTTTATCTTATTTTGAACGGTCAAGCGAGCGGTGATCAATTCAAATGTTAGGTAAGTCGACTCAATAAGAATGAAATTGTCCCAGTTATGAATTTTCTTTATCCAAAGTTTAAATTCTAGTTACTATTAAAAAGAGAATTTATCGAATATCTAGTTATTTTTTAGAGAAAATATTATTTTTAATGAATATATCATGTAAATAAATAATATTTAATTATTTTAAAAAAATTTAATAAAATTCTGAAAATAATTAAATTTTATTAATTATGAGAGGAAGGAGGGGTATTGGGGAAAAAAACGGAAAGAGCTAACGGGAAGGCTTAGCACGCGCTGTTGATGCGAGTTGGAATTGGGTGCCACCTACCAACCCCGAACCCGGCGACTCTGGACCTCGCCTCCGTTGTCCCTATAGCCAAAGAAGCGAGACGCCAACGTTGAGCCGTCTACCGGGAGGGGTCGTTGAGGACCTGCTATTTCCGGTAATTCCTAACCCAGGAGGCAAATCTTCACGTCACAAGTAGGCCCGGAATTAGCCCACCAACCAACACAGCATTGCCCATTTGTTTGTATTTAGCTTCAGTCTCATAAATTCCAATTTAATCATCAAATTTGTTAGAGCGATCAAAGATTAATAATAATAATAAAAAAGAATTTCAATTTGTAAATCAAATTCTCATGACCATTCTTGAAAAAAGCCAACTGTTCTATTCTTGATTTTTTTTATTAATAATACTTTCTATCGTTCTTACGTCATAATTCGATGACTGACCACTCCCATCAAAGACTCTGACATCCAGTGACTACATTTCGTTCTCCCCACAGACTTATAAACCAAAAAGGAAGCAAGATGTCTTATCTAAAATGATTTAATTTTTTTCCTTACGTAAAATTTTATATTCGAGTTCGATGGATAAAAAATTTAATGATTATGGATATTTTATCATTTAATTCGAGATAATATTAATTACAGAGGATTCATTAAATTTTTGTTAAAAAGAGAGAGAGAGTAGATTCCCAAGCGAGCTCCTATGGCCGAACCAGCAACCGCTGGTTCCGGTACTCGGTACGGGCGCCGCATTTCTCTATAAATACCTGCCCCTACCACCCTAGTCATTGCGCCCAATCCTCATTTTCTCCGTTCTTCTAGCTCTGGTCTCTTGCACGAACAAAGAGGGCTACGCTACGGTACTGCTACCTTCCCAGCCTTAGGTAACGGTCGTTGCTTTATGCCAGCGAAACGCTGTCCCTCCCATTTTATCTTGCCAGATCTGCGCTGGTTGGTGTTGTCAAGCTCGATTCTTGTCGAAATGTTTGTCGATGTGTCTCTGTCTTGAGTCTATGATTCGGTCAATTCGAAGATCTGGTAGTTTAATGGTTGGCTTGGTTCGAAGGGAAGGATCTGTTCTTTTGGGTTAAAGATTTAATGCTTGGATCTGCTAATTTCTTGGTCGGATCTGAGTAGGGTCTGTTAACATTGATGTGGAATCAGACAGATCTGAGTTGCTCCATCTTACTGATAATTGTCCCTGTCGCAGAATGTTGGATCCGCCCTGTTAGTCTTGTCATGACCGTGATCTGTGCTTCTTATGATAATCTTGACTGGGCTTATTGTGTGTCTCCCGTTTGAATAGCATGTCCAATGGTTAGATTTGTGTCAGATCTATTATGTGCCGTGATCTTCGAGCAGTTTTGTTGGATTGGCATACTGTGTCCGGATCAATTCTGATCCTAGAGTACATATTACGTCCCTGAAATGCTTTGGATATGTTCAGTATTGGTAGATTGAACCGACTCTGCCCGAGATCCAATTTCTGAGCAATTGTATGCTGTGCAGTGAATAACTGAATCATTGAATTCTGTCTCATTATCATTTCTCTGAGGTAGATTAGGTTAGTGATGTTGGCGTAAACTACATGGCTCAAACTCTAAGATGTTGTTTCTTCGTCTTTATTAATGTAGGGATGGAGACCTTTCTATTCACCTCAGAGTCCGTGAACGAGGGCCACCCCGACAAGCTCTGCGACCAGGTTTCTGATGCTGTCCTTGATGCCTGCCTTGAGCAGGACCCCGACAGCAAGGTCGCCTGTGAGACCTGCACCAAGACCAACATGGTCATGGTCTTTGGTGAGATCACAACCAAGGCCAACGTTGACTACGAGAAGATTGTGCGTGACACCTGCCGCTCGATCGGGTTCATCTCCGATGATGTTGGGCTTGATGCCGACAACTGCAAGGTCCTGGTGAACATTGAGCAGCAGAGCCCTGATATTGCCCAGGGTGTCCATGGCCACCTCACCAAGCGCCCTGAAGAAATCGGTGCAGGTGATCAGGGTCACATGTTCGGGTATGCCACCGATGAGACCCCCGAGCTGATGCCCCTTAGCCACGTCCTTGCAACCAAGCTCGGGGCTCGCCTCACTGAGGTGAGGAAGAATGGGACTTGCCCCTGGCTCAGGCCTGATGGAAAGACCCAGGTCACAGTGGAGTACTGCAATGAAAAAGGTGCGATGGTCCCCGTCCGTGTCCACACGGTCCTCATCTCAACCCAGCACGACGAGACTGTTACCAACGATGAGATCGCGGCAGACCTCAAGGAGCACGTGATCAAGCCCGTGATTCCTGAGAAGTACCTCGACGAGAAGACCATCTTCCACCTCAACCCCTCGGGCCGGTTCGTGATTGGTGGCCCCCATGGTGACGCAGGTCTCACCGGCCGGAAGATCATCATCGACACCTATGGAGGGTGGGGAGCCCACGGAGGAGGAGCCTTCTCTGGAAAGGACCCCACCAAGGTGGACAGGAGTGGCGCCTACATTGTCAGGCAGGCTGCCAAGAGCATCGTCGCGAACGGGCTCGCCCGCAGGTGCATCGTCCAGGTCTCGTACGCTATCGGTGTCCCCGAGCCGCTCTCGGTCTTCGTTGAGACCTATGGCACCGGTAAGATTCCCGACAAGGAGATCCTCAAGATTGTGAAGGAGAACTTCGACTTCAGGCCGGGGATGATCTCCATCAATTTGGATCTCAAGAGGGGTGGCAGCGGCAGGTTCTTGAAGACCGCTGCCTACGGACACTTTGGGAGGGACGACCCCGACTTCACCTGGGAGGTCGTGAAGCCGCTCAAGTGGGACAAGCCTCAGTCTTGAGAGGAGGAGAAGAGAGAACAAGAAGGTGAATTCTTTGACCCCTTCCATCTGGCTTGAAACCGGGGGTGGGCTGCCGTTGCTGCTGCATTATCATTACTACCTGCTTGCCGCTTGGGATTAATCCTTAATACTTCCCTATTCGATAAACAGATTGCGATTTTTCTGTTTCTTATTTGTTTTCTTTATCCATCGTAGTAGCTGTGCTGAATGAATGTTAGTTATGTTACCGACAAGAATTTTGTACGGGCAGCAACCTAAGCAATACATCCTCTCTCCTCTGTGCTTGTCAGAAATTTCTTATCACTGTCTATGCATGTATGTGAAAGTCCTCTATTGTAATTTCTGAGTGTCGTCAGCCCACCCAGTGGTACTAATTGCTGGGCCGGTCCGAGTGGATCCATGAATAATAGCCCACTTGGAGACTGACCTAACGAAGTCAAGGTCAAACCACGTGTACCTTCCAATTGAAATAAATTTTCCAGGAGGTAATATGGTTAATTTTATCATAAGAACCGTGAAACACGCGAATTGAAACAAACAACACGCAACAGACGATAGAGAGATGTTTTCGGGCATCGTCCAGTTTTGTAAAAGGATCATTGACGTATTTTCCTATGAGGGATGCATGCGAGTGTTCATCGACCTTTGGAAGTCGGGTCGGATTTAATGTAGGAGGCATGCAAGTACGATTGCAAGTAACAATCCACCTACTTTAAGAGTACTCCTCGAGCTTAGTATAGCATGTGCACATATCTACCCGCATTTTACGAGGTAAAATTCTATTGAAGATGAATTTTATCAATTTATATGACTCGAAATTAAGATGTTATTTAAGAGAAATGAGTATAGAATCATCTCGACTAATTACCGTTAATGTTATAATTGTTATTTAGATGAATTAAAAATGACAGACTACATCACAAGAGAGGTTGATACTACCTTCAGTAGTGATTTAGAGGTCTAAAACTCGCTCACATACAATTTTAGTAAGATGGGGATCATGAATTCAAATCCCTCTGTATAATATTTGCTAGAACTGGCTCTTTGGAATTGAGATTTGACGGACACCGGCTTCTTTGACTGCACTAGATTTTCAGCAACTCTGCATTGACGTAGTCCTAGCCACGGCTCTAGAACCAGGCGATTCCGATTTGGAACCCCCGGTTCAGGTTCCGTGGTCCCTTGAAATCGGCTCTAAACCTTCCTTTGGACAGTTCTAGTTTCAAACTACAATTCCGTCCAGTTTCAAACTGTCATTTCCGAACAGAACGGTTCGGGTTTGAACCGATCGGTTCAGTTTGAACTTTTGTGAGGTTAATGTGAGAGAATTGAGTTGTGTGTAAAAATTTCATGAGAATGACATGTATTTATTTCATAAAAAATATAATTTCGACCTGTTAAGATCTAAACGATAATTTATACAACGAATTTATTATATATTGTACACTGAATATATATAAATATATAATTACAGTGTGCGGGGGTTGACAAGACAAGGCATTGCAGTTGGAAAACTAAAATGGCTATTGGGGGGTGAGGGGCAGGCGGTGACAGACGTGTGCCTGTAGCAGGGATTTTAAAATTTTTTTTCCTTCAGTTCCCACCAGTTCCAGTTTCAAATGTCGGTGGAACCGGACATGAACCCCGAGGCTCACGGTTCGGGTCAGGTTTCGGGCCCCAACCAGCCCGTAGCCATCACTACGTTAACAACGCAAGCATATATATTGTTTGTTTAGTTCGCCTGATGTGACTGGATCGCTGTTACTTTTTTTATTTATTATTATAATTAATACAAAAATAATATGGGGGATCGTTAATCGGGAATCCAACGATGGAAGTCAAAATTCGTGATGCCATCATACCGAGTTGGCGTAGACTGCCGATATTGAATCCCATTCTTTCTTCTAACCCTCATGCACCTCTACACGCAAAAAAACATATAAAAATTTTTTCAATACGAGAAATTATATAATTTAGTCGTTGAATCGTTAATTAGATAAAAAAATAATTACGAGTATAACTTTTTATTTTTTTAATTTAAATCATTGATCACGAGCTCTTAACTTAAACTGCCGAGCTATCGAACAACTCGACTGCAAAATCTTCCTTTCCATATTCGTTTCCAATAAAGAGGGCCAAAAGTCCACGGGGTCATCCACGAGCCATGACACACGACTTTGACTTAACAAATGTGTAAATTAATATTAATTATCCGTAGCACACGGATCGAAATCCACCCGATTGAGACATTTCTAGTCATATGACTATATAAGTCGTACTAACATACGTACAATCCTGCGTGAGAAAATAGAGATCGCCTTGAAATTTTTAAAAGATAATGTTTTTTTAAGGATAAAGTCGCGCGAATCGCGTGGACATTAGAAATTTCGAATCGAGAGCCAATTGCATCAACAGCGGAGTGGAAATCGGTGTTACTTGATAGTTATACGTGAACTGAGAGGAAATCTATAGTCCAATCAAAATACGCACGTGCTGTTATGTAGATAAGATGATGATGAATTAAAAAAAAAAGGTAAAAAAATAAATATATAGAATAACAGTCGAGTCAAGTAATTAAAAGAAAAATAATTTGACAGTTGTGTTGAATTGTATATGTGTAATTTGATGATGTATACATAGCGTTAAGATACCACATAGATTAAATAAAAGAATAATAATGAGTTTATAAGATAATTTAATACCGTCACCTGATAGAGTAGACTTTTAGGTGGAAACAGATCCGGTTTCTTGTAAGTCTCATTATCAATAAATAATATATGAGCGCATGACCACTCTCACTATTTGACTTAAACCCGAATTCGTCTCTAGCAGTTCCTTCACGACGTAAGCCCACAAACCTGGCAGTCTTCTTTTGGCCCAGTCGCCAACTTCACCAACGATTAGCTCATAATAACATAGAATCGAGTATGATATAAGAGCTTAACTGTGCCACTTAACACGCTGCGCGTGAGAGGGGGCGTTAAGATCACACTTAAATCAAATAAGAGAACAATAATGGTTTATAAGATAACTTAGTATCGACACTTGATAATTTATATTTTTAGGTGGAAACAAATCTGGTTTCTTGTAAGACCCATTATCAATAAATAACATATGAGCGCATGACCACACTCACTATTTGACGTAAATCCGAATTCGTCTTTGGTAGTCCCTTCATGACGTAAACCCACAAACCGGTAGTCTTCTTTTGACCCAGTCACCGACTTCGCCAACGGTTAACTCACAATAACATAGAATCGAGTATGGTATCAGAGCTGAATTACGCCCCTTAACACGTTGCGCATGAGAGGGGGTGTTAAAATCCCACATCGATTAAATAAGAGAATAATAATTGTTTATAAGATAACTTAGTACCGTCACTTGATAGTTTATGTTTTTAGGTGGAAACAAATCCGGTTTCTTGTAAGGTCCTTCATCAATGAAATAATATATGAGCGTCTGACCACACCACACTATTTGACGCAAATCCGAATCCATCATCGGCAGTCCCTTCACGACATAGGCCCGCAAGCCCGGCAGTCTTCTCTCGACCCAAATGCCTATTTCGCCAACGGTCCGCTTACAATAACATAGAATTTAATTACTTCTTTTTTATTGTTATTAGTTTATGCTATCTATTTGTTTTTCACTCTCTTGAATAGAGTAATAGTGAAAGAGTATCGTATTTGTAATCATGATTTTTCTTTATGGATATTGCATCTCCAGATTAAATATTCCTGTAGAACTCATGCTACAAATTTATAGGAAAATATTTTTCCCAAGCAAATTTTCAAAAAATAACTTACTCACAATTCCAATCAAATGAGTTTACCCATGAAATTTAATTTTGGTTCACACTTCTCGCCAATTGAATTATTTAACGTGCACGTATTTTTAAGACACTAGATGTTGACCTGTCTGCATTACATACGAATTTTATTACATAGTTTTTTTTTTGCACCACACAGTATCCCCGGACCAACCGAAACACACCTCGAGACTAATCTGCGATCGGGCCGGGATCCCTGGAAAAATTTCCGTCGACCCTCCCAACCTGGGATTTGATAATGGGATCGCCCATTTGGAGGTCTAGGAAGAGAACCACTAGGCCAACCCCAAGTTGGTAATTTTATTACATAGTTAAACTAATGAAGAAAATCGGAACGTAAAGAATTAAATAAAGTCTTAATTACAGTATGCGTATTATATCAGTGAATTTATAATCATATCCTTTTTTAACATAAAAACTTTTAAAAATTGAATTTTATAATTGATCGATGGATAATTTGAGAAAGTAAAAAAAAAAAAAAAAGAAGCGGGAAGGACTTTTTCATAAATCATTTATTTTTTTCAATATTGGGGTCTCGTGGAAGGTAAGATAAAATCAAAATTCGGTGATGGAAAAAGACTTAGGTCGGTCGAAAAAAGCAGCCAATCCACTTGGGTTTCTCTCTGTTCTCCTTTTTTATCACGTGATCAAAAAGGCAGCAAATGATGCTGTCCCACCAAGCAAACCCAAAAGTCGTATCTTCTCAATCAAATTGGAACTAGAAAAAAGCATGCACGTCGAGAAAGCTTTAGAACTTTTTAAAGGGTTTCGCTCTAATCCATTCCTTGTCCTCGAATAGGTGCTGAATCGGAGAATGCACGGATTGGAACCTGTATTCCGGTTTCCATCACGTCGCTATCTTCCTCGTTTTTTGTTTTTTTTTTGTCTGTACTACTTGTTATCAAAAAATAAAACGAAACTTTCTAATCTAAATTCGAGTCGGATAGAAAAACTAAATGCTAAAACTTCTTCAAATATGATTTTTTTATATATAAAACTTGAATGTGACATATTGTTTAATGAAAAGGTGTGTTGAACCATCTCAACCAGTCAACCAACTCGTGTTAGACTGTTGATTTTCCTTGCTTTCTGCTCCGATATGGAAGACAATACATGGAATTACCCTTAATTGGAAATTCTAGATTCCTTCTCTCTTTCTTTTTTCAGTCAGTACGTAAGATTCCAATCTGATTGGAACATCCACGAGAAAGGAATCGGAATCTGCAGGCCTAAATGGCAACGGCTTTTGCCTGTCTTGGTGGAAAACAATCGTGGCTTAATTTTTATACTGACGAAATAAAAAGTTCAGCCATAAATAACTTATATAATCATAGATGCCGACATGACAATGGGACAAGCAATCTTCTTTGATTTTCTCTCTGACCGTTCTATCGTTTTTAGTGAGATTACGAACTTCTCACGTGTCGATTACGATATCGCACGGTTGCCTGTGCAGAATAACTCGAGAAGTTGCACGCAGCTATCAGAGATACGTGATCGGAGACTCCGGGGAGCCGTGGCTCGGGAGATATCTCTTTCGGTTCGAAAATGACTTTGCATGTGCAGTATATGCATGTGAACGCGAAGAAGATTTCTATACGTACGGATTGTGGACGTCACCTCCTTGTTATCAGCAGGATCAATGAATGAGACCAAATGTCAGAGTCAAGACAGTGATCACAAGAAGTCTATGAAAGATGGCCGATTAAGATTTCCATTTGAGCCGACTTAAACGCCTGATTAATAGCAAATAACCAATAAAAAATATTTTCGATATAAATTTTTTTCATTTATAATACTCGAACCCAAGATCTTATTTTTCGCATCAATGTAATTTTGACATGGCACTTTATTTATACATTTTTTCTTTTTTAAACTATATAATTTTGCCCTTCGCACTCGTATTTTTGACTTGGCGTCATATGCAGAATTTTGACCTTTTTTTTTTTGGTCTCCAACGGTTATCCGGGTTGCAGGCGAAGTTCTTCGGTGAGCCGAGTTTATAAATGATATGATAAATTCAACCAATAAATATTTAACATGTAAGTGCATATTTCAAATTGCATTTAAAAAATGAATATTATTAGTGAATATAAAAATATTATGTAATATTTAATGATAATATATTAAATATTTATTGATAGAATTCACGAATAATTGGATGAGATAACCTCGCGTAACAACCTCTCGCGTCTACTACAATTAATTCATTTCCGTTTTATTTGAAAAAAGAAAAGTCAAATACAATTTCAATAATTAGATCCTCTTCAAGACGGTCGATCATAATAATTTCCATAAATGCAACTAATTGATTTGTCTAATAGCCAGAAAATGCAGAATTATTACCTCACCCATCTAAGAACACCTTTTTTTTTTAACTAAAAATTTGCATTTATAAGAATATTTGGGAATTCAAGAATTTCTCCTACGTGGCATAAATAATTAGACGCAAAGTGAAATAATTTAGGTCATGGTTATTGAGAAATTCTTTGGTATTCCTGCATTGTGAAATACTAATAAAATTAAATTAAATGAGTAAATGAATATTAATTATCAGTATAATTATCATAGTTATTATATAGTAGAACATTTTTATTAGCTTTTTTCCATTAAATTATTATGAAATATATTTATTTATGGAAAATTTCTGATTTTCCAAAAAAACCTAAAAATTAGAGAATCGCAAAAAATATACATATTTAGTTACATGCAGTATCCAGATTTAGGGTTCGACTCTCTCAGGAACTAGTATCTGAGAATTAATGACCGGTCACGGACTGCGTAATACACTTTTCGGTGGATTAATCGATTGTTACGGTGTTGGATACAATCAATATAAAAAGAGCGGGAGAGAGACCGCTTTTCTTCATAACTAATCCGCACATTAATTTCATTCTTATGTTGGACTCAAATATCCCGTCTGATTTCCGGTAAAAAAATAGTCGAATCTTATTAATTGGTATCACCGTATAAGTACTGTAATTTGGCCATACTGTTACTTACGTACGGGACTTTCATATGGACCACGTGTATCTATAAGTCCAATGGGTGTTAATCAATCTAGTTCGAATTAAATGGGATCACTAGATAAATTTTCTTCATTTACGAGATTCGAATTATTTCCGTCCATGACTTTTTCCTTGTCATCTAGTGAATAATCTGTACGCTTCATCTTATTCAAAACATTCGGCCTCATGTAACAGAAAATCTTTAATAACCCTGTAGTCAACTTTTCGTTCCATACACACACATACACACATATATATAGGGGAGGAAGCTTTTGATCTGTGAATATAGCTTCCTCATTGAAGAGAGGAAGCAAGACGAAGAACCCATAAGAGAAAGAATCGCAGAAGTCTCTCCTCCACAGTTTTCATGGGCGATAACTCGGACATTGAGAGGTCCGTGAAGGAGAGGCTCGATGATGAAGTCGAGTTACAGTGGGCAGCCATCGAGAGGCTGCCCACTTATCGCCGGCTCCGGACGTCCCTGTTCGATGACGGCAAGCTCTTGGGCGAAACCTCAGGCTCAGAGGGCAGGAGGGCTGTCGATGTCACGAAGCTCGGGGGCCTCGAGCGGCATATGTTCGTCGAGAACCTTCTGAAGAAGGTCGAGGAGGACAACCTCAGGCTTCTGCAGAAGCTCAAGGAGAGAATCGACAGGCAAGAAACTGATACTTATTTTTACTGGCTTTGCTAATTCAGATTTAACTTTTATTTCTTATGTGTATGAACTCGGTCTCCGGCAGCCCGTTCATCACTGGAAAGACAATCCTCTCATCAGATTCATGTTCGTCCTCGATTTCTAACTGCAGCATGCAGATTCAATCAAAAAACGGAGATTTTGCAGGATTCTCGGGACTGTACAGATGGAAATTTACACGCCATATCGTTTTGAAACAATTTGATAATTCAAGTTTGGATTTTTTTTTCCGGCGAAAAGAGGAGAAATTGTTGCTATGCTTATCATCAGCAGTTTCTGGCTCATTGGACGATGATGAATTCCATGAATCAATAACGTGTTTGAGTTTACAAGCTTTAAATATCATAAAAGAAAAAAAAAAGAGTTTACAAACTTTAAATGACCACTCAAAATCAACTGTCACCACCATTTAACGTGCACTGAATTACAATCTTCTGAAGAAATGTTGCTCAGTTGTCAATGATCAGACAAACGATACATGATGATTTTCCAAATCTTATTGGAAAGTATGTAAAGTCTAACATGGAAAATTTTCCGAATCTTGTTGGACAGTATGTAAAGTCAACCTGCAGTCTCGGTGAACTGTGTTTCCGGTGTATATTTTGATTCGTAGAATGAAAATTTCTGCCGAGTCTCTTCAGGGAATAACTGGAATGCCATTAATATGTGTAGGGTGGGTCTGAACTTAGGTGCAGTGGAAGTTAGGTACAAGGACTTGACGATAGAGGCGGAGTATGAAGTTGTCCATGGAAGGCCTCTGCCAACCCTATGGAACACACTTAAGAGCATCTTCTCGGTGAGGAAAGAAAAAGAAAAAGAAAGAACGTTTTTTCCGTTTTCTTATTTTATCATTTGTCATTTTTCAATTTGAAGTAGAGTCAAAGGTCGGGTCACTGCACTCTTGGATGGAAGAGTGACCGTATAGAGCTGATCCAATGCCTTTCATGGAACCGGAGGAACAGCTGGGATATATAGGAAGGGTGCATTTTGTTTTTGGCACTTGAAACCATAACATATGGAACTGTTCTCCATACCAAAGGCATAATGCATGTGTCTCATGTCGAATTTACAGATCCCGAGAGGCAAACTTAGCTGCAAGAATCCAGCAGACAAGATCAGTATCCTTAAGGGCATAAGTGGCATCCTCAAGCCTTCAAGGTAGCCATCAAAAAAGTTCAGTTTTTCCCTTAAAAACATCGATCATAAGGTCCTAATTCGAGATATATGAATAGAAAAAGTCTATATTGAAAGAAGCTTACCTCTTGGTTAGAATCTGGATTAGTCGTTTCTGATTAATCACAATGCAGGATGACACTGCTGCTCGGGCCTCCGGGATGTGGGAAGACCACCTTGTTGAAGGCACTTGCAGGAAGATCCGACCAATCTCTCAAGGTAATCATCTCCAGCTATCTACTAAGATCTCTTTCATATCAAACAAAAAGAAAAATCCAAAAGTAAACTGAAACAAAAAGTTCTGGTTATGCTTGTGAAATTTGAATTTGGAAATTTTCAGGTGTCGGGTGAAATATCCTACAATGGATACGAGCTGCATGAGTTTGTGCCACAGAAGACATCGGCATACATTAGCCAGTATGATCTCCACATCTCTGAGATGACCGTCAGGGAGACGCTCGATTTTTCTGCCCGCTGTCAAGGGGTCGGGAAACGGGCAGGTACTCTTTGTTCTAAGCCTCCCAGCCTCTAATTACATCTTTTTAAGTTACCTGCAGAGGCCATAAGGAATGATCTTACTGAAACCTGTTTCCTGTTTAAGATATAATGAAGGAAATTAGTAAGAGGGAGAAGGAAGCAGGAATTTGTCCAGAACCGGACATAGACACTTACATGAAGGTAGATAAATAAATGATGGTGAATAATTTTCAAATGATCTATGAAACAGTTCTCTCCATTGTTTTCATCTGTAGAAGTTTGCCGTCTCTGATGCAGAAGATTTTTATATGGACAGGCAACATCAGTGAAGGGACTAAAGAGAACTCTGCAGACTGACTACATATTGAAGGTCACTGTTTCATCGGTTAACTTGGATTAGATGGTTGCGGTTATGTTGAAATTTAACTGTTTTATTACCTCGACCGATGAGAGATTATCTTTCTGTTTGTCCCATCAGATTCTTGGACTGGACATTTGTGCTGAAACTATAGTAGGAGATGCTATGAACAGGGGAATTTCTGGTGGGCAGAAGAAGAGGTTGACTACTGGTACGTCTCTTACAAATGCCCAAGTATGCCTGCTTGATGCAGCATGACTACCATCCTTGTTCGAGTCTAATGTGAATGAATGATGTTTGGCTAATGCCAGGGGAAATGATAATTGGTCCTGCCAGAGCCTTATTCATGGATGAGATATCGAATGGATTAGACAGCTCGACAACCTTTCAGATAATCACATGTCTTCAGCAGCTGGCCCACGTAACAGGCTCCACGATCCTCGTGTCGCTCCTTCAGCCTGCTCCTGAGGCATTTGATCTGTTCGATGATGTGATCCTCATGGCGGAGGGGCAGATCATATTTCATGGACCCCGTGAGAGAATCCTCGATTTCTTTGAGCACTGTGGATTTAAGTGCCCTCCAAGGAAAGGTATTGCTGATTTTCTCCAGGAAGTAGTCTCAAAGAAGGATCAAGCACAGTATCGGCAGAGAGAGTACGAGCCTCACAGTTACGTGACAGTGAAAGAGTTTGCTGAGAAATTTAAGGAGTTTCCAGTCGGGAAGGATCTTAAATCAGAACTTTTGATGCCGATCAACAGATCATTGTACAGAAAAGATGCATTGGCTTTTGATATTTACTCATTGAGCAAGTGGGGATTATTCAAAGCATGCTTAGCTCGAGAATGGCTCCTCATGAAGCGGAATTCGTTCGTTCATGTTTTCAAGTCCGCTCAGGTAATGTGCTAATCCTGCCATAGGACCATGTGTTGTGATTCCTTTACCAAGCAAGTAGAAGGAAAAGGAGTGACTTGGTTCTTTAATGATGCAGCTGGTTGTAGTCGGCGTCATAACTATGACGATTTTCATCCGTACAAGGATGAAGATCGACTTAGCACATGCAAATTTCTACATGGGATCCCTGTTCTATTCTCTCATTAGGCTTGTGGTCATTGGAATAGCAGAGCTCGCGATGACTGTTTCTCGACTTGGAGTTTTCTACAAGCAACGAGACTTCCACTTCTATCCTGCGTGGGCTTACTCAATCCCCGCGGCCATCCTAAAAATCCCATTTTCAATGCTAGATGCATTCCTGTGGACGGCTCTCACCTATTATGTCATCGGTTACAGTCCCGAACCACAAAGGTCTGCTGTTTTCACTTCTTTATTCTGCTATCTGCCGAGTATTTCATGAGCATAACATCGATGTCTCGCATTGTGCAGGTTCTTCTGTCAGTTCTTTCTTCTGTTCCTTGTTCACCAAGTATCAATCTCGTTGTTCCGCCTGATTGCTGCACTAGTTCCAAATCCGTCAGTAGCAGCAACTTCCGGACTTTTCTCTCTGCTTGTTATATTTCTATTTGGTGGTTTTGTGATCCCCAAACGTAATGCACGTCATACTATGCTCCCTTTGATTCTTCGAGAAATGTTCCGGAAAAGAATCTTACGAGATTGTTTCTTTTGCAGCTTCTCTACCTGACTGGCTCAAGTGGGGGTTCTGGCTTTCTCCTCTATCTTATGCTGAAATTGGAGTTTCTGTCAATGAATTTCTTGCTCCAAGGTGGCAAAAGGTAAAAAATTTGATCCTACTTCGATATTGGTAAATTTCCCAAAGTTGATAGTATTGACAGAACATCATTGATGACTTTCAGGTTTCATCTTCGAATACTACCATTGGACATCAAGTGCTCAGAAAACTCGGTCTAGACTATGGCACCTACTTCTACTGGATATCTCTGGGAGCGTTATTCGGGTTTTGGCTCATTTTTAACGCCAGTTTCACCTGTGCACTAACTTTCTCAAAGGGTAATGGTCTTTCCTTCCCTTGTGACTGAAACAAATGTTGCAATGAGTCAATGACCGTACTAGCTTGTGTCTACTCCAACATTGCAGCTCCGGGAAGATCTCGAACTGTAATCTCCCAGAACAAGCTTTCTAAGGATCTCAGAAATTCGTCTCAAGAGAAACAAGTAACGCCCCAAGAGTTGTCTAGAGAAGCAAAAATTTTTGGTGAGGAGTTTTTAGCATATCACAATGAAATCTATTATCTGATCAGTTTGTCGTCATAACAATTTTCCTTGGCATTATAGGGATGGTTTTGCCTTTCGAGCCCATAACACTTACATTCGAAAACGTACAATACTTTGTCGATACTCCTAAGGTAACTATCTGTTTGATTATCAGATATCTTTGAATTTCCCAGCATGGCAATGCATAGATACGAAGTTCACTTATCCCTTTCTCTTCTTCTACTTGCAGAAGCTGAGGGAACAAGGTTTTCCTGAGAAAAGACTACAGCTGCTTCGAGAAATTACTGGAGCCTTTAGGCCTGGGGTTCTTACGGCTTTAATGGGTGTAAGCGGAGCAGGGAAGACAACATTAATGGATGTCCTCTCAGGAAGGAAAACTGGTGGCATTATCGAAGGGGATATAAGGGTAGGAGGGTACCCTAAAGTGCAAGCAACTTATGCCAGAATTTCAGGTTACTGTGAGCAGACTGACATTCATTCCCCACAAATCACCATAGAAGAATCGGTGATATACTCTGCTTGGTTACGATTGCAGCCTCAAATTGACCGGAACACGAGAGTTGTAAGATTTCCCGGACATGGATACCGCCACTTTCCTTCCCTTAATCTGTTAACAACTATGAGATCCAGGATTTGCTATATGAAGGTATAATAACATCTCCCTGCCAAGCAGAATGCCTCACCTAGACTCCCATGTTCTGTCCAGGAATTTGTGGGTGAAGTCCTTCAGATGATGGAGCTCGATGACATAAAGGATGCCCTAGTGGGAATTCCAGGATTAGGTGGAATATCAACCGAACAGCGTAAAAGGCTCACGATAGCAGTGGAGCTTGTCTCGAACCCCTCCATAATATTCATGGATGAGCCTACTTCTGGACTTGATGCTCGGGCTGCAGCTATAGTGATGCGTGTGGTGAAGAACATTGTCTGCACTGGAAGGACGGTAGTCTGCACCATTCACCAGCCCAGCATTGACATATTCGAAGCATTCGATGAGGTAACTTGGTTTTGAGTAAATTAGTATCTCAGTCATGAGTAGCTTATTTCATTTTGACTCATATTAATACTTGAGATATGCAGTTGATTCTGCTGAAAAGAGGGGGTCAAATGATATATTCCGGAGAGCTTGGTCAGCATTCGTGCAAGCTTATACAGTACTTTGAGGTAATCTACACGATACACACTTCCTTTCGCTCTTAATTTCCATAGCGTTATTGCATCCTAGAAGTTCTCTTCTGCAGAGTATCCCTGGAGTGCCAAGAATTAAGGAGAACTACAATCCTGCTACATGGATGCTCGACATCTCGACTCCCTCTGTCGAAGCTCAACTTGGTGTAGATTACAGCATCCTCTACAAAGAATCACATCTATTCAAGTGAGAAATAAGCCTTTAGTTAGGATGCAACAGTCTTGGTCTTCCGCTTGAAATCAGAAAGATCTGAAGCATTTACGCATGTGTTCTTAATATTTGTATCTGCAGGGAAAGCATAGAGATAGTTAAGCAATCAAGCAAACCTGCAGCCGGTTTGAGAGAAATACAGTTCTCTTCCAAGTTTCCGCAGAATCGATGGGAACAATTCAAAGCATGTCTATGGAAGCAGCACCTCTCGTACTGGAGAAGTCCCAAGTATAATCTGGTTCGGCTCTCATTTATCACCGTATCTTCCTTGCTGTTTGGAGCGCTCCTCTGGCAGAAGGGTCAGAACATGTAAGACTCTGCACATTAATCTCTCCAAAACTCGAAACACCAAACTTCCGCCTCTTCCATGTACCTGACAGGATGTTTGTTTTTTGTTATCCAAGAAATGGTGAGCAAGATCTGTTCAACATTCTTGGTGCAATGTACATCTTCGTGCAGTTCACGGGCATCGGCAACTGCTCATCTGTTCTGCCATTCATAGCTATGGAAAGAACAATCTTGTACAGGGAAAGGTTCGCAGGGATGTATTCCTCATGGGCATATTCCCTCGCCCAGGTTCGTAAAATCCCTTTCTATACCATTTTCATCTTGAAATCTACCAGCATTCGAAAATTTAAACCATATCTTCAACTACTGCAATGCATCACAGGTGGTCATTGAAATACCCTACATACTTCTGGAAGCGCTGCTGTTTGTGGTGATCACGTATCCTGCGGTCGGGTTCTTCTGGTCGTTCCAGAAAGTATTCTTGTACTTCTACACCATGTTCTGTACTCTGCTCTACTTCAACTACTTTGGGATGATGCTCGTGTCGCTGACTCCAACCTACCAAGTGGCTTCAGTTTTTGCTAGCTTCTGGTACACCATGTTGAATTTGTTCTCGGGGTACATCATACCGGGTCCGGTAAGTCCTACTCCGGCAGAAACTTTGATGCAGTTTTAAGATCGTTAGCTTCGGACTTGACACCAAGTTTCACTCATTAAAACCTTTCAAGTACCTGAACTCGTACGTGCTTTTGTTTCAGAAATTCCCGAAATGGTGGGTCTGGTGTTACTGGATCTGCCCCACTGCCTGGTCCCTCAATGGGCTTCTCACTTCACAGTATGGAGACATCCACAAGGAGATCACAGTCGATGGAGAGCGCACAACAATTGGCGGGTATTTAGAGAGTTACTACGGGTATAAGCACGACGAGTTAGGGGCCATATCAGCTGTTCTTATCGTGATTCCGATCCTTTTTGCAGTTATATTCACCTTAGCTATAGCAAAGCTCAACTTCCAAAAAAGATGAGGAAGTATTCGTTTGTTACACGCTTTTGTGTAGTCCATATGTATTACGTTACGTACAATGTTTATAACTTTCACCAATCTTATCTATTATTTTCTTTCTTCCAAGTATGCTTCCTCTGAGCATAGAAGAACAAAATAACCCTGAGACTTGAGCCAAGAATGACAATCTTATCTATTATTTCCAAGGTTATGTATGAGACTTGAGCCAAGAATGCCAGATGACAAGAGGAAGAAGCTCTACATCCAACAACAAGAATCATCATTGCAATTTACAATCATAAAATGACAATTATGCTCACATATATACTCTGCCTCCAGACAATTCACGAAAGCCGATCCGTCAATATGACTTATCGGGGTCTAATTTTGGCTCCTTGTTTCGGCATCATGGGAGGAATGGATTGTGAGAAGGATAATCCTCTCTCTGCTTTTTGTACGCCCTGACACCAGAACACAATGAAGTGAACTGAGGCATCTGGAGCATGTTTGCGCTCACAAATGAACAAGTTCTTTTACACACCTGGAAGCATTATATCCTCCAAGCCCAATTGTTCCCAGCATGATGAACAGGAAAGGAATACCTATGAGCGCATGGTTTCCTCTTCCTCCATGCGTCCTAGGGACTCCAGTTCTCACGACTCGCGAATACGTTACTGATGAAAGCAGATTGCACTAGTTATTTATGCATGTGTGTATATGTGAGAGATAAAGAGGGAGAGAGCAGACAGGAACCTGCACTGGAGCCTTCCCTTCTCGCCCCTGAAAAGGAATCACATGAAATACTTCATTATATTTCGTATTCCCCTTTGTTAAAATAAGCGTTGCAATCATTTTTTGCAAACTTGCACTCAGATATGATTAGAATATGCAGCAAGAAGGGGCCTGAAGTAATTTATTTATTTATTTTTCATGTAAATATCTAAATAGCTACTATTTCTCAGCTAGAGCAGCAGCGAAAGTGATGATTGCATTCTGAACAAAGTCTCGGAGTAAAGCTGTTGATCGACCATTTTCAAAAGCTTAAGTATTCAACATCACCAGGAACGAAAAGAAATTCTAGTATTTAGGTTCAATCTGCTGGATGCTGAGGTAAAGGTGCTTTTCAGTGTAGATATTGTACAGCAATCTTGCTGTTATGTGATTATGTCACTGGATCTCTCTCGATTATGCCTAGAAAAGGGCATTAGATGATGTTCGCAACTTCCACAGAATGTAGCATGGTGTACCAAAATGCAAATACCAGGAGAGACGATCAGATATTAACAAATAAAGCAAGCAACAGCAGCTTCCAAAGATCATCCCTGAGCCTCCAAAACAAATACAAGAATCTTCACGTGCTTCTAACCATGAATATGCAATTCTGTCACATTCCTAGGTGTGCCAAATTGAACTCTTCTTTTACATATTTACAGCGACTTTGCAAGATTATTACACCCATTTTGAAGTTTGCAAACAATCAACAATTTGAGCCAGCAAAAAAAAAAATCAACAATTTCAACTTGGAACTAATCTGATATGTTGACGGCAGCAAGAAGGGAGAGAAAATTACCAGAGAGCATGCAATTATAGGCTTCCGATATCTGCAAACAAAATGCCATATCAGTTGGACATAAAACCGAATCCATCATATGCAATGAAACAGCTGCTCATCGGCACAGGATTACGCATTTCAGATGAGATAAATGAAACTGAAACAGCACAGCAGCTTTATAGTAGGACTCGGAGCCACGCTTGCTTACATTTTTAAATCTAGACTCCGCTTTCGACTTCTCATTGACCGGAAACAGGTCAGGATGTGATTCCCATACCTTCTTCCTGTAAGCCGCCTTGACCTAACAATAGTCATGATCCATAGGCATAAGAAACCCATTTCAAAACCACACAATAACTTCACGGTGACGCCAGGCATCCATAAATCAGAAGTTAAATTGGAAGAGTGCGACTCAAAGATCAACCCTTCTCGATTTACAAAACAAGGGTCGGTCCGCAGAAGCCCATAGACAAGCTAGGAATCAACGATACTGCTTAACACCGCAATTCGCAGCCAAAATTGAGCTCAAGAGTGAACAACGATAAAGCTTCTGACTTCTGAGCTCCGCCATCGTATTAACACAGTCAAAAGCGATTTGGATTGCGAGGGTTCAACGATGAGCTGATTGGGGATGAAAGGGAGAGGAATTCAAGTACCTGAGAAGGAGTTGGGCGGGAATTGGGAGGGAATCCAAGCAGGATCCTTGCTTCCTCCCCCCGCATGTCTCTCTCTCCCCCCTCCACCGCCTCCACCACACATATGCATGCATAATATTTTCTATCGTTAACCACCTCATATAAATGGACCGACCCGATATGAGAAGCCACACAATGCTCCCGGGCGTATGACCTTAGAGAGGTGCAAGCCTGCAGGCCCATGAATTCAACAGGGGGCGCGTGCACCGGGTTCAGACGTAGCCAATAGAAGAAGATAAACAAGGGTAAAATAATGAAGTTACTCTCCGTACAGTACATAAACCCTAGAAAGCAGAATTTAATTCCCAATTTTCTCTCACTAACAGGGGTGATTCAAATGATTTAGGATCCAATTGGAATTTCTAAAAATTTGTATTGGATAATTTCCAATCATCACAAAAAGAAGGTATAATTTAATAATTAGGGTTTGATTATATCTATTATAATATGAAAGAAGGGGGTTAGTGGGTCTCACTTTCGAACTTCCTAAAATACTATTTATCAAAATATTTTTAACTAATAGAAAAAAGGGCAAATGATAATGAAGTGGTAAATTCACTCGTATAATTATAATTACCAAATAACATTATAATTAACCTTTAATTTTTCATTTTTAATTATATATTTTATTTATTTACTCATTATACACTCTTTAAATATGAATTATCTATAAAAAAACTAATATTCAATTGTTAAAAGTAAGATTATACAATGGACAATTATGTACGAAGCGTGGGAACACATCCAGTGCCTCTAAATGAAAAAAAAAGGTCTGAAATTGGGCCTGGCTGAAGCGAAGGATGCTTATTTGGGAACCAATTAGCTATTTTTAGAAATCGGTCTATTGATTTTGATTTGGGCAGAGAACTGTGAGTAACCAGATCAACTCGATCGTCAATGATCAACTAAAACTCCGGGCAGCCATCTAATTACCGGAATGCACCCTCAGCAAAGAGAAACCTGTGCCCCTCCAGACATTAACGTTTGACTTTGCTAATTTAAGCAACCCTGCCATGGCCTATAAAGCCCCTCGGCTATGGCTTCCTCCATCATCAACACAGAATAACGAAAGGGAGGAGGAGGTGAATAAGATCCTCTCTTTCGCCATCTCTCTTCTCCAAAAATAAAAATATAGATCGATTGGGGTAGCGAGCTGGATCAGAAAAAAAAGAATAAAAACAATATAAAAGAAAAAAGAAAATGGCAGCGAAGATAGTCGTATCGGCAGTGTCCATCATTCTGGTGGTCGGAGTGGCCATCGGAGTGGTGGTCGGAGTCAACAAGAATGCCAATGCCGGGTCTGAGAAGCTGAGCCCAGAGATGAAGGCCATTTCATCCATCTGCAGCCCCACCAGCTACAAGGAGCTCTGCATGCAGAGCCTCAGCTCGGCCACCAATGGCACCTCCGACCCTAAGGAGCTCGTCAAGGCCTCCATCGACGTCATCGTCAACAATGTCCAGAGCGGCATCAACTTGTCCGAGTCGTTGATGGCAACCAACAACGACCCCAAGGTAGGAAAACCCTGGAAAAACATGCACACACGTTAGTATTCCATGAATTTATGGATTCGGTGACATTAATGTAAATTCGAACATCGTTCTTGCTTGTTATCTGCTTCAGGTTAAGTACGCCCTGGAGAAGTGCAAGAAGCTGTTCGAGGACGCAACCGACAGCCTCCAGCTAGCCTTGTCGGCGGTCGGCGACAGTGACCTCAAAAACCTGAGCGAGCGCGCAGCTCAGGTCCAGAACTGGTTGAACCCGGTGGTCTCATACACGGTGACATGCATGGATGAGATGGAGAACTCCCCGGCCAAGGAGCAGATCATGAGCCAAGGCGCCAACGTTACCCACATCGCAGACAATGCCCTTGCGATTCTCGGTGAGCTACCCAAGGTCCTGGCTTCGTTCAACATCAATGTGAACATCACCTCCGTAGTCGCCGGCCGGCAGCTCCTCCAGGAAGAGGCAGCCTCCAACGACCAGTACCCCTCGTGGTTCTCGGCCGCTGACAGGAAACTGATGGCCCAGCGTGGCGGCCGTGGAGGGCGTGCTGCTGGTCCAGTTCCCAATGCGGTGGTTGCCCAGGATGGTAGCGGCCAGTTCAGGACCGTGGCAGCCGCCCTCAACGCCTACCCCAAGGGCCACAAGGGCAGATACGTCGTCTACGTAAAGGCCGGTGTCTACAGGGAGCACTATGTCCTCACCAAGGAGAAGGTTAATGTCTACCTCTACGGTGATGGAGCAAGGAGGACTGTCATCACCAACAACAAGAGCGTCGTGAAATCTGGTTTACAGACCTCCGACACCGCCACCTTCGGTATAATTCACCGTACAAAACCCTAGTTAAACATTAGGTTTTACAAGTTGCTTCTCCGATCCGCTGGCTAATTTATTATATCTTCTCTTGGGCGTAATTAACATCACAGCCGTGGAAGCCAATGGCTTTATCGCGAGAGACATTGGATTCACGAACACCGCCGGGCCCGATGGAGAGCAGGCCGTGGCGCTCCGGGTCAAGGGTGACATGTGCGCATTCTTCAGCGTCAGGATCGACGGATACCAGGACTCGCTGTACGTCCAGGCGAACAAGCAGTTCTACCGCAACTGCGTCATCTCTGGGACGGTCGACTTCATCTTCGGGGACTCCAGCACCATCATCCAGAATTCCCTTATCATCGTCCGCAAGGGCAGGAAAGGCAACCAGAACACCGTGACCGCCCAAGGGAAGGAGGAGGGTCACGAGACCACCGCGATCGTCATCCACAACTGCAGGATCGTCCCTGAGCAGCTCCTCGTCCCTGAAAAATTCACCGTCAAGAGCTACCTCGGCAGGCCTTGGAAGAAGTATGCTACCACGGCAATCATGCAGTCGGTGATTGGGGACTTCATCCAGCCCGCCGGGTACCTCTCCTGGAACGGTGACCAGACTGGCTACTTCGGGGAGTACGAGAACCGTGGGCCGGGGGCAAACACCAGAGGAAGGGTTAACTGGAGGGCATTCAGGATCATGCCCGTCGACCAAGCCCGGAAGTACACCGTGCAGAGTTACCTTAACACAGGATACCCGTGGGTCCGCTACACCGGGATCAAGTACATCCCGGGGTTGCGGTAATGGACCCGAGAATCGCCAACGAGATCGAGAATTATATACATGTTATAATCCGGCAAGTTCACCTCGTGAAAGGAAATTGATTGTAATATGTTAAAGGTGAAGAGAGAATCTTCATTCCCTGATGTGTAACAACGAAAGTTATCATTGATGTTAATGGTGTTTCTATTCAGACGCGAGATTAATTTTTGCAATCTATAGCGCCCAAGTCAGTCGCACTCATTCGAATGAAGATATTAATATCTGAGAAAAACAATGTCAATCATAGCATACATGCACAAATTGACATATCTAATCGATTCTGATATAGACAGAGTTATCCGACCCGACTATGGACCATTTGACTTGAACTGAGCAATATCGATAATTATATTATCAGTCGTGAGTCCCAGTTAAATCAGGTAATTGATTTATTATCTGTATGTCATATTAGATTACACTCAGATAGGACATCGGAACCAACCGCATCATATATAGGTATGGGCTCTATCTATAAAAGGCAGAACATTTTCGTCTCACACTCTGGACCTATTATACAGATCTCTCACCTCTACCATGTGAGAGACATTCATACACACAATACACATCTCTTAGGGAGATCTCTCTCATTTTTGCTCTCTCGATACTTTCCTCTCTAACTTGAGCGTCGGAGAGCCGATCCGGACTTCCACGCCCGGACTTGGCTTCCTTACAGGTTGCTCGGCTTGGATACGGACACGAAGACGAACTCGACCTCCGTTCGATGTGGACCTCCACACCAGATTCAAAAAGATATTTACAATTGTTGCTGGATTAAGCAAGATGTCGGGGCTGCACCAGGCGTGACTTTGGGGTAAATGGTCGTGTCACAGGACTTTGTGAACCGGTGACTGTGTCCCTGTCACAGAGCGACCCACCGATCATTCCTCCAGCAGCTACCGATGTCAATGCAGTCAGCAGCTCTCGGGCGTCCCTTTACAGGAGCTTCTTGGCTGACTTCGGTGCAGAAATTCCAAGCTTCAAATCCAACTCTAAGCCGATCGCTTCTCATCCCAGGATACCATCCTACCTCGTGCAGAGCTGAACTCTGCCACGGAAGCAGAGCACAGCAGCACAAGAAACAGCAGGTTCCCAGACAGCCGGAACGGAGCTCCCACTTCAACTTCACAGCTAAGGATAGTTTCTTTGCTTGGGAACTGTAACAGAAGAAGAGGCAGGCATATATATATTTTTAAAGTCTAAGGGAGGTGGGACTGTGGCCGTAGGGAGATGGAAGTCAAATTATTCGTGCATCATTCCCAAAGTTCCCAGCATGTTTGGATGGAGGTGAAACGAGGAAACGATCCACCATCGGCATATGGAAATGCCAGAGGAGCTGGTATTTCTTTTCAGATAGTCGGATATTCATACCTGGTTGTGAAGATAATTGAATACCTAGGACGAAAATCAGAATCCACAGAGCATGGAGCTGAGGATTTGAGATAAATCTTCAAGTCTATATGAATAATGGTCCTCAAAAACTCGTATATACGCCAATTCTAAAGCTACTTGTATACATAATCAGGACTTGCGCATTGTGAATCCTCAAAGCTAGAAGCAATATAAACATCAAACAGATACTGGATGATTGTCACAGCAATTGGCAAGATTGTCCAGCTTGCAAACAGTAATAGCTTTAACTCGGAGCCATGTCTCCACTTCTGTGCCATTGACATTGAATCTCCGGGGAAAAAATCCATTCTTGAATTCCATTTGCAGCACGAAGGCCATTAGTCCTGATTCCAAAACAGATGATAATCTACAAACGAAGTTTTTCTACAATCAATCATAAAGGCCTTACATTTCAGTTAATTGGGAATAAGCAGTAGCCAACTCATGGGAGAACGAACAGCACATCAATCATCAATACGATTGCCAGTGGACCTTTTATACGAAAAACAGCCAACTTGAGAGAACTGAGGCCAGAAGAAGAGGAAAAAAGCTTGGGATGACAGTGAGACAATAAAAATGGTAACCACAGAGCTGACGAAGAGGCTAAAAGCTAAGCTGGGGCCTGTCAATAACAAGCTTCAGCAAAGTGAAGCTCCACGGCCATTTGCAGTTTTAAAATAAACCCATCAAAAGTCAACCAAGTACTAACTCGAAACAAAGCTTGGCAAAATGAAAAAGAACAAGATAATTATCCATAAGTCAAGATTCTAGCGGAATATTTTATTATCTACTATTAGATTGAAAATAGAAAGGGATCCTTCCACATATCACAGAATCATGAAGCAACTTGATTCATCGAGTGGAAGTCTGAGTTCTTTTGCCTGAGCCGAGGAGGAAAAATTACAACGCATTATATTTAACATAACTCTAGAGATGTAAAGCGCAAACATTTTCATTCTGCAAAGATCATTCTGCAGGTAAACTTCTTCTCAAGGAGCTCAATGACTGTGTCCCGGAACTTGTAATAATCCTCTTCTGTGTTATAAACTTGATGAGATATACGGGCATACCCTGTTATTCTCCCACCATTCTTGTCCCTGGGTCCTTCCCCTTCTTCCCTTGGAGCCTCGTAATGGATTGGAACTTCAATCGCGTGATTCACCCGTAAGTAGGACCTCAACCTCAAGGCATCCTCTTCACTTGAAATCAACAGACTTGATGGCAATCCTACCATCGCCATGCTTGCACACATTTCGGGTGGAGAACCAAGATTTGTGCCCCAGGATTCTGCTAGCATTTTTCCCATTTTGATGACTTCCTCGTGGTTCCTCATCATAATCCCCCTAAGCCCACCTTCGAACCTCTCCACAAACTCCATAGCCGAAGGCACAACGAGCTGGGAACTGTAGTCCCTTGTGCCGATCCACGCACTCTCCATTGGGAGCCCATTGCCGTACTCGTGAGAGACCACGGGATGGTGCATATCATTCGAAAAATCAAAATTTCTGCAGTACAAGAATGCTACAGATGGTGGACAGAAGAACCATTTGTGCAAATTGCTGACATAAAAATCAGCTCCAATCTCCTTCACATCGATCTCAACGCTGCCAATAGCGTGAGCAGCATCAACAAAAACCCTCTCCGCTCCCTCCTCTCTGCAAATCCTGACTAAATCCTTCACTGGAAGGAGAACAGAAGGCATGGAGGTGATATGGTCGATTATTGCCAACCTAACAGTTCTATCGTTCTGTTTGCCTTTCTTCAACCCTATCCTAAACGCGTCGATGATTTCCTCCTCTGAACTCACCGGAAATGGGAGCTCGACCTCGACAACGGAACCACCAGCACGGGTGACGTACGCCTGGATCGATTTCTTCACGGCCTGGAATCCACAGTGGAGCATGACAACGGCGTCGCCGGGCTTAAACTTGGATTCAAAGAACCCGCGAGCAACCTGTTGTAGGACGATGGCGGCGGCGGTAGTTGCGTTATCCACCAGGGAGATCTGGTCGACGTCGTCAGCATTGATCAGCCCCTTAATTATTGTCCGCGAGCGAAGAATTCCCTCATTCAGTGTGTTGTAGTAGAAGTCATCGGGCTGCCTGAGGAAACGGAGCTGCCAGTGCCTCTGGGCCGACTGGACGGATGCAGGGCAGGACCCGAAGCTGCCGTTGTTGATCCGAGCAACGCCCTTTTCGTGGTGGGAGAACTCTTCCCGGATTTCGTACTCCGAAATGGGCAGTAAAAGCTTCGGCTTTTTGGACGGGTGGTGGTGTGTGGCCAGGCCGCCGTTCCTGGGGTCGTCTCGGTCCATGGAGGGGGAATGGACTGGGCGAGTCAAAGAGCGAGCGGGGGGGTCAGTTAGGGTTTGTGGAGCAGCAGAACGCCAAGTGCCATGATTGGCGACTCCGGGACCGTCACTGGAGCGGCGTAGATAGAGAGAGAGAGAAGGATAAGTCATGAGAGAGATCGATGAATCACGACACGTGGGGACCGGACCATGAAACGACGTGTGATGTCAGAGTTTAGCCGCTAAATCTGTTGTGTCAGTTAAAATATTGGGTGGCTATCTATGGTTTTATGCTGCAGATTAATCAAATCTAGGAGTTTAATGGCATAAAATCCCCAAATTAAAAAAAACATTCATTGCAGTGTCTGTCTGTTTTTTCTTCTAAAGAGTGATAGTAATATAGATTTTTTTTGCACCACCTAGTATTTCAGATCACCTCGAGACTGGTCGGGTCGGATTAGAATCCCTAAAAGAATTTCTCGTTAATTCTCCTAATCAAAAGACGGATCATAAAATTATCCATTTAGCGGTTTGATAAGAGAATCCAACTTGGTATATGCTAACTTAGGTTGATTCCTACTAATAACGGGTCGGGCCAAGCTCCGGCCTCTATGAATATGGGTAGCTTGACTTTGACTTTAGGGTTCGGCCGCTCAACAACGCCGCGCTCTCCTTCCCACCCGCAAAGTTCTGAGCTTTCCATCACTTCCGCCGCCCTTCTCTGTGTGTATCTTGACAGCTGCTGAGCCCTCTCCCTGCTCCCTTACTCTCACTCTCGGAGACCTCTGGGCTGCAACTGCAAAGCCGCGGTACTGCTGCTCAGCTGAATTAACAGGTGGTGATTTCTTCTTCTACTTTATAATCTGTAAATTCATGGATTGATTTGTAATCTCAAGGGACTGCACCCATTTTTCTGCATGCCTGCTCTGAATGTTCAGCAACTTTCGTTTGTGTTATTGTTCCTAACTGTGTCCTTTTTGCTGCTATGTTAATTTTTCTATGGTGGCATTGTTGCTGTAAAATCATATGAAGAATCTCCCTGTGGCCTATGTTATACGCACTCTTACTTTTGGCTGTAAAATCATATGAAGAATCTTCCTGTGGCCTATGTTATACGCACTCTCTCTTGTAATATATATATCTTGTTCACTTTCAAAGGACCACTTAATACTTGGTTTTCAGCTTAAGTTCTTGCATGGATCACTTCGAAGAGTCCCATCATGGTTTAGGTTTGAATTGATTTGAAAAACATTTGTGAAAGTTAAACTATCTATTTAAGTCAAAGGCATATTTGCTATTTGATCCTTTTGAATTTCATATGCGAATTTGTGATGTGTTCTTCCCCCTGAAACTGGCCTTTTCATGTCTTAAATTGCGATATCAACCAGATTGGAAGAATATGGGTGGTGGTGAGCAAAAGAAATCTGGGAGCGAGCCAAAGAAACCTGGAGGTGGCTCGTATCTAAACTATAATTTGGTTTTCATGATATCGCTTGTGCAATTGGAATGTTCTAATACTGTAGCCTTTACAATTAGGGGGGAAGAAGAAGGAAGTAAAGAAGGAAACAGGATTGGGTCTCACCAATAAGAAGGATGAGAACTTTGGAGAATGGTACTCTGAGGTAGGTATTATTTTCTTTGATCTGTAACGTATTTTATTTTATTTTTCTTACTTTTATTTGGGTGGCAAGGCACTAGATTGAAGGATCTATTGATGGAGTGACGAATGGAAATCGTCCATTGGTGTTGTTGATTCTTTTAAGTGGAAGGTCTTTTTCAATAGAACTACTTCAGGAAACATGAGTCCTGGGCAAAATCTGCAGTTATTATTGGGAAAATTCCCTATTAAAGCTGCATTAATGATATGGGCTGCAGATGCCTGGCATTTTGAAATTGTCTAGTTCTGCTATTTGCTCAATAATTTCTTTTGCTATAATTAATCTCGATTGAGGTCCTATTATTTATTTTAAATTGAGATATCTTTCTTGTTTTATGTAGGTTGTTGTCAATGGAGAAATGATTGAGTACTATGACATTTCTGGCTGTTACATTTTGAGGCCATGGTCGATGGCAATTTGGGAGATCATGCAGGTGAGTTTTTGACTCGTTTTTTCTTCTAAAAATCATGCACACAAGTTGTTGCTTTTGGTTCTTCTCTCATCATATTCTAGCTTACGTGAAGGGAGGCTGTTGTTTTGAGATGCCTCTCATTTTGTTATCTACCTTTTACTTTCAAGTTTGTTTGGGTGGATAGGTTCAACTTTCTAAATCCGTTGTGTGCTGCTTATACACACTGATATTTACTTTGACCCTTACTTTTTTATCTTTGTAATTTGGTCAATTCATTTAATTGATAGTTTGCTGTTTCCGATGTGCAGAAATTTTTCGATGCAGAAATCAAGAAAATGAAAATTAAAAACTGTTACTTCCCTCTCTTTGTATCTCCTACTGTACTGCAGAAAGAGAAGGACCACATAGAAGGTTTTGCTCCAGAGGTAAGAATTGCATCTCAATTTAACCTGCAGGAAGACAACTTTTGCTTCCAAACATATGGCTCGTCTTAACAGAGAAAATAGAGTAGAACATTGTTTCTTAAGGTGCTGTTTAGCGTTCTTGTATCTCTAGGTTGCTTGGGTAACAAAATCTGGGGAATCTGATCTTGAGGTGCCCATTGCAATTCGCCCAACTAGTGAAACTGTAATGTATCCATACTATTCTAAATGGATTAGAGGACATCGAGACTTGCCCCTGAAACTGAACCAATGGTGCAATGTTGTCCGTTGGGAGTTCAGTCATCCTACTCCATTTATCAGGTACTTGCTGAAATATTTTTTGATTTATAGTTATTTTAGCTGCCAGCTAAAAGGAAAAAGGGCCAAATTTTCAGTATTGCTACCGATGCTTACTTTTATTGCTATCTTCAATTACTGGAATTGATGAGTTTTTTCCTGTATGTCTGTGGGAAGAGCTCATCTGCAACAAGGAACTTACAATCACCAAATAAGCTTAAACAGTTTTGATCCCCTCAAGAATGTCATTGATTCCAAAGTATTTTTACTGTGGTTTATTAGTAGTGTGCTTGTTAGTCTAATACACTTTGAAATCATAGGAGTCGTGAATTTCTTTGGCAAGAAGGTCACACTGCTTTTGCAACCAAGGAAGAGGCTGATACCGAGGTGCGTTATGTGAAGCCTTCTGTATTGGGCTGATATGTAGCTGTGGTTGTGCTATGAAAAGATGGTAGGCTAGACAGCAAAAATTGCTTTTTGATCAATTGTTTTTCCCCCATTTGGTGCATCGATTTACTGACTAGTACTTCCCTTAGAAATATTTCAATGTGAAATTTGTAAAAGCGGAATTACTATCATTGGACGCGCATCTTTTCAGTATTGTTCTATTGTCTTCCTCCAGCTTTCACTTGTCATTGATTTATTTAAAAAACAAAATATCCTTTAAAAGATTTTCAAAGTGAAATGTATGAGCAAAATAATTATCATATGCTTATCTGCCTAGTATGGTTCTATAAGTCACTAGTCATTTTGAAGCGGTGTGTCATATTATTTGAAAAATGTGGAATATGAATAAGCCCTGACCAGGCAATTTTCAGGTTCTTGAAATACTGGAACTATACAGGCGCATATATGAGGAATTCTTAGCTATACCCGTTATAAAGGGGAAGAAAAGTGAGTTGGAGAAGTTTGCTGGTGGTTACTACACAACAAGTGTTGAGGTAAGAGGAAAAAACTTGACTTACAATATTTCTTTTTCTCCCTGAACCTGTGACATTTTTTTTTCCCTGAGTTAGACTTGTGTGTGGATAACAATATGCTCGTCTCTCTTACTTTACCAGGCATTTATTCCAAACACTGGTCGAGGTATTCAAGGTGCAACTTCGCACTGCCTTGGTCAGAATTTTGCAAAGATGTTTGAGATAAACTTTGAGAATGAAAAGGGGGAGAAAGCTATGGTGTGGCAAAACTCGTGGGCCTACAGCTCTCGAACGGTATCATGCACTTAACTGCTCTAGGTGTTCAGCATGCCCAGTGATTTGTTGCGAGTTTTAATGAAGAGTGCTGTCATTAATTGTTGTGGGATAGTTGTTTCTCTTGCGTGATGGTTGAATGGTCAGAGCCACAGTTGGAATATTATAGCCTGAAATTCAATGAACTGGGAGGTCATCCAGATTTTCAATATGAACAACAACTGGACTATGTGATTGTTGATGTTTTCAATTCAATATAATTTAGATGTATTAAAGTGGGTAAACTGTTGATCTTTTGGATGATCTCAAAAAACCAATGTGGCTAGGGCTGCCCTACTAAAGAAGGGCTAACAATTCAATCTAAGGCATGTTAGGATATATTAGTCAATCCATTTAATCACTGCGAATCTGTTTGTTTATTACTCTTAAAGTCCTGCTCTTTCTAAATGGTTCAGATTGGGGTGATGATAATGGTTCATGGGGATGATAAGGGGTTGATCCTTCCTCCTAGAGTTGCATCCGTGCAAGTTGTTGTGGTCCCCGTGCCATATAAGGATGCAGATATGCAGGGGATCTTTGATGCATGCACTGCAACTGTGGACACCTTGTGTGAAGCTGGAATTCGGGCTGAGGCCGACCTCAGAGATAACTATTCACCCGGTTGGAAGTACTCGCACTGGGAGATGAAAGGGGTTCCTCTGAGGATTGAAATTGGTCCAAAGGACTTTGCTAACAATCAGGTGGGGCAAAATTGTCTTTCTATCATATCCTTTCTTCCCTTTGCCAAGGGAGCTTAAATTTTCCGGAAATTAACTGTAAAATTGCTTTTGAAAGCATGAAAAACTGTTTATTTTTAATAAAGTAATTCCAAAGTAAAGATTGAAGCTTATCTTCAAATACGTGCTTTTCTGAAAACAAGTTATAGGAAACACTTTCTTTTAATTTGGAATTTAATTCATAAATTGTTCCTAAAGCAGTCAGCTGACACTGTCTGGATGTTTCGATTTCCAAAATGATTAACCACCTTTCAAAAAAACACCAACTAATGATTGATTTACAAGATATAAGGATGAGTTGTCGGAAGTAATTCCAAATATTTGTATAATCTCTTTTGCTTGCACTTCAGGTCCGTGCCGTTTGTCGCGACAATTCTGCCAAAACTGATATACCGCGCTCTGAATTAGTCGAGAAGGTGAATCAAATACTTGAAGATATTCAGCAGAGCCTGTTTGATACTGCAAAGCAAAAGCGGGATGCTTGCATTCAGGTTGCCAGAACTTGGGAAGAGTTTGTGGAAGCCCTTGGCCAAAAGAAGATGATCTTAGCTCCTTGGTGTGATGAGGAGGTATGGTTTGATTTGATCCACGAGTGCATCCTTCCATCTTCTTGGTTTGTAATTAAGATAATTTCGGGTGTTTGTGCTTTTAGGAGGTGGAGAAGGACGTAAAAGCACGAACCAAGGGTGAGATGGGGGCAGCCAAGAGCCTCTGTTCTCCATTTGAACAGCCAGAACTTCCTGAAGGTATTAATCCCTGTAAACCTTCAGAATCGACTATAATTTCTCCCGAAGCAGTTATAGATAATGTCCTATGGACTTCCGTGCTAACCCTGTCTCTACTGCAGTGTCATCCTCGAAAGTTAAACAACTGTTGCATCTCGGTTTTCTCGGTTACATAACACAGATGCACAAGCTTCCTTAGATTTTTGAATCCTGGAACTGTTACTGTTCTTGAACACTCTGCCCGCTTCACCTTTCAGGTACGAAGTGCTTCGCCTCGGGAAAGCCAGCGAAGAAGTGGAGCTACTGGGGCAGGAGCTACTGAGCCGTCTGATTGCGAATTCTCGATCACTCGATGTGTTTCTTCGCTGCAGACGCCAAACTCACGAGGCGAAAATTTCTTCGTCAGCATTTTACTTATACAGTGCTGTAGGCTTCATGCAACCGCCCTGCATTCTGACAGCCCCTCAACATTAGTCTGATTGATACATGATTCATGCACCCTTATCTTGTTTCGACTTTGACATGACCGAAAATTCTCGGAATCATGCGCTGTCTGCACTGCGGCGGTCGGTCCTCGGCCCGGCCCGGTGAACGTACATCTTCTTCCCTGAGATAAGATTATTTATTTCCACCATGCCTCTCGGACAGCAACGTTTGATTGATTATGATAAACATAATGTCTGCACTTGGTTCATGAAATTATTAAAATTTTCATGGAACATGATGTATTGGAGCACACTTGTAATCGTTCTAACCGATGGTCCACCGTAACAAACCCTAATAAAATAGACAGGAGTGAGTTGGTAGATCTACGGACCGAACTATTCAATACCAATCTTTTTTTTTTTAAATCAATCAGTTTCAATAATTAGCAAGGGAACAAATTGGGCAAGACAATTTAGGCACGCTATTGTTAATTTGGAGGCATTAGGGTTTGCATTATCAATCAATCTGATTACCCCTTAAAATTCCATTTATACGATCTGTTTTAGTAATTTTTCGGTTACAAAGAAGGCATTAATATTAAATTTTTTTTACTGTATAGAGAAAATTTTATTTTTTTAAAAGAAAATAAAAATTAAGCATGAACGAGGATGGTGAGTTCTCATGATCCATTATTAGTAATTACTATTGTATTGATGATTATTAATGTAGAAAGGACAACAACATACAATCGGTGTGTCGTTTGGTGTCTCTCCTCATTGCGGGTCCTTTCTGCAATACACTCCCGCGGTCCCGCCCATGATTTCGGCCAAGCCCTTCCTCGTCGTGGTCGTCGTCGTCTTTCCGTATCGAATAATGAGCAAAGATGCCGGAAAGAAAGAAAGAAAGAAATAAAATTTCTAGAGAATATATGGGGAAAAAATGTTTACAATTAGGATCGCGTTCGAGATCGTTCGAATTAATTAATTAGATTTTTTTTCCTTTTAATTTTGTAATTAGGAGTGATATAAATAAGTGTGGGGAAAATGTATTTTTGAGATCCGAATTTATTTCATTAATTTTCCTCGATTAATTAAGAGAAAATTGAGATGAACCGGTCGTGGGGGTTTCGGCATTGGATACCCGACTCTTGGAGACCCGGGAAACCCCCTGACTTTTCGGATTTTCCCAAAATTCCTATGTTAAGCTGTCATGTCCCCTTCTTTTACGACAAATTTATTGTCCTTAATTAATTATTAAATTAATCTTCACCAACAATATAGACAGGGATAATTACACCGTTTTTCTTCACTTTTTTTTTTTTTTTTTTTGTGCGAATAACAGTCCAGGCAGGCAGGCAGTTGTTCATTGGTGCTCTCCTTTCCGAGAAATATAAAGGCACAAAATATGTAATTCACTTTTTCCGTACAGATATTTAGTTCTCTTTTCCTTTTAAAAACAAAACCCGCAGTTTCGAGAAATTCTCTGTTCATCGTCACGCAGTGCGAAAAATTAAATAAATAAATTATTATTAACTATCCGAGTATGTTTTATAATTAATACTAATTAAATATTAATTAAAGTAATTTGATTGATTATTTTCTCATAATATCACTGTAAGGTAGGACTATCTAAGTTTTTTTCTTAAAGTTTTAGATCGATATGAATCGGAACGAGAGAAATTCTCATGTGATCCTACTTCATCACATGACGCACAGAAGCACCGATGGAGATGTGACAAGGGAGTAAATTAGTGTTAATTACCATGTTAGTTGTCATAATTAATATTAATCAAAGCAATTTGATTGGTTCTTCTTTACCACGTCGTTATGAGGTATGACGATTTAAGATTTTTAACCAGATGAGCTAATTCATTATCTCTTTTTTTTAAATAATAATCTCGAATTTTAGTTTTATAGACGAAGAAAGTTATTATATGAGAAGTTTTATTCATCGTGATCTGATTCGAATATGAATAAATTAGTATCTATTAAACTTTAGAATATTAAAAGTTACTTGGAAAAAAAAAGACTTAATATAAATTGCCTTAGTGTCGGACTAGGGATTTTTCACCTTATAATAACTTTTACTTTTTTACCAGAGGGGACATTAATTGACAATTCTTTTTCTCATTGTTATAAAATGGGAACATGGTCATAGTTGCAGAGTAATTACAATTTTAAAATTTAAAAAAAAAGGGAAAGATTTATTTTCGTATGAAAAAATCAATTTTTATTTAGAAAAATGGAATAATGTTTTACTATAAAACAAGGAGAGAGACCTCTTTTATAAGGGTGTATACGACAAGCCAGGACGGTGAAACAAATAAAAATTTCAGGCCGGCTACAGCTTCTTTTTTTTTTTAATTTTAATAATTTGTTTACTCATTTAGTAATATATTTTTTTTCCTGTAATTAAGGAAATTAATTAACCTAAAAATTATAAAAGAAATGGAGAAATAAGGATACTCTGGAAAAATATTCAATGAAAACCCCTCTTATTCTTAGATCAAAATGTAATCTTATTTATAAATCGACAACGACGATACTGTATCAAATCTTCTCAGTGAAAAATCTTAGATGATCTTACTTTACAATAATATAATAAGAAAAAATTAATTAAAATTTTTTAATTAGTAATAATATAAATTTATTTATTTATTATGATTTAATTTATATTTTTATATTATGTGATAAGATAGAATTATTTAAGAATTTTTTTAGGTTGGTAATGTAGTTTTTATTTAACAGAACATAAATGAAGATTCAAGATTGTGACCACATGAGATAAGACCAGAGATGTTTCAGTGAGCGAGAGGCAGGCAGGGAGACAGAGAGAGCTCTCAGCAGCTTACAAGGCTCCACTCAACACAACACTCTCCCTCCCAGTGCCAGAGAGAGATCCGGAGAGAGGCAGAGGGAGAGAGAGAGAGAGAATCACTGATCCAAGAAATTTCATTGCTCACTAAATTCTGTCACTTGTCCCCTCTCTCCCCCTCTCTCTGGACTCTTCGCGTTGAGCCGCACGCACACAGAACGGACAGCCCCTGTTTTCTTTTACAGAGACGGAGAAGAGCAGGGCAAGACTTCCCGGATTCACATTATCCCACCGTTACGGCTTTATTACGATTGTGTTCGGCAGTCCCTTCTGCATCGCTTTCTGGGCCTTGCTCCGCTTCGTCTTCGGAGCTCCGAAATTGATCTACGGTACGGCGGGGTTGAGACAGACACGGAGTGTGGGAGGGAGGGAGACACAGTTAATTAGTTGGAGGACCTACTGCCGAATCTTTGGGAAGCATGGAGCTGTCAGTCTCAATGATTCTCGCGTTGGTGGTGGTAGTATTTCCTCTTCTCAATTGATCAGTCTAATCGCATTCTGATTGCCCCCTAGTGTCTTTGGGATCTTGGCTTTTGATCAGACCCGGCAAATCGTTCTCCTTTCACGTTTGTGGTTCAACTGAGGATCAAAGTGAGGCTTCTGCTGCAGCGAGCGACACCTCAAAGGCAGATCTCAGTCATATGAGGAGTCATTTTAACGTAATTCCCAGTGATCATTTCTTTCCATTGTCAGTTTCAGCTTTTATTTTTAGTCGGAAATTTCCCACCCGACATTTCCAGTTTCGGCCTCACTCAATGTTTATTATTTCTCCCTTACCTAAGCTTAAGATCTCATGTAAACCATTTCTGAGTGATCACTTGAGTTGAGCTTACAAGTAGGAAACTGTAATCACGTCAAACATCAGGACAAAGGGAATCCTTTAGGATCTGATGATGAGCAAAGTTGAGAGCTTTTGAATTCTTCTTACTGCTCCTCTCCTCTGTTTTCAGTCTAGGAGAGAGCTAAAATCAAATTGCTGACTGCTTGGTCTTCACACTTTCCTTCTCCCTTTCTTCATCTGGCCCCTTTTAGTTTCATGTCCTGTTTGACAAAATGTAGCTCTTTGAATCATTTTTGGCTTATCGAAGAGTGAGAACCGTAATTGATCAGTGAAATGGATTTTCTTCAAATCCTGTTCTTCTGCATTGCCTCTGTCAGTTAAGTTGTTTCTAATTTGTCAGAACTTTCCACAGCAAGGCACCATTTTATATGTTAATACTGAGCATCTTTTAGCCTTTCATTCAACTGTAGTTACTGGAGGTGGTTCTGGTCTTCTTGTTCATCATCAACACTCAATGGGCAGCGGAGGGGAATCAGTCCTGCAAGTGCAATAGCTATGGATTGCTCCGCCCTCACACTGTTACAATCACCGAGTTTGGAGCAGTAGGAGATGGAGTCACTCTCAACACAAAAGCGTTCCAGAATGCTATGTTTTATCTCAATTCATTCACAGACAAAGGCGGAGCTAAGCTCTTTGTCCCTGCTGGCCGTTGGTTGACAGGAAGCTTCGAACTCATCAGCCATCTGACCCTGTGGCTCGACAAGAATGCAGTTATTCTCGGTTCCACGGTAATTAATTTCGATAATTGGCTTCCACGAAACTCGACATCCGTTGTAGAGAAAGTGTTTGTTTTGTCAAAATTGTACACGTTTCCTTAGGATTTGATCAGACAGATCTTTGTTCGGGTATATTCTGCTTGGACTGAAACTGAGAACTTTATGTGCTAGTTCTGAACAGCGAGAGTAGTTGATGGTAAATTCAGAGATGGAAAGTTTCTTGTGTTTGGTTTCAGAAAACAGTGCAATTTTTCACCAGATTCGTTGTTTCTTGAGAAGGAACAGTGGGAAACTTTTGTCATTTTTCTAAAACCAAACTGAGCCACTGGGGAGGATCTTGAGGCTCTATAATCCAGTAAGTACTGAAACATATTTTTCCTTCTCACATCAGCAATCTGAAGATTGGCCGGTTATTGATCCCCTTCCATCGTATGGCCGGGGAAGAGAGTTGCCTGGTGGAAGGCATCGGAGCCTAATCTTCGGGCAGAATTTGACAGATGTTGTGATCACAGGTTAGTGATAATAAGGTATGTCTTGTTTGTTCTGTTAACAAGGCGATCTTCCATATCTTTGTTCTTGCAGGTGAAAATGGAACCATCGATGGCCAAGGCTTTCAATGGTGGGAGAGGTTCAGGAACAAGACTCTCGATTATACACGGCCCCACCTTGTCGAGTTGATGAATTCAACCGGGATTGTGATCTCGAACCTGACTTTCATGAACTCCCCGTTCTGGACCATCCATCCCGTGTATTGCAGGTTCACTTTTGGCCCGAGAACTAAAAACAATGAGAAAATCCTTCTTGTCTTTCTGATATATAACTCTGCAAAAATTTTGAGGCTTTCGTGAATTAGGGAATGAGAGTTGAGATTGCTTTTCTGGATTAACAGCCAAGTCACTGTGCGGAATGTCACCATTCGTGCCCCTCTCGATTCCCCGAATACCGATGGAATCGACCCAGGTGAGATTTGCTTGCTAGACAAACTAGGAACAATATTCCAGTTCTCCACTTTTGATGAAACATAGGATCTCCATTCTGACTTTCAGAGTTCTTATTTCTCGCACTCAGATATCTCAGCAATTAATTTCAGCTGTCTGACTAACTGGGGTGCATAAAATTCAGACTCGTGCGACGATGTATGCATAGAAGACTGTTTCATAAGCACTGGAGACGATGCGATTGCTATAAAAAGCGGTTGGGATGAATATGGGATATCGTATGGCCGTCCCAGCACAAACATTATCATTCGCCGGCTCATTGGGCAGACTCAGAGCTCGGGAATTGCAATCGGGAGTGAAATGTCCGGTGGTGTATCAGAAGTTCATGCTGAGGACCTCCTATTCTTCAACTCCACTGATGGTATCAGAATCAAAACTTCTCCGGGCCGGGGAGGTTACGTGAAGAACATCTACATTTCAAATGTGACCTTGGTCAATGTTGGAATAGCGATAAGGTTCACTGGCCTTTACGGGGACCACCCCGATGACCATTACGATCCGAATGCATTGCCATTGATCGAGAAGATCACTTTTAAGGACATAACAGGAGAAAATATTACGACTGCAGGGCTCATGCAGGGCATTGAAGGTGATGTTTTCCGGGACATCTGCCTGTACAAGGTTACCTTAAATGTGACAACGGAGCCTCCATGGAACTGCTCTTATGTCCAAGGCTATTCGGAGTTGGTTACTCCCGAGATTTGCAAGTCTCTCAGTGGGGGAATCTTCCCAGACCACTGCTCAGACTGTTACCGCCTGTCGAGCGATCTGCAAATATCCAGGAGCCGGAGCAAAGGGGCTCGGTTGCTCTCCTGGTGAAGTTGATTTGATTTCTTACTGTTGGGTTTCGAGTATTATCTTTTGAGAATATTTGATTTTTAGCCTGCTCCCAGCTCGACTTCTGGCCATGGCAGTTTTCCCTTCTGGTGTGGTCGGCTTCTATAGCCGGTGGAGAGCGAGTGAGATTGGCATCTGAGAGATGCATCATCATTTGTTTCTACTTGCAGCCTTTTTGAGTGTGCAGTTACAGAATAATCCGAGTGTGTGATAGCAAAATTGAATGTATAATCTGAGTGTCAAGTCACAGAATAGGTCTAGTTCTGAACATTCTTCTCACTTGTAACCGTGTCTGCATATCGCATTTCAGAATGTTGAGTCGGAGAGGGAATGAAATCGGAATCCCCCCGACAGTTTTGTCTACCTTTTCTTTTCACCTCTTTTCATGTCGATTCTATTTCACAATGTTGCATCACTGTCTGGTAAAGCACAGTGCTTGCCCTTCGGTTGGCAAATGTTCCAACAAGTCAAAGTGTTATAGCTGTAAAGAACTTTGCTTTTGCTGAAGAGACAGATTCAATGGTTTTGCAGAAATGAACGAAAAGGAGAGATGTTCGGATGCTTGGAAAGATCGAGAGATCTTGATGGAAGGCCTATATTATTAGTCCATTGAATTCATACGAAATCAATTTGGAATACCGCATCACATTGAACATTGCCGGGGGAACGAACCCGGAGACACGTCATGCCCGAATTCACTTTTCTTCGGTCACTCGATTGACTTCCACACCAATTCATTTAATTCCATGTCTCGATTTTCCCTCAATGGCCCGAAACAACCCTGGATATTAATGATCTTCTCGAACATCTAAGGGTAGATCAGCTTTCTTTGATTACAAGGCGAATAGTGCAGAAGGAAGGAGCCCATTACCACTACTAATTCGACACTATATCCACAGTATCTCAAGCAGCCCTATACTTCTTTCTTAATATTAGTCGATTATTTCGACATATGCAGGTTTTACTTTGCGGGACATTCCGTCTCTGATTATACTCCACAGACTCGATGGATTCAGATCCACTTGACCTCTTCAAAAGCTTCCCGAGCACGGCCAACATGGTTACTAACCTATCCTGGTAACCTTCAATCTCTTCACACTGGACAAGAACATCCTGAAAACCACAGAGGATGTCATCGTTTGGATTTACTGGAGAATGTCTTGGAAAGGCAGAGAGAAAGAGAGAGTGTCAGGGGACAGCAACTTACTCCCAAGGAACATCTCCGACCATTAACCAGTCACCTTCTCTGTCTTCATATGTCAACACATGGCACCCTTCTGCCTGTGCTCCATCTTCCTCAGACCCTGTTCCAATAACAACCCTTTTAAATTCCTATACAATTCCAAGGCTTCAGCATGGGACATTCAGGGGGGCAAAAGAGAAATCTCCGTTCAAGAATCGATAGACTTACAGGGCATGGCAGTGTTGAACATGTAATTGAGAGTGGCGATGAGGTCGGAGTAGCCATCGTGGGCTAGCAGGTCCAGCTTCCTCCCAATTGGGATGCCTTCCATGTAAACCTTCACATAGAAGGTGGCATTATCAGACTCGTCGACTTCCATTGCAGACGAATAGCAGTTGCTCAACAGCTCTGATTGCCCGCTTGGGTTCCGATCCAACCGCTCCGGCCTGACATACAGATGAGAAAATCATCCAAGTATGAATATTTGCAAGAACTGGGGGAAAACAAGTCTATGAAACAGGTGAAGGTGAAGACATGGCCGTTGACTGCATGGCAAGTATTATGAATTGCATCAGCGAGTTACGTTTTATGTAAAATGTATGAACATGCAACCTCTCAATGTTGCCGTGATGAGGACCAGGAAATCCGAGGGCGAGACTCAGATCGGTGCCAACCAGGTCTGATCTCTTCGTCCTGGACAAGGATGAAGTACCGGATCGGGCCATCCGGTTGATGCTGTTAATGGAAGATGAAGAAGAAGAGTTGCTGCCCTTGCCCATAGCTCAGTCAGGACTTAGATGGTAGGGTTGAGAACGGGATTTACTGCGAAGCAGATGGAACGATGTAGTCGCCACCTTTTCGTTCGACTCAACTCTGCGTGAGTGTGTATATATATATGGGAGAGACCCAAAGGCAAACAAAAAGAAAAAGATTGTAAATGGAGAAAATTTGGGAGAGATTTACTTTGTATTGATTGAAATCTACAAATTTTCGGTTCTTACTTTTATAAATTCTGGTAAATATAAGGTCAAATATTAAATAACATTCTAGATCCTCAATCTTTAGTACTTTTATTATTTTAGCCATAAATCCTTATTTTTTATCATTCACATCCTTAACTTTTTTGAGTTTTTACTATCTTAGTCATACAGTTACTTTTTTCATAAAAGAATATTTCATCTAAAAATTATTTTTTAATGACAACAATTTTTTAAAAATAAAGAAAATGAAGAAAATAGAGGAAAAAAGTAAATAAAAGTGAAAAATATTGGTGGAGTTTTACAGGTTAGCACATTTCTTTAAAATTGAAACACATTCCCGATTGAAAATTGATTGGTAACTATTATCATTACAAAATTGTAACTCATTATGAGAAAAATGAGTTCCGATTTTAAAAGGAACACCTGTTAGCAATCAATTTTTTCTTAATCAGGGATTGAATCTCCTTTCTTTAAAAAAATATTTTTGTTGAAAAATAGTTTTCGGATGAAATATATTTTTTTGATAGAAAAAGTAACTGTAGGACTAAAGTAGTAAAAACTCAAAAAGTTGAAAACGTAAATAATAAAAAATAAAGATTTGGAATTTAAATAACAAAAGTACAAAATGTTGAATACTAAAAGTGTATTTTTTTCCTTAAACATAATGGATCCTAAACAATTCTGATTCGAGTGCAGTCGATCTATCAATGAGCAAAACTTTTCTAACATGAATTACCTCTATTTACAGGAGTTGAAGCCTAAACCTGACTTAAAGGGAAGAGATGTCCTTGCGATTTCAACAGACTCGTACGGGATCAAAATTTGAAAAAGGAATTTAACGCTAACAATAAGGGAGGGACACACCAAGTGGGTCTTTTTTCTGTTAAACTACAGTGCAGTCTACAAAGTTGTCATTTAAACATTCGGCAGAAGAAAAAAGTTTTGTCATTTAAAACATGAGAGGTTGTCTCGAAGGGAAACGACAGCAACACGTGTCATGTGGACGCGTGCCCTTTTTTTTTTCCTTCTTTTAAGTGTATTCCACTTGGCATTTACACACTGCATTTATTTAACCCTAACACAGGCAAGTTCGAGCCGAGCCAATCTGTTAAAGATTAAAATTTTCTAAGTCATTCATATGCTTTATCTATTTGTGATATTCGAATATAATATTTCATTTTATAAAAATGTACTAAACTATCTCGACTAATTCACTATAACTATAGCGACATTCTTTGACTTGCAGGGTAATTTCCTCTTACAGCAAAGATCGATGGTTGACTTTGAATTAAGAAATTCAGATCTCCGATTCTCAGAACTCTCGTGCCCTTTTATTTTCCCGGGTTGCTACAGCCACCGTTTTTCTTTGTTCTTTTAATCAACGTAGAGAATCTAATATTCCTTTTTCTTTTTCTTTTGTAAGCATGAGCTTCAATGAATGAACTGCTCCACACTCTCTCTTTAATATGGAGCTGGAAGAGATGAACGTAGACAGCTTTCGGCAAACAAAAACATCGGTAGTTGAGACACTTTCAACGTATAACAAGAACGTATATAAATATTGAAAGCCCTAATTAATTTCATCCATCGTAGGTTAACATTAGTGGGGTGAATTCAATGCATCGACCTGGTTTTGGGTTTTGCAGAGATCATAAAGAGAGACTTGGATGAAGAGGTTCGAGTTTGACTATCACCGGCAAAATTTTCGATATTCCTTATGTTTTTCATCTTAACTGGAGGGTTGAATGCGACAGGAGTATGTCTGGTTCGGCAACTGTAATAACAATGGAGTTCATGCGTTTCACAGTTAACTATACTTTCCGCTGTTCCGCCCACGAGTATCCTAACTGAACGATTCGGTTGCTGAACCAGAGAGTTTTGATTTTTTTTTTAAAGGAGACTCCAAAATCACCAGAACTACCCGACGACACTAACAGCAGAGTTCTGTCAGATGTCTATTACCGAGGAAACACGAATGCAAATTGCAATCCTGCAATCGTCATCTTCGATACACACACATATACATACACCTCATCGCCTTATGAATCGGATCCTTTTGAACCAGGTTACCCTAATTTTGTTGTCTCTGATGACCCGACTCCGTGATCCTAGACGGTATAGGATCGGGCGACTGATCGGGTGAGAAGAGATCAAGATTATAAGCTGGCCAGGACACAGTGAACTTTGTTTCAATGCGGGCATGGGAGAGGGTAACGACAGGGTTGATACGTAGCTTTCTGTATTCTCGGACGGCTGATAAAATCAAAGATTGCTTATCAGTTGGGGTGCATGCACTGTCTCATCATCATGTTTGGAAGAGTACGACTCATCAGAAAAATATCTCAAGAGAAACATCACCAAAAAGTGCAAGATATTTGCCCAGCTACATTAATCAATAAAAAGTGAACCGTTTGACTCTGGCCAGGGTCACCCATGGATTCCATTTCATCTGCATTTAATATCAACTCCACTCTTCCATTCAACGACAGATAAAAACGTCCAACCTGAATATTTCGCTCTGCTTTTGACGGTACATTTGGACCGTGTGACACGGCAGGCAAGACTAGAATCTTAATTCACTTTTTTTAAAAGAAAAATTAATAGAGAAGGAGGAGAAGCTCACATGTGATGGGAAAATTCTTGGTAAATATAACTCATCATATAGGATAAAGAAATGTCAATTAAATTGGAGCAACTAAATAAACAGATGTTAATTATCTGAATAATTGTCATCTATACTATTATGTACAAACATATAGGAAGTTTGATATCTTTTTGATTTTCCACATTCGTCCTTAAGATAATTTACATATTTAAATTTACGACATATATATATATGATTTTCAAATTAATGATAAAACAATAATTTTATTCTTTTTCCTGTCACTCCATATCTACGATCATAACAGTAAAGATATTTTATTAACTGCTCAGATTCTCATATCTCATTCCACATCTATAATTTTAGCAGTAAAAATTTGTCACTTTTTTTTGAACGAATTATTTAAAATTATAAAAATAAAAAAGTAAAACTAACATAATATACTGATGAAAATTAAGAACACTCTATTTACAACTATAAGTTAACGAATTTTTAATGAATCAAATTGTAATAAATTATAAATAAATGATATAATTATACAAACTCGTCACAGTATTTCATTTTTTTTTTGCATAGCACCGGTCCATATCCAGTAATTATTATTATTTGAAGTCATATTATTAATAATATTTTACCAGATAAGATCATTATTAAATTTTGTTTTTTTAAGGAAAATAAAATAGGAAGGGAAAAGGTGGTTGTTTCATTCACATTTCCGCGAAATTTCACGGAAAAATTCAATTAAAAAAACAAATAAATAAAACAATGGATATCCCCCACGTGTGCAAATTCACGTGATTAATGTTCGATCCTCTCAAGAGTAAAAAGAAATCTACCCTGGACCCAAAAGAAAAAGATTAGTGTAAGAACACAACCACTTTTCTCTCACCTTTTGTTTTTGTCGGGCAGAGTGGATGCCCTAAGTCTAAAGTTAATAATAGTAAAGAGGAAAACTAGAATATCTCATAGGTGGCAATGGCCATGGAGGTTCCAATTATATGGTCGAGGACAAGTGTCTTGATGCCAGTCGAGAACGATGGAAGAATTCAGAACTAATAAAACGAAAATGCACGGCTATCCCACTAGTTAGTTCGCACAACAGACCTCGATTAATCGCTCCTTAAGGAAGGAGGATTTGAATAAAATAAAGCAAAGGGAAACATAAAAAGAGGGCAAGTAAAAGCGGGGAGGGTGAAGATTTTACATGTTCCCCGCCAGCCCTACCACATCGTTGTTATCGTTTGACTCGACTGTTCTACTCCCACTTTTTTTCAGACTTTGCTGTAGGTGATCACAGTGATTATCAGTTATTCAAACACCACATTCGTAGTGCCCGGTGTCATAGCTTGATCATAGTTACTATGAACGGGAAGATCGTGGTCAGTCGTGGCTTTGTTGTGGTCGTCATCGTGACTCATGATCTTGTCAGCTGTTAATGTTCCGCCGGTCAAAAACATGGGATGGCTTTTGATTTTCCCATGGAGGAATGTCTCCGGGCTCATGGCCTGAAGGGGGCAGGATCCCCACTTTTGGGCTGGCTCTGTGGGACGTTTCCTCTCACCCCTGCCTCGTTTTCCCCGTGATTGCCTCAAAAGACTTCAAGATTTTGGAACATTCGTAGCCCACTCCAAGAAACATAAATGGAACAACTCACGACTTTGAAATATGTCCTTCGATTCTGCAAGTCGATCGAAACTGAGAGACGGCCTCGGGATTAAAGTATTTATGAATTGCTGACAGTCAACATCCTGCTGTTTTGGAAAATCAGATGGCTGGCATACTGACCACTGAGATCTAATTCTCAATCGGTCCAATTGAATCCCACTCGCTTAGTCTAAGATAATCCGACAGCCTGGTGAAAACAAAATTCTTGAAAAGAATACCTACAACAAGAAGAAACTCTTGCCTCGGACAACTTCACTTTTGCTCATCAGATCAAAGAAGGTCAGCAGAACGTTGAAAGGCTACTTGTAGGCATTCTGCGACAAGAAATCTGATACCTGGGCAGCAACCTCGTAAGCGCCTTCCACACACCGGCCTAATGCAACACCAGAGACATAGTTGCCACTGAGGAACATCCCTTGGAATCCGATGTCTCTTAAAGCAGATTTTGCAGCGTCTAGGATGTCGAAATGACCCACCAAGAATTGTGGGATAGCTTGGGGCCAAATCCTGACCCCCAACGCAAGTGGATCCTTTGCATTAGGATTTATAAGCATCTTTCTCAAGTCCCTGTCAACTGCTTCAACAAGTTCACTGTGCGGCTGCAAACAATTGTGGCATCAGAAAAATCACATAACAAAGAATATAGGGATGTTCAACAAAAGCTGCTGTATACGAGTCTCACATACAGGTAAAGCAAACTAGAATTAAATGGGCCAATTCAAGAACATAGTATGGTAGAAGGTTATAGGCCCATATCAAGCGGGCAGATTCCGATAAGTTTGTAAAATTAGACGTGGAAACTAATCGAACTTTGCAAAAAGAATTTTCTAAGAATCGGCCATGTTTGAAGAAAAGAGTCTCCCCAATGGCCAAAACAATTCCTGATTGCAACCTAGGGTGCCCACTTTCTATGTCCCACCATCAAAATGATGCAGCAATCCACAGCTACATCAGTGCGTCGAGTTCAATACATAGGACGCTCTGCTGGAATTTCATCTTGCCAATCCTCCCAATAAAAGATTCCAAAACAAATTGTCTAACCTTGGACATAATCCCAGGGTTGGTAGCGCCTCCAATGTAATTCAGGAGCAAGACCCTTCCAGGGGGTGCACGGTTTGGGAAAAGCGAGGAGCTATAGATAGTTCCTGCAGTGACCAAGAAAATGAGCAAGGTAAAAAGAGAGATGCGTAACCTGCCGCAAGCAGATGATAATCATTGACGACGGTTTTATCAATTAAAGCAAGATACCTAGAGTTTCCACGCCTTGGCTACGGGGATGCAACTGACCAAATCCCTTCAGTTCACCGTCTATCAGGCACTCAGCACGAATTGCCTCCTTTGGGTATGAAACAGTCACTGCAGCAACCGGTGGGTAGTAAAATTTAGACAAGGCATCAGCAGCAGCATCCTGCAATAGTGAGCCAAGGGGAAAGAGATTAAAAAAGATGTCCACCGATCATGGACAGTCCACGATAATACACATAACTAAGACACTGTTGATCATTTTTCACGATGTTCACCTCAACCTATCATGCAGGCAAAGCACTAGACAAAGTAGAGAAACGAACATGGCTTCATTATACTTCTTTTCTTGGTACCATTCTGTAGGCTTTAACAGTATTGCTTAATAAGATGGATCAGATTCAGAGCACACAAAATTTCCTAAAATTTCTCAATCCACATAACATAGAACCTCATCCATACCCATGATAAATGGCACAAGCCATTATTTAAGGCAATATTACAACCCAGCATTACTGCCCAATTGTAATGAGATCACAGCTTGTACATTAAAAATGAAACTACTGGACTCCGTGTCTTTTAGCATTGGCTATGTCATTCAAGTCAAAAAGTATATAGAACAACTGCCATGGAAAAAGATAAGAAATATGCTAGAATGATGGACAAAAATTAGAATTTCTATTGATACCTAGCTCCTAGTGCAACTGTTCATTGTGCAACCACGTTCAGACTTCAGAGTAAAACAAATGAATACAGTGGCTCCAGTATCTGAGCAAACCCATAAGTAGGGTGAATAGGTTATCTAACTTCAAGCAGATCCATGAATGAACTTACGGACAGAGGACGGAACAGATTGCTTGCAATGTAGGATGGAATGGTCATGACAACACTCTTTGTCAACACAGAAACCAGTCCTTCTGGTGTTTCGTAAGTCAACCTATATCCCTGATCATCCAATTTACTGATACTTGTGAGCTTCCACGAGAGCTTTACATTACTGCCCAACCTGTCAAGGCCATAGCAGCTACTTTAACTCCAAAAAATTCTGAGATTTAATAACAGGTAACAGCTCCTAGAGACATTGGTTTCTCCTCATCAAAGCATTTCAAATTTTGATATTACCTCTTGGATATTGCATCTGGCAACATGGTAAGCCCCTTCCTGAAAGATCCAACTGTTTGACCTTTTGGTTTGGGTAATCGCCTACAAGAAAAATTTAGGACACCAAGATAGAGAAAAATATATGACACAGCCTATTGGAAAAATCAAACATATTTCACAAGCAATTACGGGTCTCGAGGTGGCTTGGGGGCTTTACTCCTCTCTTGGATTGTTTTGAAAGTGCCACCAATAATACTACCACCAATTTCCTCTAGCCTCCATACTCTCCCAAAGGCAGCTTTCATACTCAACTTAGAAGGATCACCAGCATAAACACCTGCACAGAAAAAGTTCTTGAGCTCACCTTACTTGGCAGTTACAGAATGGAAAAAGACATTTCAGCTCTCAGCTAATACTGAGAGTTTTGTAAGTATGGAGAAGAGCAAAGAAACCAACATTCCAGTACTTTTGACTAATTGAAGCATTTATAATATATAACAAACAACAGAACACTTGAGAAAATTCAAAATTTCACCAATAAATGCCTTCCAATATAGGAGACCGACTTATCATAGAACTATATAAGAATGTCCAAATAGAATTAAGTATGATAGCTCAAAGATAAAGAGTGTACACTTATGAACTATCACCTGAACAAAAGGGCTCAATCAAGCGCTCAAACACCTCGTCACCAAGGTTGCGCCTCACAAACTCCTCTACGGATTCTTCATGACCCTGTCACCTTTGTCAAGATCTTAATATGAGGCCATATAGTTTAAGAAACCATATTCATTTCACATTTATAAATTGAAGTTATGGTATTCATCAACTAGAAAAGTTAAAGGGGACACACTGGAGGAGGAGGACGAAGGCCAAGTGCTCCAAAACCAGCCCTTAGTTTTCCCCCAATGCTCATGAGATCAAAGAAAGGAAGATCAGTCAGCTTAGCAGGTACTGGCCTCAACTTCCCGTTCCACAATACAAATCTAGGTGCATCAGGATCCCCCAGAACTAAATCATCCTTTAAACCACTGTCCACCTGCAAAAGACAGCAATGTATTTATAGTCAGCAGGTATATTTCCATGAGTTGCGCTCCCAAAAAACCCAATTCCATCTGACAAACTGAGGGCCAAAGATAGAAGTCAACCTAAGCATGTCCTTGAATAAGAAACCCAATTGATGAATTCTGTTTTCCAAGTTCAAACATATAATATTGCATCCCATCATCACTCAAGTCCACTGGCTTAAGGAGCTTTTTTCAAATCCTTGGCCGGCCCTACAATCTATATTTAAGTGTGGGTTTTCTTGATATCAGAACTCCCTTTAGGCCTTTAAGCATCTTTGCTAATGAAGCATTGCCATGAATATGATTGCAGCTAATCGCTTAAGAATGGAACAACATTCTCCACATTTCAACACGATCCTAGTTCATCCGTCAGCACACAATGGAAGTTGACTACGTTAATGTACACTAGTTACCGTGTCATAACCACGAATATGTGAAGAACCCAACGTTCGGAAAGATATAGGGAGCATAGCTACGAAGCAAACGCCTTGACCGTAAGATATACTTGACAAGCATTCAACCTTTGAAGCAATGTACAGCTGAATCCAGGGGCAAAGCTTACCGCCATGGTGAGGATAGGATCCGACGGCTGAAAACTATTGGGCCCCTCTTCCCAGAGATACCCATCCCTCTCAACAGTGGTAATATTGCCACCAACGCGGTCCCTGGCCTCAGTGACGATCACATTGGGCACGGAATCGTGGTGCTTGGTGGCAAGAGCCTGTGCAATGCAGAGGCCGCTGATTCCGCCGCCAACCACCACGCAGTCCACATTCTCTCTGCCGTAGTTCCTGGGCGGCGATATCGCGGATCCCTCAGCGACGGAGCACCGCACCATGGTCCGGGATCGGGGGTGTCCGTTCGGCGGGCAAAGTTTGAAGGGGTGGATGATGGAGGTGGGGGACAGAGCGGCCATGGAGGAGGAGAGCTAAGCTCAGGCCTTTCGGTTCAACGCTGCCGCGGAGATTCCCCTCTGCCTGGCGGGACGACTTGGAGGGAGGTTTAATGGTGGAGGGAAGATAGAAGAGGAAAGATGGGTTATCTTTATGGGAGATTATCCAGTGCGGCCGCTCACACCATCAGATAGAACTGCCATCCAATCATTTTCTTCATTTCAACATTTTTCAATAATCAAAAGTCTAAACTATCAGTTAACGGTACTCAATTATTTTATAAATTTATTATGGTCCAACAGATGTGCGATCTAACTATCTTTCATGTCCGTTCACTTCTCCTCGTGGGTCCTCGGTCTCAACTTGGATTTCGCTTAACTCAGTTTTCCCTTGTCTCACGGCACTAAGAACTTTACCCTTTGAAATTCTATTGAGTAGCCACTATTTGTTAATCTAGTATGCATTTATACAATGGTTATACCTCCTGCTATATGTATGTAACAGGTTTGGATTGGCAAGGTTTGAATGTGCTGGCTTTAACTGCCGTCAACATAGTCAATCATGAAAATTTTCCATTGCAGTGGCAGACTGTCACCTGAGAGATTCTACAGATGGTGCCCAAGTTTACACGATGTCCAGTCTCCGTATTGCCCAGTTATGCTCCAGAACTGCAGGAAGGGTGCGGTAATGCATCCGTGGAAGAGTTCAGGGATGAAAAAACATTAATTTTTAGTTCAGCTAGGGAGAAGTGAACCTTAGATTGGGCAAACATCTGTTGAGAATGACATTGGACCTGCTGCTGCGAAATCAGGCTCAAGTTGTTCCAATGCAAAAGTTAAATCTGGTCTTGTAGATGCTTTGATGCTGTCCCTGCCACACCTTCTCCCTTCTCCATTGTCTTCATCTCCTTTTTCTTTCTCAAATTCCCCTCCTTATTTGTCAAGCACATGAATTCGAAAAATATTTTGAGCAGGCCCAGGAGCTGAGCTGAGGCACTCTCCTGAAAAACTGGTGCCACCGAGGAGCCTAAGTTTATGCTCTGCAGAACAAAGAGGCTTTGCAGCTTCAAGTCAAGGCCATTTGGCATCAAGGATGCAGTCCGGTCTCAGTATCTCCAGATGGCATAATTGCTCCACCAGTGACTGTTGGTTCTATCTTCAAGCACATGTGATTCTTTCCTAATATTGAACGATAAAACTCTCCAGACATGATCGATTAACAAGGTTCATGACTATCCCGACCAGATGGGCAAAAGTAGATGCCGTATTTATGCTTCCAGTTTTGACTTTATACAACCAGTCAATGATACAGGGATACTGCAATGCTTTGCTTTGGCTCCAGAGAAGCTGAAGAACAAAGTGAGGCTACTAACCGGAACAAAGCCATCTGAAATTTTGACATTAGTTGGCTTAGGGGATCCATACACAGTAGACACGTGAGTCCATCACAGTGATATATGGGGACAGAATTGGGTGATGGCCTTTTAACAAGTAAGCTAGCTGACCAAACTGCTGGGCCCTTATTCCCACCATCCAAAATTCGGTCTCTTTCTCTACACAAGATCAATTTTGTTGGAATTCCAAAGTGAGTTTCAGGATCTCTAATATCTGGAAGAATATACGACCAAGGAAGCCAAGAATCCCATGGTGCAGGATAATTTAGTTCTCGGGTCATATACCTCGAGTCTTTTTCATTTGCTGGTTGGCTATCTTTAACAGATTAGCCACTAAAGATGTCCTATTTGATTGGCAGCATTTGCCTAATCTTTTGTGTGAATTTTACGGAACGAGATTTGAATCTAGAGATCATCTTTGTTTCTCTTGCCCGACTACTAATCAAATCTGGTATGACATATTGGCTATTTTGAAAATTCCTCGAAATGTAGGAACTGGAATGCTAAATTGGAATGGGCAATATGCTATAAGAAAGGAAAATCCCTCCATTGTATTATCTACAAGCTTGCCCATACGTGCTTCATCTGCACAGTTTAGAGGATAAAGAATGAGATGATTTTTTAACAAAGATAAAGACCCATTTCTAGTATCAAGATTATAATACCGTATTAGCTCAAATTAAGAATAGCATCAACACCGTCTTTGGTTATTAAATTAAATCAGCCTCCAAATTTTAGTGCCTTGATGCTGTAAATCTTGTCCATTATTGTACATTTATTTTGATTAATGAAATTTCACTATTTACCCCCCAAAAAAAAAAACCAGTAAGCTAGCAACTTAAACTGGTGCCAGGAAACTTCGAGGAAGGGATTAATCGGCTTCTGAAGGGTTGCAAGGGCACAATCGAACTGGATACTTTTCGAGGTTAGGATCATAAATTTCCATCAGTAGAACTTAAGTTCGTGAACATCAAGAAGAGCTTGAGCTTGAGCTTGCATTGGATTCTCTTCTTTCCTTCCTTGTCAATTGCAGTCGGCGAGGGAGCAGCTGCTGCAGTAGACACTCATGGCAGCAGATTGTTTGCAAAGATCAACGACCATCATACTTAGTCTCCATTCCAAGACACGTTTCCATCCATAACTCTATATATCGATCATTCTCGGTGCATCAGCAGATTTGAGCCACCCTTTCAGCATATAAACGTGCATCAAAATCGAGCTTCTTGGACAAATTTTCTTCTGACCTTCAAGGTCAGCCTGGATCATCATTGGCAATGATGCAGCTTGTAGCTACTACCATCAAGGACGATGATATCATCAACTTACCTATTGACGTGGATGGAAGGAGGGCTTATTAGGATCGATAAAAATGTGGAGTGATCGGATCGATATAATGATTGTTTCCGATTATGTTCTTGATTTCCCCTCTCGATGGCCTGGCCATCGTTTTGTTGATCTTTCTTGTCAATGGGTTGTCATCCTCCTTCTCGAAAATGAAAGGCTCGCACAAAAAGGTAGCAGGGGAAATGTCGCACTTGAATCTCCCTGCAACGTGGAAACGAGATTCGATACAGTGTGATTGTCTTTCGCTCGGAATTAAGAGATTCCCGATTTGATTTCCACCAGTGAGAATCTTTATATATCTTCATTCTCCTTCTACATTTATACGGCTCTTTTATAATATGAAAAAAAAAAAGAGCTTGAAAGTTGTGTTCACCGGGGGACATGTAGATCAGATGATGATGCCTTTGCTTTAAGATTTTTCAAATGGCACTTTGATTAGGGAATCTCTTAATCATCAATATCAGCTTTCCTCTTTTCTTCCTTTTTGTCTCTGTGTTTGTTTCATTTCACCCGTCAAATCCCCAAATTTCCCATCAAATCCCCCACCATCAGTGGCATTTGTAACTTCAGTTAACGAAGCATCGGTTAATAAAACAGTTAAATATGACCATATATCTTAGCTCAGGGTTGATTTCATAAAAGAAAATTTTAAGTGAAATCTAAATCATCGTAAGCCCATCAGAGATTGAACTCGTATTTCCGACTCCCTTATATTCCTAAACGTCTTTCGATGATTTACCGATGTAGGAAGCAGGGCTACAAGCACGACACTCTCATCGGAATCTCAACCCGACAGAGGATAAAAATAAGAGAATAGATTATTCATCGAAGGCACTCCTTCAATTTCAAATTTATTAATTAATTATTTATTATTAGTGAATTATACGGGTGATTAAATTATACAATCCTCAAACATCTGTCCTCAACGCTCTAGAGAGGATCGAGAAGATTAAAAAGGTCCAGCATGTTCCTAACAAAGCTCCGTTCGTTCAACTTTATCACAAAGTCTTTTATAAGTTCGGGTTTAAGTCGAGTAACAGCCTTCCTATGTGGGATCACACTGCCTACATTCAGAAACCTTTTCGTTGGGTTGGATTCTCATTTATATGTTCCACCAAAATGGTTTGTGCGGGTTAAGGGTATGTTTAGATAGAGGTGAATAAAGGAGAAAAGAGCCGAAGGAAAATTTCCCCTCCATTCTTCTTCTCCTCTATTAAATAGAACTATCCAAATAAGTAAAAAATTTTCCCTCCATTCACTCTCTATTCACCCTCTTCAAACACAGTGTAAGAGTCTATTGAGAAGGTATCGAATGCGGAAATCAGTAATATTATTTAATGAGGAGGCACAATAGAAACAAAGAAATTAGGTAGAAGTGTGGGCTCGAAGGGAAGGCTCGTGGTAAACCCCGTCGTGTGGATAGCGACGCCACGGTCGGCAGTACAATAATTCCAAGAAACATTTTACATTTTTTTAAATACCTAAAACCGAAAGTACTATTATTTTTTCTCTTTTTTTTTTCCAGAAAATATATATTTATTTAAAAAAAGAAAGAAAGAAAGAAAGAAAGAAAGAAAGAAAGAAGACAGAGACAAAATAAATGAAGGCTACCGCCGTGTCTGAACCGTCACCGTCCTTGCTAATTTGCTACTTTCCCTTTTAAACCGATGCGGATCTTGACCATATCCCCATCTATACGTGCAGTCATTATACATGTATGTTTTCGCCGAACAGTCGGCACCGCAACATTGACAAATGAATCTGTCTTAAAAAAATCTCGTATTCGAGTTCTGCGAGCGGGTGGGATTATTACTCATCGATAGACCGACTTGACTCGAACAACATCGATGGTGCTTGGACAGAGGAAGGGAAATCTGCAGCAGTGAAAGCTCTCGAAAGCGGCATCTTCCAGCAATGATTCGATCAGTTCCTCCTATCAAATTGAATTGACGCAATGTGGATACATTAATTGACTCCCATGTCATGTGTCCCGAGGGGGAAAAGTGGCTTTTTACCGTCATACCCTTTTTTTTTTTTTTTGTTTCAGGAGACTATAGTGGACTGTTCCAACCACGACGAGAATTCTCCGGACTGCTCTTTTTATTGAACAGTCGGGGGGTGTTCCTTGTTAAGCTAGTAACTTGGTTGGGCCGAGTGGTAAGCAGCTCGGTACCGCTTAAGGAGGTCTCAAGTTCGAGACCTCACATACGTAGACACTCCCCTTGGGAGCCTCACCCGCCATTGCCAGGCGTGCGACCCGGAGCGACCAACGGATTAGTCAAATATGGTTGGTTGAAAGATGTCATCTCACCGCTGGTGGGGCCTGCTTGGATACCGTGGCTGACGACAAAAAAAAAAGTAACTTGGTTGATCCCGAGATTTCATGGAATAATAAATTTAAGGTTAAACTTGCCTTTACCCTTTCCATCAAGATCAAGCAATCCCATCAATTAGATTGCATTCCCTTTTATCGCCAAAAACAATTATGAAATGTAAATATCCGGTCTGGGAAATGAGTCAAACAAGGAAAAAAGCTTCGAAAGCTTTCTTTCTTTCTTTCTTTTCCCACATTATTATTATTATTATTATTATTATTATTATTATTATTATTATGATCATAGCCGTTCCCTGTGCTGATTAAAATATTTGTTGAATTATGTGCTCACCATTTAAGGGGCAGCAAATTTTATTAATATTTAATCAGTTTTCCAAGAAAAAATAAATAGAAATAAGGGGTAGTATATTTTCTATTATTAAATTATAATAAATTAATAAATTAGTATCCAGATTAGTACAAATTTTCGTAAATTTTTTCTTGTGAGATTATTATCTAATAAGATTGTCTCAGAATTTCTCCCTTTTCCATGCATCCCCTCTTCAATCTAACAGTACACGAAGAGTCGGTATTATATATTCAACAAGCATCACTCGCCACTGTGAGTAGGTAATGTCGAGTTAAAATTGGTTTGGAATGGACCGACGTGGTCTCGTGCATATCGCTTAAATCAAATCCGATCGAGTATTCCCCGACGCAATGTCCAAGAGAGAGTCAGAATCGTTTCTTTGGTTGATGCATGTCACATGATATCTGAAAGTTCAACGGGCAATTCTAATTCGAGTTTGAGTTGGATCGATTTGCGGAGGAGTAAAACTCTCACGATAATGAATCATTCACAAAACTCAACCCGAAAACTTTAGTGATAATTAAGGTAAGTGAATTTCTCAAAATGCACAACCGAGGCGAGCGTTTTGGAAGAACAGCTTTTATTATTAACCGATGGCAGACAATTGGAAAATCTCAGGATCCGAGTGGTGGGAAACAACTGATTGCGAATCGGTTAAAAAGGAGGGAATGCCGACAGTCACTGTTCATGTTCAGGTGATGTCATCTTATGCCTCACCTCGACACACCTTTAATCATATCGCTTAGTCCAAATTTTTACCTCTCTATCTTAGAATGAAAGTGGTAATTTTGATCTCTTTTTATATTTTTAGAATTACTATTTACCTTAATTTATTTTTATAATAATTTAAAGATCTTTATCGTTATTTCAGTAAATAATAATTCTCATTAGTAATTTTTGGACGACACGAGAGTAGGGGTGCTTGGGTTAATCCACCTTACATTGGTCGAAAAACCTCATTGTATTCATAAGATCGACCAGAACCGGTTGCATAACATTTGTGCTACCCAGTTCGAATTCGAAGAGATGTTTTGGTCCATCGGAGCTGGTTCTGCATGGCGGACAGCTGACCTACAAGCTTGAAAACCCGGGGAGGTAAGAGTTTCGCAGCTCTCCGTGAAAGTGATATTAAATCGGTTGTGGATTTTAAACCTTTAAAGGGATGCTTCCCCTCCTGAAATGACCTTATCAGAATCGAATCAATCTTTCATCAAGTTGCATTAGTGAAATAATGTCACATTCCTGCTAACTCTAATTGTCTCGGGGCATAATCATGTCAGATGAGACATGACAAGACCATTTTAATTAAGATGCATAATCCTAGAAAATCAAATTCAACATCCTATCGGAAGGCCGGAAAGGAAATTCCGACAAATTATTGTAAGTTTCAATGTATACGATTCGAACGGACTGATTCGGGAAGGGATCATCAGGCCGGGGCTTCGGAACCTGGAGCACTTTCGACCGTCACGCAAAAGAAAAAATGCTTCTGTGAGTGCATTTGCCAACCACGACGAGGAATTCGTGCCGTTAATAGCATCGGGATCGAGCCGAGATTCAGTGGATGTGTGTGAAAAGGGTCGGGAAGAAAAGGGAGAGAAAAGAAAGCAAGGGCAAGATGCATTGCATGTCGACCGCAACAATCGCGGTACGGCCCGGCCCACCGGGGTACTCATTAGCGGGCCCCACCAAGTGATCCAATGGCCCACATTTCTTTTTTCTTTTTCTTTTTTTTTGTTGTGTGTAAAATAGATATGATATGACATGATAATAGATCGGAAGATTCGATCCACGCAATCAACCGTCGCGATTTAGTTAATGTTGATTTTTCGCAGATAGCTAGTAAACCCCTTTTGTGAGTATTTCTCCATCAACATCGTACAAAAACATCTATCTTCAGTGATAAGGTATGAGTCTGTACGCTAACTCTCGTTTTATTATCTGATTTATGTATTTGTTAATGTACATTAGGAGTGGGCTCAAATTGGATCATCAGCACATACTCATCTACCCCAACCCTTTAACTCCATAAGAACATTCTCTCTCTATACATATATACCATTATATAATTTATATAAATTTATATTATTTTCTAATTATACGCGTGTATTAAATCCATCAGTAAAATTCATTGTGCCTCTTTATTCCTGTTTTCCTAACTTTCCTTTCTACCCTGTAACCAAATAATATATACATATATACATACACACATATATATGTATGTATATATGTTTAAGCCATGGTGACAATAGGTTGACCGACTAGAGGGAATTGTCGATTCGTGTGGCTGGCAGGCATACGACAAGCTCACGGGTGTACATGACGGAGCAAATGGAAAGTAGAAGGATCTCCTACTGGATTATTGCTTTCTCTCGTCATTCAGTTTTATTTAGAAAAGTGGCACTTTCGATCCTTAATATTTTGTATTTTTGTTATTTTTGTCCAAAGCTTTTATTTTTTTATCATTCGAGTCGTCAACCTTTTAAATTTTTACCGTTTTAGTTCTACCGTTACTTTTTCTATCCAAAAAAAGCATATTCCATCTAAAAAGAATATTTCATAAAAAAATTATTTTTTAGCAAAAAATATTTTTCAAAAAATAAAGAAAAACGATAAAAATAAATGAAAATGAAAAGTATTTGTAGGGTTTTACTGATGGTCATATTTTCTTTAAAATTAAAAAACATTCTTGATTTAAAATTGATTGATAGTTGTTATTATTATAAAATCGTGATTCATTGCGAGAGAAATGAGTTCTAATTTTCCAATGAGCACTTGCTAAAAATTAATATTTCTTTAATAAAAAACGAAATATATTTTTTAAAAAATATTTTTTTGAAAAATAATTTTTTTGTATGGAATATGCTTTTTTGAATAGAAAAAGTAACAATAGGATTGAAAACCAAAATTTTAAAAAGCTAAGGATGCGAATGATAAAAAATTTATGACGAAAATGATAAAAATGTGAAAGATTGAAAACCAAAAGTTTTTTTTTCCTTTATTATATATATATATATATGTTTGTATAGGTTATAACGATGACAATATTGATTCATAACTTGGTCATATTCATTATTGGGTGTGCGAAAATTAGACCTTGCTAAGGTCAAGGAGCCCTTCACAACGTCGTTTGCAAAGAGACAAGCTAAGCACACACGATCTGATAAGGTTGACTGATCATGATCTGTCCAGAGGCTACTATACGTAAACGATCGTAAGATGTATCGTTCGTTTTGGGCACGATCTGTTCGATCCTGTCCTTGAATTTGAACAGACATCTCTCGGTAACCATAGGATCGACTCGTCGTGATGGATGCAAAGGAGCGGTGCTTAGTTAGTTGTCTATGCAAAGCCAGTGACCCCTGAGAATATATGCACTGGTGCGTGTCGGCAATGTGGTATTAAGATGCTGTGGTCTCCATTGATCACTATGGACTATAGAGTTTAATGGTCAAATTGGTCCTCAAAATTTTAATAAACTATCAGTTTGGTCCTCAAAATTTAAAAACCATCAATTTGGTCCTCATTGTTTACTTCCATCAATCAATTTAGTCCATGCATTATAATGTTGTTTACAGATACTGATGTGAACGGTTGCTGCTATGTCAGAGGGTTCACATGTCACGTGGCGAGTTATGAATGGTTAAAGTATAATTTTATTCACTTATTGATTATCATGTTGTATATGTGGTTCCCTGACTTAACAGTCACCGTCCACGTCAGCATCCACAAATGACATTATAACGTTTGAACCAAATTAGCTGACAGAATTAAGTAATGATGACCAAATTAATAATATTAAAATTTTTAAGACTAAATTAATGATTCATTATAAAACTTAATTAATACTTTACTCGAGAGCGGGAATGGTTGACTGCGGGAACTGTCGGTCGAGAGCTACGGTTCGACCGTTCATAATGTTTATGGGGTCCCACGTTTCTACTTGAAAATTCAGAACATTCCTCTAGTGACATTTTGGAACAATTTTTTTTTTTAAAAATTACTAATATTGGTAAACTCCCCTCTAAATAAAATTTCAATTTCGATTCCGGTAAATAAAGAAGAATCATGATTGGTTGTACTTTATCCTTAGAGAGTTATTGATTTGTTCGAATCTAAATTTGCTGGGGTGTTTGTTTCATTTTCTCGATTATCGTTTGGAGATCAAGCTCATTTGAAATCATGTGCAAATTAGTCGGATCGAATCCGAATAATCCTAAATTGATAAAATTAGACAACAAATTATACAACGCCAGTGGATTTTCATAAATTGGGAGACTTCCCTCAAATAGTTCTGCAAAATGCACACGCTGATATATATATATATATATATGTATGTATATTACTTGTCCCCTCCTTTACGCAATGATGGAACTTTTTAAAGTCATGATGATTTACGGGAATTTCCTCAAATTTTTTCAAAAGAAAAAGGAAGTGTGTTTGATTAGATCAGAGAGGGTGCTGTCTGCTGAGTCTTTCCGGCAATGGATATTGTGAAGAAGCTTGGAAGTGTTTGCGTTGCATATATAATTACATTGTTTTTTTATAATTCACTGACAAAATTGCAATTCAACAGAAAAAATTTTGAATAATTTTTTTTAAAAAAATTAATTTTCCGTTCTGTGTGGAAAAATGAAGAACTGTAGCAGGAACTGGAGAGCCAGCACATAACTGTAGTTTCCAAGGAGAAATGTAACAGGGACGCACACAGGCTCGCATCACCAGGTGTCTAAAAGCCAAGTGGTTCATGACTGACTGGGATTTAAACACGATTGACCCATTAAGGATTATACTCTCCAAATGTTGGATTTTCATTGACAGGACTCAAATCGAGATCTAAGATTACTTCATAGTACGCTTTTTCCGCTTTTATTGAGAAGAGGCATCCTCCTTTCTCTGCCCCTTCCCATCAAAATCCAAGCAGCCTCCTTCTCTATATATATGTGTGTGTTTATGTGTTCTGCAGTGAGTGAGAATTGCTGACATTTCACCTGAGCTCTCAAGGAAGGGGAGAGAGCTTCAAAGGAAGCACGAAAGTCCCATCCAATAACTGGAAAGTTCTTCGAGAGAGCAGTCGGTTACAGTTGATCAGTTGGGTCTCCGAAAAATGGGACGGCACTCATGCTGTTACAAGCAGAAGCTGAGGAAAGGCCTCTGGTCTCCCGAGGAGGACGAGAGGCTCCTCCGCTACATCACCCAGTACGGCCATGGATGCTGGAGCTCCGTCCCCAAACAAGCCGGTAACTTTCCATTTCTCTCGCACTTCAAGCCGGTGACTTTCTATGTATCTTAGCAATTAATTCATTTTGTGTGATCGTTCTCGGGTTGCGATTCACTGGGTTTTGCAGGTCTACAGAGGTGCGGGAAGAGCTGCAGGCTGAGGTGGATTAACTACCTCCGGCCCGATTTGAAGAGAGGTACATTCTCCCAGGAGGAAGAGAACCTCATCATTGAGCTCCATGCTGTACTAGGAAACAGGTGAGAATCTGATATATTTCCATCCTTATGTGCCCATTTCAACATATCCAATTTGATTCCTCGTGGCAGGTGGTCTCAGATTGCAGCACAGTTGCCAGGAAGAACGGACAACGAGATCAAGAACCTGTGGAACTCGTGCCTGAAGAAAAAGCTGAGGCAGAATGGCATTGACCCTGCGACCCACAAGCCTCTCTCAGAGGTTGACAATGGAGATATTGACAAGGGCAGCAAGTCAACCAAATCCCTAGAGAAGGCTAATAGCTCATGGCCCAGCTCAGCCATGAACGAGCATAGATCGTCACCATCTCCACAGGCCCATCAGATGAAGCGAGAGGATGACAACGCCATTGGAAGCATCAGCAACAATATTGCTAGTGTGATGGCTTCTAACTGTGCTCTCATCAGGGACTACTTCTCAGACGACAGCTTCAATCCTCTGCAGTCAATGGGCAGTTACGCACCCAGCAGCGGAGTCTCGAGCTGCCCGGTGATCTGGAGCCCTTCCATCTGGCTTGCCCAGATGGGCAAATCATTCGGAATGAACGCGGAAATCAATATCAACCCAAATCTGGTACCTGTTATGCTTCCACAGTTGACAAGTTCATCCCTCGCCAGCCCAGTTGGTTTCAGGCCTTCAGAGACAGCTCCGCCCAGAACCAGAAGCACTGTAATGAAATCATTTCCGCTCGACAACGCGACCAGATTCTGGGATCCGGTTAACTCCTTGAGTTCGAGCAATAACAGCAACAGGCCAGTCATCAAGAATGGAATTTTCTCCTGGGGGCTAGGGGACTGCAGTGCATCGGATAAGGAGGATTCGGGTTTGGTCAATCTGGTGGAAGCCCATAATCAAATCGGGGACATCAAATGGACAGACTGCCTTCACAATTCATCTCCATTAATGGAGGCGGCAAACTCGCAGAGCCAGGCTCCACAGTCCATGTACAATGAGATCAGATCGGACGGTTATCATTTCAACACGAGCAGTAGCTCCAGTTTCCTATGGCCGCAACAGAACCAGCTCTGCTGAGCAACCATGTTCATCTGTCTGTACATAGGATCTGACAATTCCAATTCATCTAAACAGCTTTTTTTACTTAGTTTTTTATTGGATTCCGATGGGCTCGAGCAGCCAAAAATTCCTTCCTGCTGTTGTTCTGTGTTTGCGTGCACGGTAAAACTGTAGAAACATCGAGATTGCCTTTCTATTTTGCTTGACATTCTGCAAATCATCAGCAGAAGGCCACCATGTCAATTGGATTTCTTCCTTTTTCTGATGGAATTTTTCTTATCTCTTGTATTCAGCAACTTCCGCAAAAGGACTGTTCAAGAAAATGATTTCAAATCTCATTAGGATTCTGGATAAGCCGGACATGTTCGATTAATTCAAGATTCTAAAGATGGGGCAATATCAGACACTGGGAAACTGGGGCATCAAGCAAACTTGTGGATGAACAGAGATAATGAGATGGGCCCGTACGAAGAGGTTGTGACGTTCCATCTCTTTGGAGTCATATCCGAGTTGCTTTCATGCCAGCTTCCTCATCCATGGGGCATCTCATCAAAATCAAATTGCTTTTTGGAGGATTTTTAGTTTGATCCGATTACTCCCCGACGAAATGAATGGAAAAATGGTCCAATCCCATGATGAAAGCTTATACGATCATTTTAAGGGACTGACTTCAACTTCTCTTCCATAATCGGATTAACACTTTTTTTTCCTATTGAGATCCTGAAACTAAGAATATCGATCGGACAGTAACCGGAAATCGGGTGGGGTCCTTTGGTGAAGTAGGATTCTTCCACCTCGTGGTATTCACAAATCAAGAGTACAACCTTGGAAACTTTGTACCGTTCCTTTTAAGGTGTCAAAATTTCCCGTAGGCTCTTATGCACGTCAAAATCTTTTGACAAATGGATTTAGGAAATGGACACAGACACGAAATATAACTTGCAAGTTCTTTTGACAAACAGAGGTCGAGCCAGCTGCCCGTGGGCCTGGACTCTCAAACATCTAACAAGGAACAAAATGGCCCAGAGAAGGCTTGTGCAAGTGCCAACATTCGGCTCGATCAATTTAGAAATCTCACGACCTTAAAATCTTGTTCAGAGATACAATTTGCGCCCGTCTTTGTTGAGACTGTGTGCGCACTCGTGCGGCTTAGAGAGATGGTCATGGAAACTTTGCACATTTCCTGGGAGATAAGTTTGGTTGTTTCGACCAACCCGACATTGGTCCAGAGTACTGCGTGGTGTAAATAAAAAAAGTTTTGTTGTTTTGATATTAGAACGCGAATTCAAGATGAATTATTGTGGGGAAAGATGGTTCTTGAGCCACAAAACAAAATAGAGGTCAGTAGATGGACAAGTTTCAAACCCAACGACAGATTCCAACGGGGCTTGCTCCAGTTCTGAGAGTTCCGTGGGCAGCAGGATCTGAAGAATTTTCCTTCATTCTGAACTCCTAACTGACACTGAAATTCCTGCAGCCCTTCAGCTCAGCTCCAGATCCCGACACGCTACATACATGTCGGCGTTTCGTTGAATCCGCTGATCTGAAGCTCAAGAAACATGCGGCCCTCTCTGTCCCTGGGATCCATCACTTACCCTTCTTTCTCGGCGGCACCGGTGACACGATTCTCTATCCCCTTCTCCTCCGGATCGCCCCAACCTGGGACCTTCGCTTCACCCAAAGATTTAAACTCCAAATTCAGACCCTTCTCATCCTGTTGCTCTAAGAATGGCGGGTCGATTTCATTGCACGAGAAGGCAGCCGACGGAGAAGAGCAAGAGGAATCCGGGGACTGCTGTAGGGATCCGGATACCCTCCTGGACGGAGGAGAGGAATCCATTTCCGGAGATGGGGTTTACATAGAGATTACGAAGACAGGGAAGAACTCGAGGAGGATCGTGTCAAGAATCGGAATCGACGCAACCCTAGACACCATTTGGGGGATTCTGACGGATTATGAGCGTCTGGCGGATTTCATCCCGGGCCTTGCTGTGAGCGAATTGATGGAGAAGAGGGAGAATTTCGCCCGACTTTATCAGGTTAAGCCGTAAAGGTCCATACTTTCTTCTTGGAACTGCATAATTACTAGTCTCTGATTCTATCAAACATCTGCAAATCGGGTTGGTGAATTTCCTTTGTGTCATCTTATTTGGTGTCGTGCCATTGCTTGCTTGCATAGCAAGTCGTTTTTTTTAAAATTATTAATGCATAGCAAATTAGTTAGTTTGCCCTTCATATACTAAAAAGCTTTGACGCTGAGCTTGAGAATGAATGCCGAATCGTAAATGGATTGGAAGGTTCAGTGAATTGTGAGAGTTGGATCCTTTGCAGCACTAGAGGCAGAACCTTTTCCCTTTGCAATAGGCGAGGGCCCAGAGTTGTTTAGTGCCTTATGCCCAGGTTCTCTTACCTGTGCTGGACAGATTGGAGAGCAGAACTTGGCATTTGGACTAAAATTCAATGCCAAAGGAGTTGTAGATTGTTATGAGAAGGATCTCGAGAATCTACCCAGTGGAGCAAAGCGAGATATCGAGTTCAATATGGTTGAAGGCGATTTTCAAGTTTTCAAAGGAAAATGGTCCATTGAACAGGTACTCTTTTGCATTTCTCTCCTGCTAGCTGGACTTTCTCTGCTCTGTGAGATAGTTTGAATCTTAGGACTTTTTTGGTAGCGTGTCGGAACTGGATAGTTAGGGGAATGGAATAGATAGCTCAATGGAGTAGAGTTGTAATTGTTTGACAGCATGTGATAAAAGAACCTGCAAATGTAGAGTAGAAGGTGCCTGCCCGGAGGCAATTTCATATTAAATTAGCAGGGAATCATTCATGTACTGAATTAACCATTCGAGTGAAGGGTAGCGAGCTTCATGTTTACCACCATAAGTTGGCCAAGATGATATTCCCTTTATTGTTGAAAAACTGGCCCTGCCTGAAAGTCCTTTGAACTCCCAAATTTTTGTTGCTAGCCAATACCCACTTTGATTTTAAAGGCCATGGGCAACCTCGGCCCTAGGTCATCTATGCCTAGCCTGGTTTGATACGGAACAATGGGCTTCCATGGATGGTTATATGACCTTGTGGTGCAATGCCTGTTCGAAACTTGTCCTTAGTATTGCTTTTGGCAGATTTAGTAATACCGAGGTGGTTTATATGTTGCATGTCTTGACAATCCTCCTGTTAAAGCAAACTCAATGATCTCTCATTTGATTTGTGGTGTTTCAGTGGCATGGAAGTGGAGACAGAGACTCTAATCTTACATGGGATCGAGAATTCCTGTCAACTCTTTCATATGTTGTTGATGTGAAGCCAAAGCTATGGTTACCCGTGCGGCTCGTCGAAGGAAGACTCTGCAAGGAGATAAAGACCAATCTTGCGTGCATCAGAGAACAAGCAAATAAAGCCAGTGCTCTACCAGCTTCATCAATTGATCCAGAAGCTCGTTGAGAAGTGCTTTCAATCAACCTGCAAGCTTCAGCGTTAGGCAGATTGGAGGTTATAGAGAATTGTTTCTCTGACACAGAAAAGGAGGGGAAAAAAAAAGGACTTGACCACAGATATTGTTGACAAGGTGAAGTTTCAATCGCGAATTTGGTTCGACCTCTGTTGAAAATCCTGCTTATTTTTACAGGATGCATTACATTTATCAGACAGACAGACAGAAAATGGTCGTGGATATATGTGTACGGAGGAAACACCGGTATGTTCTGAACTTGAAGGAAACTCATCAACCTGATGGTAAGAGTTTCTTGACACTCAGCTTCGCATGTGAACCATCACATGGTAAAAAGCAGGAGCAAATGACTGTTCCTTAAATGCTTAAACATGAATATGAAAAAGAGCTGAAGGCTGCCTAGCATGGGGGCTTAAATGAGACTGTGTCATTGACCTTAGCTCGAGTCCCGAGTGCCACCTAGGCCGAGCTTACAGTTCGGTGCTTTTCCAGTTTAGCCAAAAGCCGAGCAAGTCAGGACTTGGTTTGGCTGGGTCGGGTTTCGGCTAAGGCCCCACAAGCAAGATGCATTTAGGCTGATCCTTTTTGCCAACCCAAAGAAGATTTACATGATCACATCAACGCATCGTTTCAAGCTGTCCACATCCACTCGGAAGTGAAATCTGACAGGTTTTCATTTCCTTTTCAATACAGTGAATGGCCGGCCTTCCTTTATTTCAGCGGACGGGATCACAAGATATTCTGGACCGATTAATTAAATCTGTTTAACGCTCGGAATGTCTTCCTTGTCATGATCGTAATAAGATACTTTCGGTGGGATTCAGACCCAGCAGGTAAAAATCCACCCGAACACCATGGCTCGAAAGTGCCATTTGCGACATCTGAAGAGGCAAAATTAGTTAAACAGCTACCAACAAAAGCGAAAGCCAATTCCACGCTACAGAAAATCGATCAGGCAAATGAAGCCGATTCCGATTACGTATCTAAAGATCGCGATTGATGTTCGAGATTGCTCTTAACTCAGCTTATTGCTATATCCTGGTGGCCATCTAAAATTGACATGGCAACAGATTTCACCTTTAGGTGGAATAAACTCTGATGGAATTAATTTTGGGTAAATGATATTTAGTTCTCAACCATTTGTATTTTTACCATTTTCGTCATAAATCTTTATTTTTTATCATTCACTTCCTCAACTTTTTTAGTTTTTACCATTTTGGTCATACTGTTACATTTTCCATCAAAAAAGGCATATTTCATCCCAAAAATATTTTTCAAAGAATAAATAAAAAGGAAGAAAAATGAAAACAAGTTTTATTGATGGTCATATCTCATTCAAAATTAAGACATATTTTCTATTCAAAATTAACTGGTGATTATTTTCATTATAACGTCGTGACTTTAAAATGAGTTCTAACTTTAAAATGAGCAATTGCTAATGACTAATATTTCCTTAATCATGGGCGAAATATATATTTTTTAGTATTCTTTTCAAAAAATGATTTTAGGATGTAATATTTTTTGATGGAATATGCTTTTCTGGATGAAAAAAGTAACGGTATGATCAAAGTGGTAAAAACTGAAAAAGTTAACAACGAGAATGACAAAATATAAAAATTAAAAAAAATCATAAAAATATAAAAAAAAGTTGAGGGTCAAAAGCATCATTTGTCCATTAATTTTTCACGGGGATGTGGTTCAGCCGCACTATTTGAATGGGCCCGACACATGAAAAATGAATGATACAGCTTCAAGAAAATTATATAAAAAATAATATAATTAGTAATAATTATAATTCTTACCCGTATTCATTCATTTACTGTATTGTTATAAATTAATTTGTACTCGTTGCACAACGTGCAGAAATGGAACGGAACTGCCGAAGAATTTCAATTATCCTTGCGTTTTACTGAGCTAATAGGTTTGGGATGGGATAAGTTCTCTGCGGTGTGCTCCCCTCCGCCGCATCTTTTTCAGTCCGCTGTAGGTCCATACTGAAAACCAATCACGAACTTTTCCTGATGGGAAATCGAAAATTCAACGGTTCAAATTTGACTCTTTTGTATTTTTCTCTTTTATTTTCTCCTTTTTTTTTTCCTGTTTTCTTATGTATAATCCCAAATTATTAATTTTTTTTCTTTTTTTTATCCATCGAATTTTTAAAAATGAATTTTACTAATTCGAAAATAAAAGAAAAAAAGGGTTCGTCTGTTCTGTCCAAAAATATATAGGAATGCACATTTGCTCGAAGGTAACGGTTTTACGTCTTTGAGCACGCATGGATCCTTTAATTATGTCCCGATGAAAATCTTTTTTACCGATTTCTTTTATTCCAATGGATTCTTTTCTAATTCTTTTTGTCTTTGGATCAATTATAACTGGATTGAATAAATATTTGAAAATTTTGATTTGATCTCCTAAATCAATTCTTTCTTATCCGTCTTCTGGAAATGCAAATAAAGTGTTTTCTCTTGATAGTGAATTTCTATCAAATGTATCTATTTTCTTTTCCAGTCTGTCATAATCAGTAGTTAAAAGTCCGAATCTTATTAATCTATTAAATATTAAAATTCTTCTAATTATTTTTTTTTTCACTCCATAATACTTTAATGACACCGCATTTAAATTAAAAAAAATTCAAAATATACGAATTGCATCGTTTTCATTTCCCTCGTCACCCTCATTCTATCCAAAAATTCTCAAAAAAGAAAAGGAATAAACAAAAATTAAAAAAAATGCAGCATTTGCATGAGTAGTTTGTTTTCCTTTATATACTGATATTGTCAGACGGTATTAATATTAAATATATATATATTAATTTATAATTAATTTAAATTTAAAACAGATAAGTCCATTAAATAATCTAACAATAATATGCAAACAAAATTTATTCCTTCCCCTTCTCAGCAGCTGCTAAACAGATTTTTTTTTTTAATAATTGAGGTACTCGTATACCTTCCAAACTCGATCAGCAATAGTTGCAACACATCCTTCTTAGGACACACATAATAACTAGTAAATCATGTACTCGGAGCTCAAGAGGATTCAACAGCACGCACCTTGGATTTCAAATATAAGAAGTGAATCCGTACCTCTGGGCTTCCTGCTAGAAGCAGCTATTAAACAGATTCATCGAACCTGGACAGCCCCTCCACATGCCCCTCCCATTTTTCGGCCTATAAATCCTCCCCCTCCATAGCTGCCTTTCCATCATCCTCCGTTCTTAAGTTTTGTGTGATGGCGCCGCCGCCGGTGGCAGTGGCAGCTGGTCCCATGATGGGCGGAGGGTCGGCCGTGGGGAGCCTGGGGCCGGGGAAGGGAGGGGAAGCGGAGCTGAAGAGAAGGAACGAGGAGCTGGAAGCGGAGCTGAGGGAGAGCAGGCAGAGGGAGGAGAGGATGAGGGGGGAGCTAGAGCTGGCGGTGGAGAGGCTGAGGTTGTCGGAGGAGGCCGAGGAGCGGCTCTGCTCTCAGCTCGGGGAGCTCGAGGCCGAGGCTGTCGAGCAGGTGCTTGACTACCAGGCCCGCATCCGCTCCCTCACCGCTCAGCTCTCCCGGGCCCACAAGCTCCTCCTCCTCCGGGAGCCGTCCACCACGGCCGTCGCAGAGGCTGTCGCCACCACATCACTGTCATAATTAATACGTATACAGTGAAGTGGACCCTATGGGTCCGTACAATTTCGTGGTGTGTATTTGTTCTATAACTCGTGAAATTGTTCGATTCGCCGGAGGTGGTCCCCCGCTTAGATTTATTAGATTTATCTTCTTTTTATTTTTGTGAGCCGTCAGATGTGCATGTAAAAATATTGCCATGTATATCGAACGGTTAGTAAAAAAAAAAAAAATGCAGAGATTTCTTAAACGTGCGCTGCCGTTGTGGGAAGTTTAGTTCGCCCGATCACGATGATTAGTAAATATTCACTATAAACGGAGATTTACACGATCTCAACTTGTTCGCCACTGAATTCACCTGCTGGAAGGTATGATGTATCCGAAATTAACCTGCAATCATTAATCGAAGAATCTAGCATCAGATTAGGCTTTAGATATGGCCAATAGCTATTCTGGCATCTGATTCAATCAAAAGGAACTTACTCCACGTTCAGGGTCAGGGATTCGACCAAAAGAAGCTCATCATCCATTGTCGCCCACACAGCTCCGCTGTAAGACTGTAGGTGGTGTCCCGACCTACTTCGTAGGTGCCTTTGCTGGGGAGAGACGGTGGCATGAGGGTTGAGGGCAGTGAAGGAAGATGACACGCCAATGCACAGCTGCTACATTGGGCTCTGCTGATGCATCAGCATGGCCAATCGTTACCACCCACCACCAACCTCAGATCTAGAAAATCAAACAGGAACAAAACTCGAAATAGGGAGGGAAATGTATAAAATTTGTGTAGATTTATACGGGTTTTGTTGAGTTTAGGGGGTGGCGATCGCAACCCCACACCCTCCCTTAAATCCATCCCTGTCCATTAACAAGCCTCAGTTGAGAGGGCTGTCAGATATTGAGATGTTTTTGGTGTTGGAAATGGAGGATGGGGGAGGATGATTAGGGAGTGGAGTTGCCATAGGTGGGAGACAGCAACGGCGTCGTTTTGCCTTTACTCGGACGTGCTTGCTTTCCGCTGTTCCCTGGGCTCGCTATGGGCTTTTTGGGCCCAAGGAGAAATTCAGGCCGTAAGGACCTTCGAGCCCATTTCAGGACCAAAACAACCGAGTCATTTGTCTTTCGCTTTTTCCCTTTGCTCCGTAGCTGCGAGAGATTCTCATTTCACCGTCCATGGCGCTCCCGCGTTTTTCCTCGGCCTGAAACTCAGACCCGCCATTCCCGCTCGATTCGCCAACTTTGCTCCGGCATCCGTCTTCTATTGATGGCCCCGTCAGTTTTCACTCCTTGACAATTCGTTGGCAGTTTCTGCATCACAGACTTGCCGTCAGCTCGACATTTCCTGGAAGTTGTTTGGAGCTTCTTAATTGCTTAGGGTTTGGTTCTTCGCACTTCTGGTAATTACGTATAGAGTCTAATGTTTTATTCACCTGAGATAGTATGTACTGCGATTTGTAGCAATGCTCCTTTTAGTCGTCATTTTTTTCCAGTTCACTCAGCTGGTTTCTTCATATAATGCAGTCCTGCTTTCCGATTTTGAAAGGTCTTCAATTCTCGAATTTGAGATAATAAGTGAATAAATGTTGATCATCTAACTGTTCAGATTCTTCCGGTGGTGAATAGCTTGATATATCAGAGCCCTTTAATGCCACAAGCATTAGCGGAAGTGCACGCATATTACCTGTTTGTAGTTGTATGTATATGAATTGTCCAAAGTAGTGACATGAGCGTGCATATTTCGTGTGATTATTCCTATATATGATGGCGTTGCCTGTTGGATGTGAAGGAATAGTCTGAACATGATCATCTTCTACTTGATTTTGACTTATGAACTGTAATATCTTTTCAAACAGGGAGACCTCTATTCAGAATGAGCAGCTCGCGTGAGCAATCTCCAGATTGGCTTCGTTCTTTCCAGGTACATTTGAAAACCCACCCATATCGCTTAGCTTATTGAAGCCTATGCACTGCAGTGTCAGCAGCAGTGCGTTTCCCAGTTACATCTTTTTGGGTGTTTGTTGATGGGTTGCTTCAAAATGGTGAATTCTCTCTGGGTAGAGATCATCATATCATGTATTAAATATCATCTGTTGCAAAGGTGCCAAGACATTCAGCCCCAACGGTATCATCGGATCCAGAGCCTTTTCCAAGCGATAATTCTTCAGAAGATGATAGTGCTGATTGTGACAAATTACCTATAAGCGAGGTTTTGCGACTTTCAAATAAAGACAGAAATCGAGATGCAGCTGTTGATGGGAGTGCTGCAGAGTCCTCCAAGAAATTCTCAAAAGCTAAATCTCCCCTGGAACTGTCTGGTAAAGGTGATACACCTTCCAACTCCAAAATCCAGAAGAGGAAAGGAGGTAAGATATGATCTGCTGTTATCCTGGAATAGGTGTTTTTCAATATTCACTGCATAAATGCAAAATCTGGACGAGATGTACAGCTCTCTTCCAGTTATCTTGCCACGTTTCCCATATTAACAATACTTTGTTAGTGATACAGGGGATAAGACAGTTGCAAAAGCTTCTTTTCAAGGATCTGCGGATAAGGAGGTTGAACATCTCCCTAGAAATGTTACATTTAACTGCTCCATTGTTTGTTATTTTCAGTTGATTAGCTTGGAAACCAGGAACTTCTGTAGTTGCAATTTTACTGAAGTAAACATGGATCAAACAATCCATCACAAAGAAACTGGTGGTTAGTTTTAGGATACAGATTTCTAGCCTAGCATTTCTTGTCGCAGAATGGAAGGCCTTTAGCCTGACATATGATGTTCTTAAATTGGTTTAGGCAGCTTATATGATCTTGAAATACATCAAAGGAAATTGGATGGACCTTTTCAAGTAATCAATTATCACATAAAGTTGATTAAATCATTCTGACGCTGATGTGTAATATGTTTCATTGAAAAGGCACAGAATTTTTCTGCGTACACAATATCATCAGATTCTGAGTCATGTCGCATAACTGATGCCAAGAATGAGGACAGTACTTACCTGGAAGAAACATCAGACTGCAAAGCATCTCAGTCCCAAAATGGGGTAAAGGAAGAAGATGGACGCCTTCCTGATACTGGCAGGGATTCTCCACCTAAGAAGATGTATAGAAGAAAATATTTGAAACAGGCTGCTAAGATTGAGGATATAGAGGAGAAAACTGATATTGAGGAAATGAAAGGTATAAGTAGTGCATGATCGATGTGAATGTTCAGATAGTTTGATTACCTTCATACCTCCATGGGACATTGAAGAGTTGCCACTTTGGGCCTTGTTTCCTTTGTCCTTAATGAAAGCATCTGTCCTCAACTTCTCTTAAACACCGTGGACTATTATTGATGGTGGGTGTTCAACATTATGTTGCACGTGAGCATGGGTATTAAGAATATAATCCCATGTCAGCAAGAGGGAAAGAATTTCATAGGAGTATAAGAGGGATGGACACCACACATCTATCAGTGCTAGATATGGTCCCAGTGGAATTCTAGCAACTTATTTACCCCCTCCATGTGTGCATGTGGATAGATACCAACTGTTGATTTTATCTCTCCTGAATTTCTTAATGTGCAGTAAGTGGGAATCCAGTGGACATTGCAGAGGAAGAAAGGGAGAGGCATCAACGGCCTCATGTAAGAAATCTATGGGACCATTCCAATACTTCAAGCTGGGAAGCAGTTAACTAAATGAGAATCATAGACCTTACGTACATATTGCAGGCATCTTCCTCAAGGTTGCCTTTGGTGCTGTCTGAGAAAGTCCACCGTACAAAGGTATTGCAAAACATAAATTACAATACATTGCAACCATCTACTCCCATAAGACTTTTAGGGAGAAAATGCATGATTAGACCAAGTATTTTTTTTTCAAGAAATCAGGTCTTATTATCTCTAGACTGAACAAATGCTGACATGGAGATCTCAAAAGGATTTGAGTCAAAGTGTTTGACAATGACTGTCCCTTGAGCTACTCTTTTTTATTGTTTTTTTAATTTATGATTACTAATTGACTTAAAACTTTCCAGCTCATTCATGGACATTTAGCATTGATAAAGGAAATTTTTGGTTGTGCAGGCACTTGTTGAGTGTGAAGGGGATTCAATAGATTTGAGCGGCGATATGGGTGCTGTGGGACGGGTAGTAATTTCTGATACACCATCAGGAAATCATGAAATGTACTTGGATTTAAAGGGTAAGCAAGAACCAGTAACTAATTTACCTTGTATCATTTACAGGGGTGCAGCTGGAATGAGTACCATACCTTTGAATTTGATATTTGTCAAATATTTAGATCTATACAATAGCTGCTCTTGTAGTTGGCTGAAATCACTTATGTTTGGTGCCTGAAATAAATTGTCAAAATGATCATTGGAAGTTGCAGTCCTCTCCTCATCTCACTTGTCTCAAATATGCATTAAAAGTTAGGACAATCTTTTTGCTGTTCGAAGTTTTTATCATATTTTCTCCCTGCCTAGATGTTTTCATTTAGTTGTTTTCATGCAATGCCTCCATTCACAATTATAGTTGTTCTTTGCAAATTTGTCCGATAGTCATAATGCCAATGGTGATCAGCTTAGTATAACAGGACCTACTGATCCAAGTTTTGGTGACATTGCAGGAACCATATACAGAACAACCATACTTCCCTGCAGGACATTCTGTGTTGTATGTCACTGAGTGGAAACTCTCTTTTCTTTCTTTTTCTCTCTCACCTGAGTCACTCTCACACATATGTACTCATCATTTGCTTCGAACTTTTTCCTAATTTATTCGTTCTTCTCCAGGTTAGCTTTGGGCAATCAGAAGCTAAGGTTAGTTTATGGTTAGCATTTTGAACATTGTTATTTCATATATACTGCTAGTTAGATTTCAGGCTCTTCTTTATTGCTCAACAGTCAACTTCTGGAATTCGGGAATCAACATTCCCTGTGATTACTTTTCATTTTGAGAAGGTTCCCTGCATGGAAGCATATTCTAGATATAGTCACCCATGATAGTTGAAAAATAATTTGATCATCGAGCCCAGCTTCCAAGTATTTTCTTGCAGATAGAAGCCATCATGAGCGACTATATGCAACTGAGCCCGCAGTCTGATTTCAACGAGGCTGAAACTGTGGTTGAAGGTTAGCATTATCTTAGGATTGCCCCTCCGTTGATGGTCCTCATCTTATGCCACCTTTTTCTCATTCATGGACGCTGGTCTTTGAACATGAACAGGAACGCTGGAAGGGTTCTCGCTTGCTTTGGATGATGACGCTGATGGGATGCCAAAATCCTTTCCTGATCAAAATGGTGAAAATGATGGCAATGGTGAAAAGACTAGTGTGAAGAAGAAAAAGAAAGCCGATAAAGCATCTGTAAGTTCTGTAGATATTTCAGTGATTTGCAGAGCATTCTCATATAATAAATATACGTTTGATCTGATATAGCTTTGTGGATATATTGTTAGCCAAAATATGCTAAGTGGATGTGTTCTTGCAGGGGTTGTCTGAGAAGAGAGGCAGAAAAGCAGGGAGCAAGCCAGATGCTAAAGTTAGTAAGAAGACTCGAGTTTCCAAAAAGCCCACCACGAAGAAGTGAAGAATAATTACTTCTGAGGCATTCTTTGTTTATGCTGAGATAAGACAAGCATAGTCGATTGGAGAGTAGTTATTGCAGTTCATTAATTTGATTTAATGCAGATCTCAGCATGGAGAAGCATGGGCCTTTGGTGCTCAATTAGTCCCATGGAATTCTCTTAGTTGGGTTGTTGATATATGGTGTCTTCTTTCACTCACCCGATTCAGCAAGACCTCTAAAAGCAATGAACAGGATAAGCAGAGTCGCAAAGGGTGCATTTTTCTCTCAGATTCATGGTCAAAAGATCTTCTTTTTCCTTTTAAATCTCTACCCTGTTGATAGGACTTGTTACTTGCATTGAACGGGGCAGATGAGCTTTTATGAGCTTCGGGAACTTGTGTAAACTGTGTCTATTTCAGTGAGTTCTTCCGATACAATAGTCATATGAGTTATCAGAGAATAACAGTATATTGCTGCTAAAACTTTTTCTGCATCCCACTTCCTTTATCCTTATTAAGGGGCTCCTTTTTCCCACTCTCCTCTCGCTATTTCATGCAACTTAAGTGTGTATGATTCCGAGCCAGTCTTCTGAGCAGGCATGTGCAGTGCTCTCGTACTCCAGAGTCTAAGCACCTCAGCTGCTCCGCCAACTAAACAAATCGGTTCAGGAAAAGCAAGGAGACAAGGAAAAGGATGACTGCAGCTCTAAATGGCAGAACCATGTTGGAGGCAGAAATCATCTCCACAACTCTCCCACGGGTTAGGACTTCATTCGACGGTGGAGGCAAGGTACTGTCAGATTTCTTCACCCTGCATTAATCAAAGTTGATTCTTTAAATACGGACAAGCAGTTTTTTGCATACGGGGGATTAAAGAATTCAGATTGCTGGAAAGGAAGACATACGCGTTTGTGTTAGGGCAGAAAATAATTGCATAGTTATAGGCTTTGCATGTAAAGGTGCTGGTTCCATCATCATAGGCATAGCTGTAAGCCCTAGGGCAAGCCCTCTTGAAGATGGTCGAATAGATTGAAGGCTGGCATGTTGTTGGATTATCAAATTGTCCGCTGCAGCAGTACTGGTCTAGCCCGAATGCCTCGCAAGCACTCTTACACGCCACTACTCCCCCTCCATCTCCTTGCTCACCTCCCACCACTTGAAGCTCCTTAGGGCAACCTGTTCAACACGTTCCAGTAGGCTTTTCTTATTCGTTTTGCTTATTCTTACTAACTCTAGATTATAGGGCGTGTCTGAACCGTGGAGTAGCTTCTGCTATGTTATGTGTTTTGTGGTAGAAAATTTTGACTAACTTGTTTTTGATATTTTTTATCCTTGTTTTCCTCCTAGGGCAGTTGATACATGTTTTTCACTTCATTTGAACTGCAAGCTGTAAGAACATAAAAGACTTCATAAAACTTGTGATTTGTCATTTCGTTTGGAAAAGCACGGAATTGGAAACAGGAAGGCTCTCAAAGGGGTCTTCCTTTTAGGAAAGCATCCCTGGGTTCTTCACTGTCACTTCCTTGAAAACCGAAGAATTTAGGGCAGGAATTATCGACATCACATTGAAAATAGGAAGAGTTGTGGGAGTTAGAACAAAGAGTATACCCGTGTTGATGTCTGTAGCGCATCCAGTGGCGTTACATGTGCCATATACTCCCTGCGGAACCACAACTATAGGCAAGTTATAGCCATCCACAAGGCTCACATCATAGTAGTCCTTCTCATCACCAGCTCCAAGGGTTATCTCAAAGAGGGAGGCTGGCGGGGTTGCACCGTTCCCATCACACTCCATTCTCCCTCCGCAGTCCCCAGTCTGGCACGTCCCGGCACCAGACTCGTCGAATGAGCAACCGGTCCTCGCCCATATCCTTCCTGACCATCCTGGGGTGCTTGGAATCCTTGCACTCTGCCCAGATTCTAACCTGAACCCTGTAGTTGGAAGAGGAGGCGTCCCTGCCCCAGCCAGAGTCCCTGGCCATATCGGGTGCAGGCAGTTATTCGTGATGGTGAACGTGCAAGAATCAGAGGGAGGAAAGAAGAGACATGATGAGGCAATGAGGAAGAAGGCATTGGAAAAGAACTTGCTTGTTTTGGTTTGCATCCTATGGGGAAGGTGTCCGGGTAATTCGCCCGTTGCAAGGTTTTTTGTCCCCAAAGGGCAAATATAACAACAACGTAGAGAGAGGAGGGGCCTATCCTATGCAATGCTAAGGGCTACATATTGTGATCTCAAGATCCTGAAGGGAAAGGAGAATCTTGGGGTTTGCTTTCATGAATTTGTCAGCCGGAATATGACCCTTTTGGGTTTAGTATTTCTCTGGTCTTGGGAGGCCTCGTGGAGAAGAAATTCCTTCCTTTAGGACTTGCTTGGACGTTTATGGGCATAAGCATATACATTTAATGGTGAGAATGAAGAGAACTGGCGATTTCTACATTGGATCACGAATACCAAATTTTCTAATTTCACATGCCCTTCTTATGTCCCTTCACATGAATCGATCAAGCAACCGACTTGGATTCAGTTACTAGAAAATGAAAATCAGCCGGTAGAGTTGTTTGGAAGGTACTGCTAGATTCTGTCCCAAATAAATATCAAGATAAATGCATGGATGAACACGATATTCAGCTTACTGGGGGGCGAAGGCAGATATATTCTTCGTCAGGGGAAATCTCCGATGACAAACATTAGTGTCCCAGGACAGTTCAGTTTTCATTTGTCTGAAGCCTAGTACTTGGTCTCAAAAGCATTAAATACCTGTTCTCGTCAATCCGGCATCATCAAAAAGCTACGGCATCAAATCAGCTCCAAGCCATATTTGCATCCCTAGTCAAGAAATCAAACGTGTGATACCCATCCATGTACGTATAATACATTGTTTGTCATAAATTCTTTTACAGAGCATGAAACTTCTCCGCTGCACGACCCACAGACACTCCTAGCAGGCTACTGTCATGGACCAGCCTATCCTAGCAGAACCCATCCATGTACAATACATTGTTTGTCATTAAATGCCAATGGGAGAATCAGGAGCTACAATAATCAACCATTACAGCACATATGGGTCAAAAGCATCCAAAGAAGCATCAAACTGGTAGTGTTATGTGCCGAGTTTTGACTCCTAAACGACTCTAGGAATAAACTGACCAGAACTTCAGAAGCCACAGCAACAGATCAATGCAATGGAATTCAGCCAAAGGTACATAAGAGGGTCAAACAACCCCTTTCAGGGGGGCAACTGACCAGGATTGGCCTTATGAGATCGAACTGCTGTCAAAGAGTATAGGCTGGTGCTCGTATATCAATAAGGGCTGGCAGGAGGCACCTCAGGACTTCCTTTTAGGTGCTTGGGCAGGTCACTTCAAATGCGCCTTAGTACGACAAAGAGTATCAGGCAACACCTAAATTCCACAGATTATGCGAACCCTCCACATAATTTCCAGTAGCTATCCAAGTCAAAATAGTGTGATTCTCAGCAGCCAGCACCGTATGCTGACATCCATTAGGCCTTACCTAGACCAAGAAAAGAAGATGAATGAGTCTCATAGATTAGTTATCATCAAGAAAAAGAAAAAGAAAAAGAGGATGATCCATTTTCAGCAAAGAAAAATCTCAAGGGAATAAATCATGTATAAATCTGAAACAAATATCATAAAACTCTCCTGCAGAGGCATACGATTCAACCCTGCAAAAATATCATGCAGATCAGTAACTGCTGGAAAAATAAAGAAATGTGGACAGAAATATAAAAATAGGAAAGCTCTTCATCCAATAGAGAGGAGAACTAAATTAACCAAGACAGATTTCTAATAAATAACAGTTCTAAGTTATCCTTTGATCTTAACTTGGAAGCCTGTGCAGCACAAGCCAAAAATGCCAAAAATCCATTAACCATCAGAACTATAACTATAGAATCAAGCACTGCTAATACATATAATCAACAAGGCAATCCTTAGCTAATAAGGCACACTCACTCTCTACAAACTGAACATTACAAAAGCAAGCCCCATCATATAATCTGATAGAAACCATACCACCCTTCCTCCTGAACAAGGGAAACCTCACATGGTCAACAGAACAACCGTGGTAAGGAGAAATATGTGACCAAGAGAGCAACATAAGAAACATGAGTGAAAAATAAACCAAATAGGTAGAACATAGTGGAAATTACAGAACTGAAGCAGCTGTAGTAATTGCAAGATAAAAGACAAGTACTGAATATATCTCGGTAATAGTCAGTCTAGCAGAAGGGAGGCAACATTGCATTATAAAGGATTAGAGCTAGATTCGTCCTACAACAGGCAGGCACATAAGACTAACTAACTAAGTGTCCTCAGCGAATTTATATCATACGAGTTCTGTGTAAAGTAAAGGATGCGACTTTTTCACTTAAGGCACAAGGATGGTCAAGTCTCTTCCGGCTATATAGATGGAAAATGGATTAGATCAGCTCATGTCCATCCCATCTCCAACTTGGCTGCAGATTGGACTGACAGCAGAGAAGGATCTCTCAAATGAAGAAGGATGAAACTGGGAATTTCTCCGCCGCTTAAAAGCACAGCTGTCACTATGAGGAGAATTCTCCGGTTCGAGCTTCCGACGGACTCCTCTGACAGCCTGCTCCTCTGCTGCAGAAAGTGGGAAGATCTTCCTGCTTGCTAGGCAAAGAGAACTGTGGTTATCATACAGAATCCTCTGGTCACAGTTCTTGTCACATATGTGGGTAAGCCCTGTTAGTTTGCAATGATACATGTTCCCACAAACATGTTCATTTTGACATTTCCAGTCACATCTGTGGAGTTGGGCAGGCCACTCTCTGCCTAGAATAGTAGACAGGTAAATAACATTTGCAGGCCCTCCCATGATGGACTCGCCACATACCTCCATTGCTTTCATCGGACTGGGAATGAAATTCCTTGTAATGTATTATGTCACCCCAAATCGCTCAAATATATTCTGCACATCCCAAAATGTAACAAAGAGAAGGGTCAGAATCCTGACAAGAGAACGGAACAGGTTTCCACGTCACATTTTAGCTCTGCAAGATATTGAACCTAGTGGAGGTGAAGAAGGAGTTGGAATTCGTGAGATTCCAAGGGAGGGAAGGCATTGAACTAAGCAAATCTCCAACAAGATAATAAAATACAGATTAGAGCTAGACAGGCTGGGTTAAAGATAACATACAAGGATCTCAAGAACTAAAGTCCTACCATGGACAAAAGCATACTATTTCAGATAATATAAACTATAAAAGTAAGCCTGTTTCTCTTCTTCCTTCTTCTTGCAATTCCAGCCGAAGTCAACAAGAGAATTCCCCTCGTGCCACTAGACAAAATCCAACATTTTTTTTCCAAACGGGGAGCTGAGAGGGGAAAGTAGTTGCAACTCGTAGAAGCTTTATCACATGGCTGATAACGACAACACCCTCGGTAACAGATCTGAGCTAAACAGCAGTCAGTTAGCTGAGAACAATTCAGCCAAACACCATGAGAGGGCAAAAGCATAAACTCTCTTCACATTACCGTGAAGAGAAGTCAAAACAACCACTATCGGACCAGAAGGCGCGCAAAAGATACCCAAAGAACCCTAAAATTTATCAAGAACAAGAAAACCCGGAAATTCCAGGTACTTTTGTAGACGAAAAGGAGCTCACTTGATGGTCAAGAACTCAAAACTGTGGACCTTCCGCGAACAAAATGGAACTCCCACTTTACAGAGCAACACCCTAATCTCCCTCTCTCGGATAAACTAAGGAGCATTCGGATCGAGAGGAAGAGATGGGGACTGGGGAGTGGGTTTGGTATTTATAGATGAAGCGGTTGACGTTGAAGAAGAATGCACGAAAAGTGGAGGCAACGCTACAGTAAGGGAGCAGAAGAAGGAGAGGAGAAATTCGGGTGAAATTCCGCACAAATGCGGGTGAAGTTTCGGGTGAATCTGTCGGCTACTGACGATGGAAATCTGGTTAATTTTTTCCCCCCAATGAAAAAAAACGTGGCAAATATTATTATTGTGCAGGGTTAGCGCGCGAGAGGGAGTATTGCTCTCAGTCGCGTGTCTAACAGTTCTCCCTGACACCACGTGTTGTTTAAAAAACCACATGCTGAAATACTATAAATAGAAAAACATTTATAATTTAAAAATTTTATTATTTAATAATTTGATCAAATTTGAATTTGAACTTTTTTTTTTTTCGCTGAGTAAAATTATATTAATTAAAAGCTAGGCAAAAAAAACAGTAACTTCTAGGGCTGAGGCGAAGCCTGGGTTCCAGACACAAAAGATCCCAGATCTATGCCTTCCCACATACAAAAGCCCGAGAGGTTTGCAGGAGAGGTGACCCTCGATAGTTTATCTGCTACTAGATTTAGCTCCCTACGAATCCATACACAATTCCAGCTTTCAAAAACCTTCAATCGACTCCTAATTGCCCAGACAATCTCCCGAATCTCTGCATTTGCATGCCTATCTCCGTGCACCGCCTCAATTAGGGTAAGCGAGTCTGAGTAAAATTTCACTTTTCTCCATTGTTTGCCTGCTGCAACTTCAATTGAGTTGAGGAGAGCTTTTGCCTCAGCGTACAGGGGGCTGGGAGTGGGGTTCCGCTCAATCCATGCGCAGAGAATTTTGTTCTGATGATCTTGGGCCACCCCTGCCATTCCTGAGTTCTGACTTGTCCATGAGGCGTCTGAGAACACTCGAACCGTCCCGGGTGGGCATGTGTAGGTAAGTTCCTCGTTCATCTCTGTGTGCTGGGTGCTCAAACCTCCTTTCTTGAGTCCTGTAGAGTGTTCTTGATATGTTCTGTTGATTTTTGCCACAAAAATGGACAAGTCAGATTTGAGATCCTCATGGTAAGATGCATTACGTAGTTCCCATAAGTAGTATACTAATATAGCACCAAAAAGAGCAAATTCTGAGGGATTTATCATGTTAAGCACAAACTCTTTTGGTGGTTCAATGAAAAACTGTACCAAATTCAACATTGAAACAAAAGTATGGGGTAAAGTCCAAAGTTTCCAGGGCGACTCTCTCCAGCTGACACGGTAGAACAAGCAGTCCTCAAAGAGGTGCTTGGGCTGGTCAGAACTTGTTTTACAGATTGGGCACGTTGCATCCCCATCTGAAAACCAAGGGAGACATTCGTTCACCATTCTCCATAGGTGGGTTTTAAACCTCTCATGGATTTTTAGTCCCCATAATTTTTTCCAAAAGCCATTGTTTGTGTTTGAAGCCATGTTGCCTTGATCGAGCAGGTAAAAGGATTTCACAGTGTGAACACCTGAGGGGCTAGGGTCCCATCTAAAGTCATCCTCTGGGTTCTGCTGGTTGAGGGGTATAGCTTTAATAATATCAGCAGTAGAGGAAATAAATAGCTGATCAATAAATTCAGTGTTCCATCTCTTAGGCTCAGTTAGTATCAGATTACTTACCTTGAGCTCCAGATCTATGGATGAGGATGTAAGTGCAGAGCTAGTTAAATCTGAAATACCTGGGATCCAGTTGTCTGTCCAGACCTTGATTGAGTTCCCATTACCAATTAATCTGCTTGTTCCTCTTTGTAGAGTGTCTCTACAATCTTGTAGTCCTTTCCAAACAAAAGAGTGATTGCCCCTAAGTCTATTTGAGGAGTCTAAAAAATTCCCGTACCTGGCAGTCAGCATTGTCATGGCTATGTTAGAGGTTGGTCTGGTAAGAGCCCAGGCAGTTTTTGATAATAAGGCACGATTCTGGTCCTCGGCTTTTCTAAATCCCATTCCTCCAGTTTCTTTGGGTGTGCATAGGTAGTCCCAGGACTTGGGTGCAAAGTAGTGTCTATTGGAGTCTGTTTTCCCCCACCAGAACTTGCAACACGTTTGATCAATTTTCCTGCAGATCTGCTTTGGCAGCTTGAATAGTGACATTGTATAATTAGGAACACTGCTGAGTGATGTTCTTATCAAAGTTGCCCTCCCAGCCCATGACAGGGCTTTAGCTTTCCAAGCTGCTAATTTTGATCTCATTCTATCAATTAAAAACTGGAAGGATTCAGATCTGTTTCTTTTCAGGAATAGGGGGTTGCCAAGATATTTGGTATCCCACCTCAGTTTTCTCATTCCCAACATTTCCTTAATGACCCTCCTATTCTGTGCTGGAGTGTTTTTTGAGAAGTGAATGCCTGATTTTTCAAGGTTGATGTCTTGCCCACTCCATCTACAAAACTTCTCCAGTATTGTCTTACAGTGGTCAATGTCATTAAGGCCAGCTCTGCACATCAGGAGCAGATCATCTGCAAAAATTAAGTGTGATAGGGCAGGACCATTTCTACTGATTTTGACTCCCCTGATTTCTCCCCTCTGCTCAGCTCTATATAACATCCTTGAGAGTGTTTCCATCAAAATAATGAATAGATATGGTGATAGGGGGTCCCCTTGTCTAAGGCCTCTTGTAGGTTTAAAAAAACCTCTAGGGGTACCATTCAATAGGATAGACATGGATGTTGTGGCAATACATTGATGAACCCAATGAATAAAGGAGTGATGAAAGCCGAGATTTTTTAAGATCCCTAGTAGAAAATTCCACTCCACTTTGTCAAAAGCTTTGGAAAGGTCGATTTTCATTACAGCCCATCCTTTTCTTGCTTTTGTTTTCTTCATGAAATGAATAACTTCCTGCGCAATCAATCCATTTTCCATAATCCAGCGTCCTTCTACAAAAGCTGATTGGTTAGGAGCTATGATTCTTTCCAAGAAAGGTTTTAGTCTGTTTGCAATGATTTTTGAAATGACTTTGTAGCAGACATTTGAAAGGCTAATGGGTCTAAAATCTTTAAAAGTGCAAGCTCCTTTTAACTTTGGGATCAAAGTAATGAAAGTGCTGTTCCATTGTTTAAGGAGGTAGCCATTTTTAAAAAAACTTTGAACTGCTGGTACAAAGTCTGCTTTGATAATAGGCCAATAGTGCTTATAGAAAATAGGGGACATACCATCAGGGCCAGGGGCCTTTAAGGAGGGCATTGATCTCAATGTTCTTCTAATTTCTTCCTCATTGGGAATGGCAATGAGTTGTGCATTCTCTTCCTCAGTTATTGTGGATTGGAATAGCCCTTCCATGTCAGTAGGAAACTCCGCTTGGTTGGAGGTGTAGAGTTCCTCAAAGTTCTTTAGAAAATATTGCTCAATTGCATCTGTCCCATAAGTCCACTCACCGTTACTAGTTTTTATGGCATTGATTTGATTTTTCCTCCTTCGAATGACTGTGGATAAATGGAAGAACTTTGTATTTCTGTCTCCTTCTTGTACCCATAATTCTCTCGACTTTTGTCTCCATAGCCATTCCTTTCTGATCTGTTGCTCCTCCAACTCATTTTGTAATATGATTTCCTCTTGGATGTTTTCTGCAGAGGGCTCTCCTTGCTGGATGCTGTCAAGCTGGTGTTGAATCTGCTCTATTCTTTTATGGATGCTCCCAAAGGTAGTTTTATTCCAGTTTATCAATTTTTGCTTTGTTTCTTTGATCTTTCCAGCGAAACTGTACTGTCTCGATCCATAAATAGTGGCTGACCATGCGTCTTTTATGATGTTATAGCTCTCTTTTTCCCTTGTCCACATGGCCTCGAATCTAAAAGGTTTGGGTTTAGACTCATTTTCTAGCCAGAGCTTTAGAAGGATAGGGTTGTGATCTGACTTAACTGCTGGGAGATGAATGACTCCTGCCTTAGGGAACAAGATTCTCCACTGGTCATTTCCTAAGGCTCTGTCGAGTCTTTGTCTAATATGAGCTAAACCCTCTCGTTTATTTCTCCATGTGTATTGATTGCCCACGAACCCGAGGTCAATACATCCCGAGTTTGAAATGAAGTTTTCTAGGAATTTTCGGGAACTACTTGCTAAGGATCTACCTCCCCATTTTTCATTTGTACTCAAAATCTCATTGAAATCCCCTATTAGAGCCCATGGTTCTTTTATGGATTCAGCCATAGTATTGAGTTCAGCCCAAAAAGAATTTTCAAAGTGAAATAAGGTGGGCCGTATACACACGTCAAAAGCCATTTAGTCGGGATAAGATCATGTTCAATGCTTACATGTATCATGAATGGATTTTTATGTAAGATACGTACCTCCAATTCTTCGTGCCATAGCAAGCATAGCCCTCCTGTAGCATTGATGGATTCGATGTAGCATATTCCATTCAAATTGAGTCTTCTAGCTATTTCCAAACACCTTTTGTCGTCTGCTTTCGTTTCTGCGAGGAAAATCAAGCTGGGATTGTGTTTATTCTGGAGGGTTTTCAAATGACGAATTGTCGGGTTCCCTCTCGCTCCCCGACAATTCCAAGCAAGGATACTCATGGAGACGGTGGGGGCATGATTAGGCCCGCCTCCTCAGCCATTTGGATCATTTCGGAGTTGTTTGAATCCATCGGTTCCTGTACAAGGTAGTCAGCATGCCTCCGCGGATAGGCTTGATTGTTTGTTGTTTCAGTTTGCAGTGTCGCCCCTTCCGTGACCTCCATTGACATTCTGCGGAGGAATGTCTCATAGGCAGTTGTTCCTGTCCAAAGCTTCTCATAGCTGAAGGCTATTTTCCTCTTCTTGGTGCTCGTTGCCCAAGTCTCTTCGCTGGCCATGTCCATTGGGCTGGGGAGACTTTTAATTCCATCACTCTTGGGCTGAGCTAGGCCCATGCTAAGGCCCACCCCTTCTTGAGAGCTGTTTCCTGAGTTTTGGCCTTTTTTATGTCTAACAACGGTAACCTTTTTTCTAAAGCTGTCTTCAGCCACCTCAGTACCACTTACATTGAATATTTTTGTACCTTCCCTTGCTTCAGAGATTTTCTGTAATTCTTCCTCTGCCCTCTCAATAATTATATCTTTCAGCTTGTCTGGCACACAGCAGAAGATATTTGACTTCTGTACCTCGGGGTTCGTGTAGCTACCTTCCTCCTTCTCTTTCACGCCTACTGTAGCTTCATCTTCCTCACCTCCATGTCTTTTTGTTTGGCTTGTGACTCCTCCTGAGAATGTTTGGGTAGTTTTTGGAGAGGGAGTGTCACCATTTTCCTCGTACCTTAGCCATGGTCCATAACGGTTAGGATCTACCGGTTCTTCCAATGGACAGGTGCCTTGATCATGACCCAGAACACCGCAGTCATAACAGAAGGTGCCAAGCTTCTCATATTTGAAACTGACCCATGTGAATCCACCACTACGTTTCTTGAGCCGAAAGCCTGGGCATAAAGGGGCTTCCACTTTTACTTTGACTAAAGCTTTTGGAATGGTAAACCATTTCGGCAAAGTTGAGTCGCCCCATTTGACATCCAGAACCTGACCTGCGCGTTTCGCCGCCTCCCTTATGTTAGGGATAGATAGCTTTTCAGGTGGAATGCCTTTGATAAGTACCCAGAAATTGACTGAGTCCAGCACCACATCTTCCAAAGCAATATCGATGGGCCATCTTCCCAACATCAAGTGCGAATTTCTTACAGTCCACGCACCTGCCTCTTCCACTTTTGTCATATCTGCAGGGTCACTAAATAGACATACCAGGGTATTCTTAATGCATTTGTTTGGCATGATAGTGACTCCCTTGGTAAACTTCCAGGCCTTCTGTAGATTTGCAGCAATGACTTTGATGGGTGGATGTTTGGAGCCATGAGGTTTAACTAGTAGAGCTAGCACCCTTTTTTTCATTTCAGCATCCTCATTTGTGGGTAGCTCTACGATCTCCTCATTGTCTGTCATTCCCACTTGAGCCCTGAACATTTCTTCGAGTGGGACCTCCAGATCTTCCTCATCCATTTCCTGTGACTGGGTTGGTTGCTGGCTATCCATAGGTGTTTATAGGAAGGGGAAGAGTTTTGTGTAGCTTGAGAGCTCGTCGTCCAGATATTTTCTATCTTGCTGTGGATTCGATGCAGAAAAATGCTGGCTTGAAACTGACTTATATTTGCTCTCGTGCTGTACTTGAACAGGTGGGGCCATTACTGCTTCCTCATGGAGTTTGCTGAGTATCTAGGCAGGTTGTTCTGAGGAGTTAATGTAGTTGTTTAGGGTTGTGATGAGATTTTAGGGAAGACTTGTGGGAAGGAAGGGAGAGGGGTTGCTCCAACGAGGGAGGAAAAGGGATGCTCTAACTAAGAGAGGATTTTCTCTCACTAGAAACTAAGAGAGAGAATAATTTGAATTTGAACTTATTAGAATCCAATAAGTTTTGAAATAAGAAGTGATTCATCATGCATTGTGATTTTTGCCATTAGGATATTTGTGATTAGAGATCTCCTGATCACATGGACAGCAACTGAAGGCCCAAAAGGACTCCCACAATCTGGGCCTTAAAGAGGCCTACTTTTGAGATCGGGCCCAAAAGGCTTCTCCTCTTTGATCTTCATGTTTAAGTAGACCCTCGTCAGAGCCGCCTTGCCTGGTCCGGCGACAGCTTACGTCGACGAACGGCGACGTCCGGTATGCCTCATCTCTGGCCCTGTATCTTCGGATCTCATGCGGATTTTTCTGACAGTCTTATCTAACGATGTTAAGCTCTCCCCGACTCTGCTTATTAGCATAATCTCTAAAAGCTGTTGCACGGCCGTCACTGCTGTAGGTTACTTTGAGCTTGGGGAACAAGCTGTCCTGTTTCCTACTGAAGGCAAATCAGAGACGAGTTGCTCCCCAGTTGTTCGGTGAAATTCCTGAATCACTCTGTATGTGCAGTTACATAAGTTACATGCTCCCCTTCGCTTCTAAGTCCTTCCACCTTGAATTTGGAGCAGTATTGCATGTCAGGATTGTTTGGTTAGGGCACACTAGCTTGAAAGTTGAACTTTCATGACTTTTTTATTTTGCCTCTTCTTTTTTGTCGGTTGCTGCAGTATATAATTCTACTCCAACAGCAGCTGCTATATCTTACTAGGATTTTCAGTTTATCCAAGAAACTGATATAATGTCTTAGTATCATGCGTATATTACTTAATTATCTGATGAACCAGTGGCAGGCAGTATGAGATTTCAATTCTTGTTCTGCAAACTTTGCCTGCTTTTCGCATGAATCAAGCCGATCCAACTTGTCATGTGAAGATATACAAGATGTTTCTGATATCAAATTTTGCAGCTAATGGGGTTCTGGGCATGGCTCTTCTGTTCAGGCTTGCAGCCATCTGAAGATCATGGTGGGGTTTAAGAACAGGTACATGGTAATGGAGGTTTTTCTTGATCCAAATCGAGAACTTGGGGTCGATGACCCAATCATACTTACCCAATTTAATGTGACGAAAGCTATCAAAGACAGCATCCTTGTGAACTTTGGGGAGTGTGGTCTTGCTTCATCTGTTGGATCATTCCAAGGTAACAAACCCGTTATCCTATGATTTCTCTTCAGTTTTATAATATCATCTGTCCGATCGATTATGATGGAGCCGTCTTTATGCAGTGAAATATGTCAATCCCATTACCAAGATTTGTGTTATCAGAGCTTCAAGAGAAGAGCACCAGAAAGTTTGGTCAGCTATAACTCTCGTCACAAGCATTGCGAATTGCCCCGTTGTATTTAATTTACTCGACTTAAGTGGTAAGTTCCGGAGTTCCAAGCGGAGTGCTTAAACAGCATAACTGCTGAAGCTCTTTGCATGCAATATGTTAGTTTCCAACTATTTAGGTTTTGAAGGAAAATTCTGCACTCACTGCTCTCTGGTTTGTTAAAAACCAAGCGATCATATGCATAAGGAAGTTGCGGTTTCAGTTTTTTTACTTTTCCGAAGATGTCTTGTTGCTGGAGCAACCTAATTTGAATGTTGTAGATCTCTCTCTCTCTCTCTCTCTCTCTCTCTGAAACCCTGGGTCTGGTTGTAGCATCATCTGAAGTTTCACCTTTTTTGGTTCCAGGGAGTATCAAGGCATGCAAGAAGGCAGCTCTGAAATGCGAAGAATCAAAGTTCGAGCAGTTCAAGCTCGTCGCAGGGTCCCATCCGTCACATGAAATTATTCAGCATATGCAGAACTGTCAAGAGAAGTTGAAACTCCTGGAACATTAGCAGCAGTATTTCATTCATGATCACATCCACCTTTTCCATGTTTACATTCTGGCTTTTGCCCTAAAGGTCATCCTCCTACCTCAACAACCTCCATTGTTGTTCCTCAATTCTTGGCGGAGATATTTGTTTATTTATGTACATGGGTTTTCTGAATGCATTTCAATTGGATGAAAGCAAGTTGTTAGATCCTGTGGAATAAAGGAATCTGGTACCCAATGGTGCTGCACTTCATGTGATTATTTTGTATGGTTGAAACTCGAAACCCCACGTGCTTTAAATAATCGATCCACCAACGCCGGTGGGAGAGATCAAATTTACATATCGTGAGGTTCCCTTTGGCCCCTGCTCACAAAATATTAATCCGTAAATTCTTTCATAATTGTATTTACTACGAAAGCAGTCAAATAATTTTATCTTGTCATGCAGTGTAAATGTTTAAATCTATTAATCCTGTCACATAACATGAATATTTTTATTTTCAATTAATTTGAATTTTTTTAAAAAAAAGATATGGTATACTGTTTTAATCAATTCATTTTTTTTTCCAAAACCAATCCACTGACTGTACCAATCTTTTCGGTTGTATGTTATGGCATAATATGTGAATGGCAAGTGCCTTTTAGAATAACGCATTGAATTCCTTGTTTATAGGACCTCCTGTTTCCGTCATTATTTTCTAAGATCCTCTGTCGGCATTTCAACGTCTCCCACTTGAGAAAAGTATGGTATCTAACGGGTGTATTTCTGATAAGATAAATTTATTTTTAGGGTTTTTAAAAAAATTAAAATGAACGGACCTTATTAATCTATATGACACTATGTAAATACTGTTATGCAATGTATTTATTACATCAGCATGGCCAGCTTCAACGAGCAGACTTAACCTGCAAGACAGGGATTTTAGTTTCGTAACATGTGACCAGGCAAACTCGAATTCTATCTCAACGATATCTCCACAAGGATTCGATGTGGCCTAATCGGGTTCTAACCAAATTCTACCGGTGAAATTCGGCCACAACACAGATTTATGGGCCGCTTGCCATCGTGTTAATTTGTCGGTGAGAATGAGAATTTGACTACTGCGGATGCTGAATAAGTCCAAGCCCGGACGATTCGAACACCCAAAACAAATGGGAGTTGCATGAAGTCCCGCGGTTATAAAGATCCCTACGTCCCCTCCCACACTCTTTGCTCTCCTCCATTCCTCAAGGAACGAAACAGACTCTCTCAAGATCGGATTTCTTTGATATCAGACTACCACTGGTGCCGGTTGATTTTCTCGACCGGCCTGGCGGCCATGGAAAAGGAGCTTCTCGATTACATGCTCGTGCCACTCGGTCTGATCTTCATGGGGGTGTATCACTCGTGGCTCCTCCACCGGATCCTGAAGCAGCCTGCCGGGACAGTTATCGGCGTGAATGCCATCAACCGCCGCTTCTGGGTTCGAGCCATGATGGAGGTCTCGTGCTCTTATCCTTTACAATTGTTCTGACAATTCGTCTGTTTCGTGATCTGTGATGGGTCGTGGACGTGTTATTGATGGGTGTCGGCTGCAGGACGTGTCCAAGAATGGCGTGCTAGCAGTGCAGACGCTGAGGAACAACATAATGGCATCAACAGTCCTTGCCTCGACAGCGATTACACTGAGCTCCCTCGTCGCGCTTCTGATGACTAGTGCAAACGGGAGCCGCTCCTCGATCTTGCTGGTGTTGGGCGACCACAGCCAGTTCGGTTTCTCCATCAAGTTCTTCTCGATCCTCATCTGCTTCCTGGTGGCCTTCCTTTTCAATGTGCAGTCCATAAGGTACCATCACCATCTACACCATTCATCACATGGACTGAAAAAAGGCTCTCGGCCACTATGACAATGCCGGCATTGGCTGACTAATCCATTTGAATACTTTACTTTAACGGCGCACAATGAATGGATGATGATCTTGCAGATATTACAGCCATGCGAGTATCCTGATCAACGTACCATACAAGAAGATCTCGGCCTCCCACCACCACCGCCAGCACGCTGTCACGGTGGAGTACGTGGCGGCCATGGTGAACAGGGGCAGCTACTTCTGGTCACTTGGCCTGAGGGCGTTCTACTTCTCCTTCCCCCTCTTCCTCTGGATCTTTGGGCCCATCCCCATGTTAGTGAGCTGCCTAGTGCTCGTCTTCTTGCTATATTTCTTGGACGTCACCTTTGAGTTTGGATGGGCTGCCAGTATCATTTCCGATGACAGGAACAAGGATGTGGAAGCGGGAATTACCATGATCCCAAACTGATGTTTACTCTTATTTGAGAGATTGGTTGATTAAATTCTGCATGCACTCCACCTTCAATCCAAGTTGAATTGAATTGCATACTGTATACTGTGATTGAATTAGCGGCAAAAATCTTTATGAATATATAGTATGGATTGGCAAAACATTTGAGGACCTGTTTGACAGTTAACTCGGTGCAGATTTTAGATATGTGAATGATATGTAACATTTGGTGATGGTGACATTGAAATATTTTTGTTGCCTATCGTCATCATATATCTTAACAATTCCAAGGTCCAACTACCTTTGAGATTTTTATTCTTAATGACATGTGAAGTCAGGAACTTCCAAACACGGCAATCTCGGCCTATTCTTTGTGTTTGGTTGATGAAACAAATTCATTTGGTATGTGTCGATTTCCTTGAAGGAAGAGGTTGGTTATCCAATGAAGTTCCACCAAGTTTGACATGTGTATACCCTAGGATTGTGCCAAACTTAAAACTAAAAAGACACTAAATAAAAGTGGGCCATTTCGAGAGGTAGGTTACTAAGGAATAGGGAATTTGCATCTTTTAATTCTCTGTTAGAGGGCAAAATTGGTTCAGGATTCTTTCATGATAATGTCAAAGAGAAAAACCCTGCAGATCACGACTTCAGAAATGTTAGGAACTTTGACGGAAGGCTAACCACCTTGTAGAAAAGTGTTATCCGATCAGCATATCGATCTTACTTGAGGTAATTTCCTGCCTCGTCTATGAAGTCTTGGAATTCTTGCTTGAATCTTTCTATATGGATTACGACCTGCAAGTGGAAGTGATACTGATCTGTTTATCTGGACTACGAGCTCTTCAACAGAAACTGCCGATATTCCAAATAAGAAGTGGACGATGTTCTTGACAATAAGATAGATGTTAATGGGCACCTACTGCTAAGAGGTTTGATGTTGCTTCGCAGAGGTACCAAGACTCCGAAGGTAAATAAGAGACCTTCTGTGAAGATTATGGGACTCGGAGAGCCACTTGGAATTTTGGTCCTAAGTGTAAGCGACTGACCATCAGTGAGCATGAGTACATATTTTTTAGCCCAGATAGAGTTCATAAAAGCTTTTGTGATGAACAGTGAGAAACATGAGGAGGAGCAGGCAGAGTCTCTTGAGGGACTCAAAGATGTTCAAAGGTGTAATCTGGTAAGCATAAGCTTCAGGAGGAGCGGAAAAGGCCGCTTGAGTTTCAACTCAAGTAGGAATTACTTGAAGCTGTTAAGAGTCATCTGGTTCTTACAGCTGCCTGGGAAACTGGGTTGTGATGGTTGATGAAGCTCAGGAGAGAATACTTTCTATGTATAACTTATTTAGGTTTGTCAGGGACATTGCTCACTACATGCCCGATATGAAGTTCATCTTGAATGAAATCTTGAAACGCAGAAAATTCAGTGATTTCTGATGCAGCTCCGAAATTTATTATTTTCCAGGAAGATGGTATTCCACCAGTATTCAGCACACTTTACTGCGTGTTGCCAATTACTTGGTGGAAAACATTGTGCCTGCTCTCCATGTCCGTGCAACGACCTTGCACGGGAGATTTGCTGGTGTTACTGATCAGTCATATATGCCCATTTGCCCTCTGAACTACATTGTAAGATTCTCGAGCCAACACCTGAAGGGGCATGGAAGGTGGGTCTCGCCATGAACATCCCAGAGGCATCATGGACAGTTGATGGAATAAAACATGAGGTTGATCCAGGATTTTGCAAGATGAAGCCTTTCAACCTGAGAAGTGGAATGGAACCACCACCGGTCATTCAAATTTCGAAACCCCCAGTGAATATGGGAGCTGGTTGTATGGTAAGTAGTATTGCTGGGGATTGCTACTGGCTTTAAACAGAGCACTCTTACTGCATTTAACTAGAAGAAAACACCGTGCCAAAGATTCGAAAGAACAACCTTACAAATAGGTCCTGACCCTTAATAGACACCGGCATACACAGCTAGTTGAACTTCGACTTTATGGACCCTCTTCCATTGGAAAATTACTGAAAGCCTTGGAGATGTTCTATGCACTCAAAGCGCTGGGTGGATGTGGTAAGATCAGGAAGCGGATGTTTGAGCAGTCTGACATGGCCAGCTGATCAGACTAGATCGGCTCCATTCCTGTGATGCCCTCTTCTTTTCATTCCTATCTTTACAAGCCAAAGGACAAACAAATTTGCGTCAATGTGGAGGACCCCATCTCCCGCTCATGGTATTCGATTCCTGGAAAGAGGACCGACTACTGAAGGTGCTATGAATGGTCAGCTAAAAGGGCTTTAATGGAGTGTCTGAGGTTGAATTGAGGTCAAATCAGACTGGATCTTGATGTTATTGAGTGTATTGCTTCAGGGCCACGTTCTGCAGGGCTACAAAGGCATGGAATATACAGGACCATCAAGCATTCTCAAAAAGTACATATTAACTCAACCTCAGTGCTCGTTCAATCCCCTCCAAGATGGATCGTTTATCTTGAGCTTTCCCAGACAAGAAAGGACTACATGAGGTGCATACTGAAATGAAGCACGAGTAGCTGGGCGGGATACCTCCAAACTTTTCCCAGCTTCAGGATGTTGAAGATTTGGTGCCAGAGAAGAAGATGCCAAGTCTATCTCAACAAGAAGTATGAGCATTTGCAGCATTATGATGGGGCCAACTTGATCTTGCCTGCCTTGTTCATGAGGCAATTTTCATTAGTTCTGCGTACTACACTTTCCTGACATTGTTTCCGTGTATTTCTGGTTTTGCAGTTCAAGTTAACTGGTTTTCGTGCAGAGAACTGTGCACATAGGGCCCCCTGATGTCTTCTAACTGGGTCATCTCGGCCTTGACTGGTGCCACGCATTGCCTCCCCCCTGGATGGTATGTCCGGTCAATGAATGCATCTAGCTCTCGGAATGAGTGAATCTTTCCTTTGTTCTATGCTTATTAATTCTCCCCACTGGCTCCATCTCCGAATTCTACTGCTACTATATGCATCTTATCTTTTCGGTTGCAGGAGGAGCAGAGGAGAGCATATATCTTCTGGTGCACTCTGACCGTGCGCACCGAGCTACTTTCCTAGGAATCTGCTCCTGCACTACGGTCCATGTCGTCCAATTACCTGATAAATCTATTCTCGAGGGAACTGCTTCATAATTGTCGAGCAAAGCAATTTAGTGACAGCATCCTGACAAACATCACCACAGTTCACTTCCAGGGAGATACACTTTTAATCCAGAAACAGTCCAATGTTCCCAACAACAACATCCAGTGATGTGGAGCCCGAGTTGCAGACCACACTGACCTTGCATATGTCCACTCGGGATGCCGCCTTTGACTTACTCTTTCAGTTTGCATAAAACACTATCCACAAATTTAATATGTTATAATTAAGTCATTTCCGGCTTAGTAGGACAGTTTAAATCGTGTTTTTTTTTTTAATTTACAAAATATAAGTGCAAAATCCTTTCTTAAAGTAAAGGGGATCCCGACTCAGCTGAGGTCCTGAGCTCATGGTTGGTGTTCATTCTTGACTTAGTCTTAGAACTGTGCTTTCTCCTCCAAGTGGCACCTCCTCAGCTCCTCTACACAAAATGATAATCGAACATTAAAATATCTGTAAGGGAATTATTATTTGTAAAATAGGAATAGACAGTTTACATACTCCCTGTTTCAGCCGTTGAAATATAGAATTGCCTTTAAATATCAGAATTTTAAAAGGATTTATTGGACATAAAGATTTTATAAAATATATTTTAAAATTTACATATTAAATTATCCTAATTTTTTTTTAAAAAAGTGATATATAATATAAGATTTAGATTAAAAACATAGAAAATGACGAAATTAAATCTCCGTGAAAGTAGGGTTTGGATTGTATTGTTTGGTATATTCGGTCACTTTCATCAATGAGTCAACAAGCGTGCAGATTCCCTGTGACTATCAATCATAGCCGGCTGCCGGCGAATATCCTCAGCCACAAGTGGTCGGGCCACAAGCAGGCAATTCCAATCAACCCCTTCTACTGTTCACTCGGACAGGACAATAACGTAATCCAACCCAGCTAGTCAATAACTCCATTGGATATCCCCGCTCAAGGTTAGTTACTACATGAAGTATAAATTGATTACCTGGCATAAGCCAACGAGCAAAATCGTCTTTGCTGATCAAGCCACTCTGACAATCGACCTCCTGCTTTCACAATATCTAAGTCTAATATGTCTTCTTTACGAGAACTACACACTAAAGAGGAAAGATTGATTGGATCGCTTCGATCAATCTAAGTCAGTCTCGAACTTACATTTATAAAAGCGATAGCTCTGCTTGATCTTTATCCGAAAAAAGGGAAGAAAGAAGACTTAAATAGAAAAATATCAAGATCCAATCCCATTTAAACGATACCATATATTCATGAAAGATCAAAGTGTTGATTCTTTGGATCTGAAACTTAACAGATATTAATTTCTTAAATTATTCCAGAGTCTTGACAGTGCTACTGGATCAACATTAGTACACACTGTTAAGTTGGTTTAATATGTTTCGCGGTTCCTTCTCTCTGGTAAAAAAACATCAATGTGAGTGATATTGTCTTCTCTATGGACAGGACAAGCAACGACTTTTAACTTGAATAAGAAGATTCCGTCGTCATTATGTGGCGGTGACCACCAGCTGTAATGGTAATAGGATAATGTCGAAAATGATTCAAACCAAACGTTTAATCTTATCAGCTGGGCACTGCCGGAACTTCCGGGTCGAGAACTTCTTCTGATTCTGCTGCTGCAGCTGCAGCTGATGTCGTCATCGTCACTTTCTGCTGCAAATTTCTCCCCTTTACCCGTCAAAACTGCCGCCCTTTTAACCCAATAAATTCATGCTCTCCTCCGGTCCTCGAAACAGCGTGCGCTTGTTCAGTCCTCTTTCTGTCTTCCTCTCTCCTTCCCCCTCCAGACCCTTTTTCTTTGCCCAGAACCCCGCCCACTCCGATCTTCTCAGACAACCCGATCATGGGTTTCGAGGGGGAGGAAGGATCATTGCCGCCCCCGAAATCGCTGTTCCGATACAACTCTCCGCTGGTCCAGGTGAGCCTCATCGGGCTTGTCTGCTTTTGCTGCCCCGGAATGTTTAATGCCCTCTCCGGTATGGGCGGTGGCGGTCAGGTCGACCACACCGCGGCCAATAACGCCAATACCGCCCTCTACACCACCTTCGCCGTCTTCGGCGTCCTCGGTGGTGGAATCTACAACCTCCTTGGCCCACGCCTCACCCTCGCCGCCGGCTGCTCCACCTACGTCCTCTACGCTGGCTCTTTCCTGTATTACAACCATTACCACCAACAGGCCTTCGCAATCGTCGCCGGAGCCATCCTTGGAGTCGGCGCGGGGCTTCTCTGGGCCGGCGAGGGGGCCATCATGACCGCATACCCTCCGCCTCACCGGAAGGGTACCTATATTTCCCTCTTCTGGAGCATCTTCAATATGGGAGGCGTTATCGGAGGGCTGATCCCCTTCATCCTCAACTACAACCGGAGTGAGGCTGCCTCCGTCAACGATGCCACCTACATCGGCTTCATGTGCTTCATGGCAGCTGGGACCATTCTGTCATTCGCCATCCTACCGCCGAGGAAGGTAATGATTAAGAATCAAATGTAACAGATCAGCATACTCTGAGAACATATAGAAAAGTTCCATTCTTTATTGCACGCCGATGCTGAATAAATGCATTGCCTATCATTCTGATCCTTCCCTGGATACCAAAAAAGGAGATTATTGGTGCCCATCATCTGATATTGTATGGACGAAAGCATATCTCTTTAGTTTTAGAATCATATATGTTTCAATTCCTTCTCCTGGTCAGGTGATTCGAGATGACGGATCCCACTGCACCAACATGAAGTACTCAAATATCTCGACTGAGGCAACTGAGATCCTCAAGCTGTTCCTAAACTGGAAAATGCTCCTGATAGCCCCTGCTGCCTGGGCAAGCAACTTCTTCTATAGCTACCAGTTCAACAATGTTAATGGCGTCCTCTTCAACCTCAGGACCAGAGGACTCAACAATGTATTCTATTGGGGAGCGCAGATGTTGGGGTCGGTCGGTATTGGCTATATATTGGACTACAGCTTTTCGAGCAGGAGGATGAGGGGATTTGTCGGGATTGGAGTGGTGGGTATTTTGGGGACTGCCATTTGGGGAGGCGGTTTGGCTAATCAGGTCAAGTACTCTCACAATGATTTGCCTGCGAAGTTGGATTTTAAGGACTCTGGCTCTGCTTTTGCTGGGCCATTCGTGCTCTACTTCAGTTATGGGCTCTTAGATGCCATGTTCCAGAGCATGGTTTATTGGGTAATTGGAGCACTGGCAGATGATTCCGAGACCCTCAGCAGGTAAAATGCTGAAACCAGTTGAACTAGTGGTGAAGTAGTCGGATAAGCTTAGGCCCTTCTGCACTGGCATTACTGTTTGGTTTTGGGGAAAGCGGAGAATATTTTCCAATTTTTCCATTTCTCTTTATTGAAAGGCAAAGAAAACAATGTGGAGAAACAAGTGAAATATCTATAGACCGAACATGTTAATGATCCGATCTCTTGTTACATGCCAGATGGAAAACAGAGATTATATGTGTAGAACCAAACATTAGTATATAAATGTTAACGATTTCTTCCTCGCAGTTTTGATGTTTATGACTGATGCTTGATTGCTGCACTGGAAATTAAATCTGATGGATTTTTCTCGGTTTTGTTTGACGATTTTTGCTTTTGTATCTTCAGATACAGTGGGTTCTATAAGGGAGTTCAGAGTGCAGGGGCAGCTGTAGCCTGGCAAGTCGATACCCACAAAGTCTCATTCTTGAATCAGCTCATCATAAACTGGTCTCTCACTACAGTGAGCTACCCTCTTCTGTTGGTTCTCATAATGCTGGCTGTGAAGGATGAGGAGAAGAAGGTCGAGGAGGAATCCCCGAAAGAAGTTGCCCTTGGTTCGACCGGCCCTGTTTATGCAGCTGATGCTAATAAAGCATAGGCAACATGACCTTTCTTACATTCTTTCTTTTTCATACCAAATCTACCTCCTTGTCCATTTTGGGAGGCGAATGGTCGGGTCTTGGAAGCTTGGACGATCTTGGTAGTAGAAGTTGAAGTTCTCCTTGTGTAAATGTTACATTGGTCCCATGTCCAGTGGAATGGCAAAAGTCTGTGTTTGCAAATGAATTTCTTATCAGTGTCCTCTTGATTTAGCAGATTCTTTCATGACCATTACTTAGCTTACCCGGGCTTTGAAATGGACAGAGGAGCTTGGACCAGGTCGCTGAGAGGTATATAGCTCAACAGGAACAAAATTTTTTGCTTTTTTGTCCTTTCTCGGCTAGCAAGACTATGCAAGTTGGCCGCTTATTGTCCTAGTAATTGGCATTGTATTAAAAGACGAAACCAATCTATCTGATGACCAAGACTTTCCATTCCCTTGAGAGAAGTTCATGACTCTCATACAGAGAGGTTGTAGCCAACAACCGACTCATGATCGACAGCATCCTTTAGATCCTTAACAACAGCATCAGAATCCACTTCCAACTGTATATGCCATGCTTCAGCTGAAGTCCATATTCCAATACCGTGCATGAAACTCTCCCTCCCACAGCCATCACCCTTCATGACGCAGAATAGGATCCAGAGCCTGGCTCTCCAGTGTTTGATGTTCAAGGGACGATATGTCCCCCCTAAAGCAGGTATGCTTCCCTGAAATCACAACCAAACCGAGCCCTTCGGCCGCCTGACTCCATACTTTGCATAAATAATGCCAGATTCGTGAGAAACAGGCCTTTGCTTCAAATAGTATCCTTCTCATTCTACCTCTATCGTGTTTAGCATTCAAAACCTCCGGCTGCAGTTGCCCATTCTCTGGTTAACAACCTCCAACAAATTTTTGCAGGTAAGGCAACATTGTAGTTTCTTAGGCTGCAAATGCCTGGGCCACCTTGCTACTTTGTCTAAGTGATCATATTCCAATTCACCAACTAAAGCATATGTGTCGAAAAGTCTGCCCATATGAAGCCTCAGGAAGGGATGCCTCTCCACCTCATCACGAATCCTTCTTGGAAGACTCAAACATGCATTATATGGGCGATTAACTGTCAAGGAAATTAGCATCACTCTCCCTGCCCTCATTGATGAGCGTTCTAGATAAATTCCCTACTAAGCTGTTGTAAACCTTTGCAAGGTCGATCTCGGCAGCCAAGAATACTTCATTGCTGCTGCATTTGTCACCATGAGACAGAATAATCTTATTAGGGGCTATGAACAGGGACATGATTGAACCAATATTGATGACAGTTGGTTTAGCCACCAATGGATCTTCTGGGCTCTTTGCATGAACTATTAAAATGGTGTCGGGGATAGACCCAGTTGTAATCTGTATAGCAGAAGTTATGGGGCAATTATGTGTCACTATGACACTATGACATCATATTTATCTACTGCTGAGTAGCAATTTTAAAACTACTGTTGATCTACCACCGAATCTGTGAAAAAGACAAGAGCAAATAGCTTCCACAGATCCAAGACAGCAGACACTGAACCCTGGATGAGATGATATTCATATGCTGCAGTTTTACATTGAAGTAAACGTGGAGCTCCAAGATTCGAAGTGATGCAAATTTGAGTTGATTTTGGTGTTAAATATAAAAGCTGCCCTGCTTTGTGACAGCTGACAGGATGTCATTTACCTAAGCTTTTAACCGAGAAAATATTGTTTTTGCACGTGTTGTTATTTGGTCGGTCCCCCATGGACAAACTTGCAGTTTTAGACTTATCATATCTAATCTTAAAACAACCCCTAAATTGCCAGGGAATCATCTAGGATTCATAGACACTATCACCAGGTTTGCCTCTCACAAATGACAACGAACCTCCTTTGATGTTCTTTTTCCTCAGTGAATAACTTCTTTCTGATTTAACCTGGCTGGATGTTTTCATATCAACACTTGATTACTGAATCACCAAACTGATTTTTAGATTTTTAATATCTGCTTATGTATTAATTCATCTAACGATTCATTTCTGATGCTTATCCAGTACCTGAAAAACTGGTATAGAACGAGGATGAAGAAACATTTCTGAAACAGAAAAACTTAATGAACGCAGAGAATGAGACCTTTTTTCTTCTACCAAATGGAATATTTGATGGTTGAAATTTTTGGAAAAAGATTAATCCCCACAATTAACCTGTGATCAGTTAACACAATCTCCTCCCATAATGTTCTTTAATTTTTTGATCCTTATAATCTCCAAAAGAAATTAATTCAAATGTTTTGTTTTCCTTCTTGTTTATCCTTATGCTGTAGCAGCTGCTGGTGCATCCTTTTTCTCCTCCTTCTGAGCCTCACTTTGCTCCTCCTTTTTTGCCTCCTCTAGCTTTTCAGGGGCGGCAGCGGCTGCCTCCTCTTTCTTTTCCTCAGCGATGGTGGCCTTGTCCTCGGTCACGGTCTTGACTTCTGCCTCTTCTGTGCCACTGCTCTCCAGTTTAGGCTCCATGGTTTCAGCTGGAGGGGCTTCCTTATTCTCGCTCTCACCTCCATTGCTCATTTTCTCCTGCAAGTGCAGTTCCATATATTATTCCACATCAGATTGAGGAATATGAAGTGGAAGACATTTTTCTCAGGAGAAAGGCGCTTCAATTTTCCTGACTAAGTTAGAACAGATCAAAGTATTCTCCACATTTTCCTGACAACGGAAAGGAAAACGATGAAGTCAGAGAAGAAGAAAAATGAACTCCACAGGTACAGCCAATGCAGCTTCTGAGACAGCATGAAAACAGTTTCCGGGGATCTTTAGTGGAACCTGAAAATCTTAGACCATGGGAAAAAGAAACTCAACCTGAGCTGCAGCCTCAGACTCGGCCCCAGGAGCCTCCATGGGGACGGTCTCGGGCGCAATGTCCAAGTCCTTAGGTCTGCTCGCACAACCTCCCATTATGGATAAAAATAATCGAGAGATAAACGAAGTTTTTTTTCTTTTTTCGGTTGGCGAGACTTGGAGGTGAGAGGAGCAAGTTCCTATATAGGGACCAGACCTGTAACAGATTCTGAGGCTGAGGAATGCAGGGGAAAGCAGGAGGCTAATAATATAGATGGAACCAGTTTTCTAATTATAAACAGAGACGAAACCGTTTTCCTATCCATGCGTCTCTGTCTTGTCTTTGAAATTGACCTGTTCCTGCGGTTGGGATTAATGCTGTACAAACATTTAGCCGCTGTCAGGTTTTCCATTTTTTGTGTTTCTCTGTAGGGCATGTCTGGGAAGATGATCTCTGACCGTTAAGTTAGTTGATTAGTTGTCCTTTATGGGAAGACACCCTTTTCTGCCATGGTTAGAAGGCCTTGCACTGGGTATAGTTGGGCCGGGCCTCATATGAGAGAACTGGGCCCATTCTCACGCGGAACCCAATAGTGAAAAAGTTTCATTTTCTGTTTTTTTTTTAAAGAAAAAGAAGCCAATGAATGATTCCAGTAGAAAAGTCCATACAACTACATGGTATTTTCGACAAGTTTTCTGCTAAAACAACTAAGGTACCAAACCTTTCTAATGTCTTCTCAATTTTTGGAGATTCCTTTCTTCGATCCATTTGATGGATTTTCTATAAATAAATTTAGATTCCAATTATGAATGCTTGAAGTCTCGAGACCAACGTCAAGCTGTTTGGCTGGCTGTCCATGTGGATCCGAATTGTGCAGCTCCGTGACAGCATGGTCATCGGTCCCCTCTCACATGAAAATGGGCTGTAAAGAAAGGATCAGAGGACATCCCACTCAACCAATATGATATTGATTTAATAGTTCTCTCACTACATCTCAAATTAATAATTTTATGATCAATTCCAGGTTGAGAGAGTCGACGTAAATTTTCTTAAAGTCCTGCCTTGAGTACAAATTAATCTCAGAAGTTAATGTATTGATTGGTGCCCATTGACGTGGTTATGTGTCTCCGTCTCTCCCAACGGCCACATTGGAAATTTCGAAGCGGCTGCCAGTTGCCTCCGTCAACTTCCCACCGTTTTTCCTTTTTTTTTTTTGGCCAGATCAACTTCCCCCGGCTGGAAAGACAAAAACGAGGCAATTCTTCTAACAGACCGAATTCCTTCTCCTCCCCCTCGAATTCAGCTTCTCCTTCCGCCATTGTCGTCTCCCCAATCTCAATTCCTCTTATTCATTCGGCCTCCCTTCATCAGATCCCCTTTCTGGCGCAAACCCTAATTTCTTGACCCGGTCTCCCTCAACTCCCCAGGCGGGGGCTTTGAACGCGTCTCCCAAAGCTCGGCCGAGACCCTGGTCAATGGACCGCCGGCTCCGGAGACTCTCTCCCCTCATCATAGTGGTGGCTGCGGTCGCCCTCTCCTCCATTCCCGCCGTCCGATGCGAGCCCGGGTTCTCCTCCTCGGCCATCCGGTTGCCTTCCGAGAATGACGAGAGCAAAGACCTCTGCCACTGGTCGGCCCAGCCCGCGTCGTGCCCTGTGAAGTGCTTCCGGACCGACCCCGTCTGCGGCGCTGACGGGGTGACGTACTGGTGCGGTTGCGCCGACGCCGCCTGCGCAGGAGTCCGCGTGGCAAAGCTGGGGTTCTGCGAGGTTGGGAATGGCGGGTCGGGTCCGGTTCCGGGTCAGGCCCTGCTCCTCGTCCACATCGTCTGGCTCATTGTTCTCGGTTTCTCCGTCCTCTTTGGTATCTTCTGAACGTTGTTGTTGAGGGTTGTGCAGAATTTTTCGTACGAGATTTGGGTTCTCGACCACGCTGGATACTTGGTCTGAGGCTTTCCTTTTATTCTTTACGAATCTGTTGTGTATGCAAAGAGAGGATTCTTCAGATGTTGAGGTTTCGAATGGGTAAACAATACGAAGACTGATTCTTGACCTTGTGGCTGATTGATTGCATACTGATCTTGGTCTGGACTACTACTTGCATTGATTGAGCAAAGTACAGATTCTTCTGTGGTAAAATCTACTGTGACTGTGGATTGAAGTTGTTCTGCAAGGTGATGTGAACGATGAAAAATTCATACGCTTGCGAGAGCTTACTCCTAAGTTAGATCCATCGAGTTCATGGGGAAAATTGAGTTTTGGGATTATTTCTGAATATCAGCGAATACTCTTGCTGCTCTGCACTCTAGTGAAATTTTGCATCTGATCTCAAGTTTGTATGAAAGGCTGTAACTTGATATGATACACCACAAGAAAAGAACATTTTAAAGCACAAAAACTATCAAAGGAAATGAGAGATCAATGGATAGATAGGATTGCTAGAGAAGAAAATTTAGTCCTTGCAAAAATTTGCCTTTTTGTGTTGCTGGGAGGTAACTCTAGCTTGGCTTGAACAGGATCAAGAACCTTTCTCTATCTAGAACAAAGTCTAAGGCTCAGCTGATCTCACAGCTATGAATTTGGAGAAATGTGAATCTAGAATCAAAGCAATAATTGCACAGCCAGTTCCCATCGCCTTTAAAAGGTCAACCCTGTATTGCTTTCTAGTCTCCTTCCCGGGAACTCTGAAGTGAGAATGTTGGCTCGTGTCTCTTTGAATTCTCTTTGCTGGGAGGCACATAAATCTCGTCTACAATGTCCTTGGAGGGAACATTCTCCTTCGAGTCTTCACTTGTCTTAGTGGGAGATGCTCCATCAGAACCATCACCTGCGGCGTTGCTGACCAAACTCTTGTACATAGTCATGGCCTGTGCTATCATGTTTGCTGGGTTGGACGCAGAGCTAGGAAGCAGCAGTGTTGTGCCCTATACATCCATCATTAAGGTAAGCAATTCAGAAGAGAAATGCTGAAAGAAAAAAAATCAATCAAAAGAGTTGTTGAATCAGAATTATGGGTAAAGACTAGGGAATGAGAGCCCAAGAAGAGTGCCTTGTTACCTCCTTTGCAATATTGCTGAATGCATGGATGTATTGCTCAGCAACCCTCAGACTTGCTGCCTGCAATCAAACATAATCAGCCTCATTAACTTCAGGTGACTGGAGAGATTCTTAATTACTCGGCTTAAGAATCATTGACCACATCTTTTATTCAACGATCAGTTTTCATATGGAATTGATATTCGATCAAGATTCATCTTGCATCAGAGAAAATGTGCCTGTCATTCAAAATAGAAACTTACTTCGACACCACCAGATTCCTTAAGAGTCTGGGACACCATAGCAAGTCCTTTTGCAGTTGCCTGTGCCCTAGCAAGAATAGCTTCAGCTTCTCCTGATATACGAGTATCACGCGAATATGTCAAGACTATAGATGGAGCACAAAAAATTTAATACTTTACAAAATGTTGTGTAAAGACTAAGATGAAGGATATACGAGTATCACATGAATATGTCAAGACTATAGATGGAGCACAAAAAACTTAATACTGTACAAAATGTCGTATAAAGACTAAGGTGAAGGTTTTAGACACGATACGATGGGAAATTTCAACTTGCATTCCAAAATGAGTTATTTGCAAAACACTGAATCATCTATGCATCCAATTCCGAAAAAAGCAAATCTTCTTCCCAAAAAAAAAAAAATCTATAGTCCTGGTGGTTCTTGACAGTCTAGGTTAGCCATGCACGTGAACATTAACCAACCTTGTGCTCTGTTAACCTGATCCATCTTTGCAGCTTCTGACGCAAGGATCACAGCACTTTTCCTTCCATCAGCAATATTGATGTTTGATTGTCTTTCTCCTGTTAAACATAATCAGAACAATTTTGAGGAATCAATGACATCATGCTCCAATCTCCAAATCATGTTACTGCACTACACAGATATCCTATAAGATGACATTGATACACCAAAATAGGATCTAACACTAAAATATATACCATTACTGAGAATAGCTGTCTTTACAGCTCATGCTATATTTACCTTCGGACTCTAAAATCTGAGCTCTTTTTTTACGTTCTGCTTCTGCTTGCATCTCCATAGCTTGTCTCACTCCACGAGGAGGAGATATGTCCCCTGAAGTAGATGGAGTAGCCAAGCATAAGCTACAAAACAAGCCAAATGGAAATATAAGCTGGAACAACAAATTTGTCCACTTACTTATTTCATAACGGAGGCATTTCAAGCCCCAGTCTTGAGCAGCCATGTTGATGGACTCCTGCAAAGTAATTTTAATTAAAAAGGGAAAAAAGAATATGCCATACCGTTTTTGTTTATCAAATGTCCTTTCTCTATCTTAAACACTTGCAGCTAAGAGAACAAACTAAAGAGAGAATCCCAAAGCACTGAAAAAGATTAGAGAGGAGAAACCTTCTACAGATAAGCAACTGTACTAATCTACATGCTTCAGCTAAAAGAAAATAGCAGTAAAAGCCATATCAATAGGAATATACTCCCTGAACCTACCAAAGAAAAGGGTCATGCTGATTGATAAGTACTTTGAATTGACCAAGATCAAAAGTGCTATCATAGCCATATTACATAAGGCACTACACAAAGCTAACAAAATTTTGTACTCACAACTATCTTTTCATTGAGAGTGTCCCTTTCCTCGAATGTCTTATCCAATGTTATCTTCCCAAGCTCGCTCCGCATGGTTGTCTGTGCCAGCTGAATAACTGCATAGATCGGATTCTCGACTCCATAAGAAGCTTTATAAGGGTCCACAATCTGCAGCCATTAACTCATTGTTCAGACACTTAATCGAAAAACTTAAATAGAAGACATGCCAATGCAGAACTGATGGGCATCAACATGTTTAATTCATGAAAACCAGACAATCAAGTGGAAAATTGACTGCAGACCTTTACGTACAGCACACCATCAATCAAGATGCTGACATTGTCTTTGGTGATAGCAGACTGGTCAGGAATAGGGATGGCTTCTTCCTTCAGTGAATGCACATATGCAATTCGGTCAACAAGAGGAATCAGGAAGTGAATTCCCGAGGCAAGGGTCTTCACATACTTCCCAAACCTTTCAATCACATAAGCCTTCTGCTGAGGTACTATCCGTATACCCCAATTGACCGGCGGTGTGATCTCATACCTGGACAAACAACCAACATCAGAAGCCTTCACACAACACAAACAAAAACAACTAATATGCTGCAAACTAATTATGAAGATTACAATTATCTAATTTAATCAAAAGGCAGGATGACTCAAATGACTAGTTTACATGAGATGGTGACAAATACAATTCCTCTCATTTTGGAAGTTCATCAAAGGAGCTAACCACAATTAAATCTTAGTATCCTGACATCCTCGCAGCCTCACGAATCCAATACCAGTTCACAGGCATGAAAATAGACAAATTTCTGCTGTAACCACCTGGTGCTTAAATCATGAAATCGTGCAGAACTTAATTTAACACAGATGGTAAAATGCAAAGGTAACGAAGCCACTAAGAACTGAATGGCCATAATGAACTATAAAAAATCAAACTTTTTGCAAGAGATGGGCAATTGGACACGAATTGGAAGGCGGACTACATCAAGCTTGACCCGAATAGGTAGCATTTAAAAATGGTCTCAGTATTATTACCCAGTGCCCGAATCACGTCCAGCACGGAGGTAGCGGACGGCCGTGGAGGAGAACGGAGAAGGCTGGAGAAGAAACGAAGGGTGCTGCTGCGGGCGGCTCAAGAGAGAGTTCGAGGAGGTCAATGAGCTCCTGAGAATGGAAGGGGCAGAGGTGGAAACATCTCGGGAAGATTGGTCCAGGTACCGGAGGGATCTGAGAGTGGTCCGCAGAGAGGCATACCTCAGCATCCTGTTCATGTTCTGGCGCTCAGAATCTCTTCTTCCACCTCCTCAAATGGCAATTGAAAGGGTAGGGACTTCCTTTCAGAGTGCTTAGCGAATTGTTTATGCGAAGCGGATGGGTATTGGGTGGGTTTCACAAAACAAACCTTTTTCCCCAAGCAACGCCAACAGGGTCCCGTCGTCGGCTGAGGACTTTACCACAGGTCCACAGCTCCGTACTAATCCTCCATTTCCCCCTGCAACCGCACTCGGGCATTCGACTATTTCGGCTGTTACACACTTTTGGACCGAATTTGGGCCCTTGCTTCATGGGCCATCTCCAATTCCAGCGGACTGATATGTTGCCGAAGCTGCAGCCTCACATTCTTTGTTTACCGGGCCTCCATTTTTTACTAGAATGATTACTACGGTACGATACCCGAAATAAAAAATGTCACATCCTGCTAATATCGCGTTGGCAGAAGGAAGGAAAGGAAGTCTTGGGTCAAAATGGTGAGAATGTAGTACTACTGTATGGTGTCAAAGTCCAACCCGATTCACAACTACGGAAAAACGTAGAAAAATTATGGAGATCAGTCACGGTCCCCATTAAATTGTTTGGATCCTGGCTCAAGAGCTCAACAAGGACGTCTAACAAACCTAGTATATCATTCGAGACAAAAGGTAACCCAGGTGTTTGGATTAGTCCATCTGTGATTTATATCCAAAGCCGAGTTGAATTTGCAATTTCAAGGTAACGAACCAAGGCAACTCTACCAAATCCTTGATAGCACAAAATTTCAAGTACTATCTCGAGGACAATGTTCAAACTAACTTATCCATAAAAAAGAGCATATGGAGGGAAAAATACAATCCGAAAAATAAGATGAACCCTATCGTCTCTGATCAATCTTCCTCAACGATGGTCCCCTTCTCACTGACATAGATACCGTCAAGGAACTTCCTGATATCCTTGTTCTTGACATGGCATTTCTGACCAAAGTGCAACAGAAGATCGGGATCAGCAAACTGGCATTCTATAAGACTGGTAAGTACAGATTGAATAAGAAATGCACAGGAACGGATGAAAGTACCTGGTTTATTAGGGCGCAAGATCGGGAGACAAGTTCGATATCATTTCCATCCACGACCAACTCATCCTTAACCTTCTCAGAACGAACAACAGCCACTCCTTCAAGCATGTCAACTTTTCTCACCTGAAGAAAACATTATCACGGTTAACCAACTTGCACGTTATACACGGCAATGTCTAGACCACCACAGCTTTATCAGGCTTCAGTTGATAGAAGAGAAGCAAGAAAATTGATGTGGCTAATTTCTGGAGACAAGGACATGACAGCAACTGTTCATAGAAGAATCCAGTCCACAAATCTATAGTGCTACACCTACAAAAGCATAAGCACTGACTCCAGAAGCTGCAGTGACCACCTCTCTCCAGTCCAATTGAAGTTTTCAGTCCATCACAATTTCAAATGCTATACACTTCGTCACCTTCAGCAATTTCAATCATTAAGACCACTAATATGCGAAATCAAATTAAATCCAGGAAGCAAGTAAAAAGGGCATGCCTTTAGAATTGAAATTACAGCACACGAACTAATAGCACTATCCGAGTAATTTGCAGATCAAGGACCGAACCAACAATAAATTCCAAGCCATTTGATCTGTCCGGTGCACAAAATATAAATGGTAGGTATTATAAAAAGGTTGCAAACATGAAAATTGATCACGATGGAATCCTCAGGAAAGCATTAATTTTATCGGATGGTCGTAGAGTTGCGTACCCTCTTCTCGCCAAGGAAGTTACGGATCTCGATGGACTTGTTGCCGTTGGTGATGCTGGCATTGATGGGGAAGTGAGCGTACACGAACCGCATCTTGTAGCGGTAGCCCTTCGTGACGCCGGTGATGAGATTCTCGACGTGACTGAGGGCGGTCCTGATGGCGGCGGAGGTCTTGCGGGAGCCAAACCAGGCCTCGATCTTAAGCTTCCGCTGGCCGGCGGCCTCATCCTTGATGAGCTGGAAGTCGAGGTTGAGGTGCTTGAAGTTGCGGGTGAGCTTCCCCCGGGGGCCTTCGACCTCAATAATCTTCGCATTAACCTTGATGCTCACCCCGTCGGGGATGTTCATCGTCTCCGACGAGAGGATCGTCTTCATCTTTCTTTGCTCACCCTCCCCCGTCGAGATGCAGTGTCTAACCAGGAGCTATGCGGCAGCGAAAAGCCCTACTAATCAAGACGACGTCGTCGGCCATTTATCTGTGCTGAGAGACCCACCTAAAACCCTTTCCGAGTTCTAATTCAGAGTGGGCTAATTTAAAACATAGGCCCAATTTCTTTGTTTGTTTTGGGTCCGGCCCAATAGGACCAAATCTAATATAGACTTTTCCAGCTCCTGAGAAAAGTCATATTAGCTGATTGATACTTTTATCTTTTTACTATTTAATATATATATATATATATATATATATATATATAACACTAAATGAAGGGTAGTCACCCACTGTGCAATATTCAATTTTAATGTTTAATTGCAAATACATATGACAAATTGAATAATCATTGCTCAATACTGGTCTCGTCAATATAATATCACCAAAGATATCTTATAGTTTAAGAAAGTAGTATCTTCCAAGCTTGGACCGAAAGAACACTGCTACAGTGGATAATTTTTTTTTGACAAATACATGTAAGAGATTTAAGTTCGAAACATTAAACTCACTAAATTACAAGCAGCTGAGTTTTGAACTATCCGGTCATGTGCCTTAGCAATATACTAATCATTCCTACGTGTATTTTGATCATGGAACATTAAACTCACCAAATTTGCCTTGTCGAATGTATTCAAGGCTGTCCCCGGCCCCACCAAGGCGAGCTTTGTGTAGCCAGTAGTTCAGGCCGTGAGAGGTTCGTGCTAGCCCTCAAGGGCCTTCCCAGGCCAGGTTGAGCTTGTGTGGTCAGTAATTCGAGAAGGGAAGGGCCCGAGAAAGAATCATTTGAACACGGTGATGGTAAGGAAGGCTATCAGTGAACCATTATTGTCATCAACCACTTTGCATCATTGGGGAGGATCCAACCACCTCAGCTCTTCTCATAACTCATATCTGAATCTCAATATCAGAAAATTTACTTGCAAGTAATGATGATAATATCTCATGGCATCCCCAGTCCTGTTGCTTGCTTGTAATGTCTTTTCCGACCGACTAATGGTAACAGTGTAGGATCTATCAAGACGGGCGTCCCGGGATTGTGCTCGTGGCATCGGTATATTGTAGTTTATTGGCGATCTTTCGAAACATCTGACTCACACGAGATGCGACGTATCTCGAGAAAATGAAATCGGTCCATTCACGAGCTGAGATTCGTGTGCCGCTTCAGCTGAGGCTAAAAGAGGAGGCGCAATCATTCGACTGGAACGTAAGGTCCAGATTTGTGCTGACGGTCTCTGAAATTTCAACCAAGAAAAATAAAAGAAAAATTCAAGAAATTCAAATTATTTTGGGGAGTGGCCCAGACATGGGCCCACGGTTAGCATCCAAGTGGGGGCCCATTAATAATTATCATTCGGCTGGGCCCTTCGACAAAAAATCATTGTTTTGAATGCAAAAGGCATCCGATGACTGTTGTTCATGGATTTGTTGTAAATCATCTTCAAAAACTCAATCTAATTAAACTTTATATATTTTTGTTTCCTTTAAAAAAAAATCCATTCTATGTAACCGTTAACGGTAATTACCAGAAAAAATTGCAAGAGAACTGTTAAAAATAAGAAATTAACAAACCATTAGGGTGGTAGCCTGGTGGTTGATCGCGCTTCCCTATCTTGGGTGCATTGCCCAGGAGGTCATGGGATCGATCCCTGGGGGGCGCATTCGCCATTAGGTGCAAATCCCTTAGTGGCCACCCACACACGCGGGATCTGGTAGATTAGTTGGTTATTACAGTGTCGGATACCGTCAATATAAAAAAAATTATTGTGTTTATTCAATAAGGGAGTCATCCTTCTCGAGCAAATGTGACCGCACGATGTAAGCTCGTTTCCTTTTCAACGGTTCAATAGTTTCACTTCTTTCGTCTTTCTTCTTCTTTCTTCTTTTTTCTTTTTTCTTTTTCCATTTTTTGTTTGAAATAATCAATATGTATATATTCGTTATATACCTGTATGCCTATCTCTGTGTTAACATATAAAAAAAAGTCCGGAATTTTCTTTTTTTTTTTTCCTTTCAGTTTGACAAATTAAACAGTAGCATAATTAGAAAATTAAATCGAACAATCTCGGCAGGCAAGTCTCGTGTTCTTGGCACCAAACAATCTGGACTGATCAAAAAAATTGAGACAGGGCCACGTTCAACTGTGTAATCGGACATACACATCAATGCGAAACCTCGAACGTGGTGTTAGGTAATGGGGACAGATTCCGCAAGGTCATGTGCCTTAATTTTGCTCGATCGCCCACCACTCTTACGATATGGCTTATCGTCAAGTATCGAGGGCAAATGTCTCGAGTCCGTGCCTTGACACGTGTCCTTAAACATCCGCGCTCAACAACTGATATCGAACTAGACATTTCTGTTCCGGTCTCAACTATAATCCCAAAAGTTTCGTGTTTGGGTTCAACAACTAACCATAAGTCAGATATTTTTGTTCCGGTCTTGGGCTTGCAGGCTTGGCGTGGTGCGAATTCAGGATCAATCCGCTCTGATACTGTATTAAATTTTTCACCTGGCCCACAAGAGTCTCGAACTCGTTTTCATCCAAAAACCTAAGCTGATAAATTGGTGGTACCTAATTCTCTTATAAACTCAAATTTCTTTTTCAACCTAACTGATATAAGATTCAACTCCCAACCGTTCGTGTACAAAATACATGAAATTCTTGAATTTACAACAAATTTATGCATACCTAGAAAAATTTGCATTTAATCCTATATTTTTCCAAAATTGAGCAGCAATCCCATGTTTTAACCTATAACCCAACAAAATTTTGAATTGTCGATTTTTCTGCTGTCGAAATATTAGCATTCTTCGTGATACAATATCGATTGAACAAAATGCCCTTAATTGATCGATCAAACTTGAATCTGAACCGATAATATCCAAAAAACCTTAGACACCGAAATGCAAATCACATGCAAATTCCCAGGCATGAATCATTGTTGTTATCCCTCGAATATAGCCGAAACATCCGTTGATACAATTTACGGGTTTTCCTGCCGGTCCCTTGACTACCCTACCTTGGATGGGACTGACCGTTTACAGCCCACATCTCTGATTTTCCCTTTTTACCCTTCTAAAAACGGGTTGATTATCAGCTTGTGACTAACTCGAAAATTTTTTGAATTCGATTTTCATTATCGATTCTTTTTATCTCCTTATTCCTTCACACCTCCTATTCTCTTTTACGCTCGTGTCGAATCGATGACCAGAAAATTGAAATTACTACACACCGTACAGTATCGTACAAAGAGGTAGGTCACTCGACTTACCATTAGTTTCGTGGCCTTTTCTAAAATCCAAAGCCACGGATCTACCAAGATTATTGAAGGGCGTGAAATTCTAGCTTCTATACTTTATTATATACTAAATCAGAGTTTTAGCAATCTTTGAAAATAGAGTAGGGTGAATTCCCTACTCTTAACTCTCCCCGGGAAAGTAGAATAAATTTTCTACTCTCAAATCCTTGATATATATAATTTTTCCTCTTTTCCCTCAATTTTTTATTTCTATTATTTCTCATAAATTTTAATACTTCTTCATTTACATTCTTCTCATCATTTTCATATTTCTTAGATCTCTTTCTAGATGAATGTTTTATGATAAAAAGTTAGAAAACATTGTCTACTTATAAATTATATTCTATGCTAAATTTTTAGTATTTTTATTAATTTTATGTAAGATGATACAACTTAAAAAATACAGTTATATAATATGTTAATATTATAAAATAAGAAGAATATCTATTTGGCGGTTTTGCATAATATCGCTCATAATATTTCTTTGGTTGATTATGTTACTATAATTATTCTATTCCATGGGCTGAGTACAAGTACACGCATATATGTATGACTTTCTTCAAGACTTACACAATTTGAATTAAAAAGTAATATATCACATTTTTATTCGTAGATAGTTGGATGGTTAATTATGAATGAATAAAATTATGTATCTTAAATTTGACTCAGCCTTTAAATTTGTCTTATTAATTTTTCATATATATGTCATCTTACTTAGCTTTTTTCTTCCAGTAACAACGTACGGACTAACCCTAATAAAGTGTAAAATAGAGATTAAGGGCGATGGGATCAAATAATTTAACTGAAAAATAGATGTAATATTTTATGGATTATTTTTTTTTATTATAATGCAAAAAGGGAAATTCTCACAATGGTCCAGATGCATTAATTTATAGTGTCCCTCACGGAAGTCGATAAGATTGATAAGGAATTATTCACACGCTGTCACGGATAAAGGTGAAGAGAAAGGAGGAAGACACAAGCAATCAGTCTGTGGAGTGTCCGTCAACTTCCAGACTAGATTACGAATTTGGCCTCTTATATATAAATTCGCCCACAGGATTAATTTATTGTCCTCAGAATTTTCAGAGGAAAGAGAGAGGGGGAAGCAGAGTCGGAGTCGAAGGATGATGACGGTGGTTGTCATGGCGGAGCTGATGGAGGAGTGCAGTTTGGCCCTCATGAGGCTGATGCAGGAGCTGCTCCCGCCCCGCAGGAGATCCCATTCCCCCGGCGCTCTCTGGGGTTTCCGTCTGGCTCTGGCCCCCTCTCCTTCTTCTGGGTCGTCGAGATCTTACAATTCCGGTTCTCCTTTCATTGTTTACTTCTGATCCATTGTCTCTGTCGGTGATTTTTCGGGCAATTTCTTTTGTGGGATTTGTTTGTTCACTCATACTGCAGATTGCTGTGAAGTGGAACCCCCATTACTGAGTCTGTGACTAGATTGCTTCCGGCAACATTCGGTAATGTTCGATGCATCGACATCGATGCTGATTCTGATGCACCATTTCTTCTCACTGAGAAGATGATTATGTAAATATATACTTTTGAAATCTCACATATCAGATTTCATTTCGAGCCATCACAGTTGTCTTTATTCATCGACCAGCAATTAATGGGCTTGGCCAGTTCCAGAAAATGCCCATCACACAGAGGGGCTTGCCAAGCTAAAAGTGGGCCGACTATGGGGAATTCGTTTTTTTGGTTAACGGTGTTAGGGGAATATGAACTCTACTGAAGAATTTAGCAGACTTGCTGGCCCGAATAGGTCAAGAGAAAGTACGAGACGAAAATAGTAAAAGGGGAATCCAAAAAGGAAAGGTAGAGTACTATGTTTGCGCGGCTTGGTTAAGCCGGTGTAACACATCTTTACCTTTTTTTATTGTCGGAAATAGGCAAGTGAAGCGTTCCGGCGAATCCGACAATCGCCCCAGAGTTCTACATGAGGTAGAGCAACTAGGCAGAATGAACAAAACTTATTAACAGTTCTTCCAGGAATCGATACCAAGACTGCAAATTAATTAAGAAAAACAGAATCGAGCAAAAGAACACAGAAACTTAATTGGTTAGTTCCACGATTGCACTATCCCCGTTGGTGGACTGGAGGGCTTTGACGGCCTTGCTACGTGAAACGCCCGCCTGGGTCATGACCAATTCGACATCCCGAGGCTCCACTCCGGTCTCGTCGATCTCTTCCTCTTCCTCCACTGGGGCGGCAGGAGCTGCAGCAGTATCTTCAGGCTTGGAGACCACCGAGCCCATGTCGGGGACTTTGAACTGCTGGGCACCCTGGGCCTGCAGCTGGGTGCTCAGGTCCTCGATCTTGGTCTCTACGAATATGATGTAAGTTTCGGAGTGTGGGCTCTTGAAGACATCGGGCTTCGAAAAGAAGAAGAGTGTCTGGAAAAGCAGGAGGGAGCCCAGTTAGTGGACGGAGCTCTGCTTGAACAGAGCAAGTGGTGTGGGAAGAATACCACTTAAATTCTTGGTCCTCTTGATGGTGACCCTGATGACGTCTGGGACGGGTTTCGTGCCCAGCTTCAGCATTGCCTTCAGGCTCTTCTTCTCGCTCCTGCTCTGCTTAGAACTCCCACTAGCACCTACACATCACCTTCACATTCAAGTCCCCGGAGGTGGCACATAATCTACTGTTGATTCGAGACAAGTAGAAGGCACAAAGAGGAGACACTCTTGTATAACCAAAAGGTTCGTGCTGTCGCATAAGTCTCTTTCAACATCCAACAATCTTGATTGTCAAGGGGTGCATTTAGCATGATAACGACCATCTCTAAACAATAAAGCAAGACCATACACATCGTGGAAGCTCAAATGGTGATGTGATGGTACAATAACATTTTTTTTTGGTTAAATAGTGTATATTCAACCAAATATATAATTCAAAAAAGGAAATCAAATAGTAGTCAATGATAGTTATAATTTTAAAAGCGATTTTACCATTTTATCCATTTGTAATTTTTATTAGTTTATTAATCATGGGCATTTTTGAAATTTCAAAAGTAAAATCAACTATTTTTATTCTTACATATAATAGTAGATATAACTCAAAACTACTAAACTAGTAGAGTTCATACACGCAGTAAGCCTAGGAGTAGGCACCCCTTGGATGTCGTCTTTGATTATTTAATAGACATGTTAACAATGTTTAAAGTTAAGTCCACAGACCGACAACCCCTTATAAGCTTGAGGTATAGCTTGGAGAACAATTTCTTGACAACCTCCGACCATCGTATAAGATCAGAGGACAAATATACAACAGGGATGAATGAAAACAATGTTATTCATTCACATCAACTTTAATACATCAGGTCAGTTGAGTGGCTCGGACAGTTTGATGATTGACATCTCAAGACACACCTTGAGACTTTGCAGTGCACTCTTCCACGGAATCTGTCCATCTGGTTTCTCCCGCCCTGATAACTGCTCCAGTAGAATTCAAAGCTAGGGCATAGTGCTATTGCTTGATACTGCTCTTCAATACATCTCCTTTCTTTTTCTTGCCAGCAGGAATGCCTCTGATAAGGACTACTGAGGAGCTTACATTTCTCAACTTTATCGGCGACCCAGAAATCGGGATCCTGCAAGACCCCACCCATATGAGGTCAACCCAGTGAACTAGGCAGCAAAAAATTATGAGATCATGCAGAGTGAAGATGTGGTGCGGAGCACATTCTTGGGAATCAAAGATATGCACAAAAGGTTCTTCACTGGGCAGCACAGATGAACTGTTGGCTCCCTAGGAGACCTCAATGAATTGTGATGAAAATTCAGGACCTGTGTTTTCTGTTTCCTCAGCCTGTTTTCCATTTGTGGTCTACTGATCCTTTCCGCTGGTTGTGCTCTTCTGAGTGGACTAGTTTGAGCTTTTTTAAATAGTGGAAGTTATTAAAAGGAGCATAGCTTGCAGATCTGGGTAAAAAAAATGATGAGCCCTCAATGCCCAGGAAAGGAATAAAAACTTGAGCATCAGCACTTGCCTCAATTTAGGACCCTGACGAAGATTATCTACAATCTTCTTGAACTCTTCCCTTTTGCTGCTGTGAGTAACATGGTGTCCCTGAAAAATTGGAATGAAACATAAATGCTCAAGCATGTTATTCAAATGTGGCTCTTAACATGCTACCACATTTCACATAGGTAACACCATGAGTCATACGGAATCTCAAGCATGAGAAGAAACCCAAAAGATTTTATCCCATTAAGAATTACTAAACAGATCTCTGGCTATTTAGCATACTGGTCCAACAAATGTCTGAAACAAGATCTGGTGCAAAAAAAGTGGTAAGACGATGAGTCTACCAGCTGAGATCTAGTTGGTGGTTCTCAAGCAGTTAACAAACTTCAATATCACAAGAACCAGGTAACAGTGACCCATTAATCTGAGAAAGCAACCTGGTACTATACTGTTTTGGCCAACAGCAACATGCATCATCTCTAACCAGCAGAGAAAAAAGATATGGCAGTCGCAGAAAAAAGGCTTCTTTGCTTATAGACCAAAGTGAGTATATGGACTTGACCATCGAACTGACTAGCATACTCTCAAGAATCATTACATTGAGAATAAAACTAGCAGCAAGTCAAGTGCTTTGACTGGTACCCCAACAGACAACGAAGGAAGCCAATTCCCCACATTGAATTTGAAGCTGGCGAAATTTTGGTCAAATAGTTTCCTAACATCACTAGCTTACAGCATCATATCGAATAAAGAAACTCGTGACGAGAGCACGTTGAAGCTAATTTCATAGCATGATAAACCACAAGCAAATGAGCTGACCACGTGATCATAAAATGACGGACCTCATTGGATGAATCGAATTCTGAACTCGAAAGCTTCAGTTTCTTCTTCCCATGGATAATTTCATCACCGCCTCCCCCGCTCGCCCTCCTCTTCTTCCTCCCAAGTCCGTTCCTTCCTTTCCCTTTCCTGTCCCTGACCTTCCACACATTCTTCCTCCTGTAAAGCAACTTCTCGAACTTCCACCCTGGGCAGCTTGTGTCGATCACAGTCACCTCGCTCCTCGAGTACCCTACTAGCTCCTTCTCCTCCCCATCCTCCTGGGAGCACGCCAATTCCACCGCCTTCACCACCAAATTGTTATCTGAATTGAAAGATGGGGCATTATCGTCCTTTCGAAGGCAATCGTCCACGCCTCCTGTTGAGCCGGGGAAGAATCTAGGGTTCGCCTGTTTCCGGGAGCTCTTTTTCGCGGGTAGCGGGTCGGTGTCGCCCATGTGGAACAGCTCCGACAGGACGTTCGTCATAATGCCGTAGCATTCATGGCGGGGATCTTCCCCCAAGGCAGGAGCTTGACTCGTCACCCGGTGCTGGACAGGCTGAATCAGCTCGGAGATGGAGGGATCCGGAGTCTGAGGGGCGGAGAGGAAGTGGTCGAGGCCTAGGTCGGGCCCCGTCGGGAAGCCCTTGGTGGATCGGAGCCGGTCCAGCCAGTTCGAGCCGGACTTCCCGGCGGGCACGGAGCAGAGCATTTCTTGCTCCAGCGACGAATTGGGAGGGAACTTGGGGCCTTGAGGCAGAGTAAGAGACGGAGAGAGCCGGATGAACAGATGCAACTGAAGGGTTAACCGGAACTTTCTTCAATCAGTTTCAGAAGCTCAGCTGCAATACTGACCGGCTCCAGTGTTCCGCTGTGAACCCGGTTCATGGACTCTGGCCGAGGGACCCAGCAAACACTGCCCTGGGCTCAACAACACCGGTTCATACTGCAATATTAATGAGATAGCCTATTGCCGGTCGACATTTGGCACGTGAAGCTGGTTTCCTTCGTCGCTTCAGTAAAATGAAATCACGACAACTGATTGTTGTGATTTGGTAACAACAGGGAAAAATCAACCGTTGATCAAGCATTGAGCATTATTACCAAAACAAAGTAGCTGACTATTCTTAAATATATTTACTTCTTAAGTGATCTTACTTCATCATGTAACGTGAGAAAGCACAACTTCAAGCAAGTTAGTATTGATTACCCGGACAGTAACCATAATTAACACTAATCAAAATAACTTGGTTGATTCTTTCTCGACATAATATTATGAGATAGAACTATCTAAGATTTTTTATTACCGATATGAGTTCAAATCCAACCATTTCCACAGGCTGGTGAAGCCCATCTAACACATTGACCTAACAGGATTGCAACAACACCAACTAGAGGCTTTCCACCAATTACCTCACTAGGTCCCAAATAGATGATCTCGGGAGATTCTTAGGTTGGAAGGGCCGACGAGAATTTTTTCAAGTATCCTAACTTGATTACAGATTAATCTTAATTTGCCCTTCAGCTGGCTCGAAGCTCGAAGATAATGCATAATGCCAAAAAAAAGAAACACAAGGTTGCAGCAGAAGCTGCAGGACATGCATAGCTCCATGCGGGAAAAGGGTTTTCAGGCTTACACGGAGCAATTTTAAACTCGTAAGGCCAATGAATTTCTAGATGTTATGTAACACGCCTTAAAAAGGACCCACCGAGATGGATCTGACACTGTGAGGGCCTAAACTTAAGGTTACTTGAAGCATCTGTATTGTACGTACTCCAAATGTCATGGTAAAGGAAAGTATTTCCACTTTCAACACAACTAGAGAAATCAAACTATCCGCGCAATCGGCAGAGTAACAGAGGCACATAATAGAGAAACAAAGCAAACACGGGGAGCTTCAAGGAAGAGACCAAAACTTCATACATTTATAACAAAGAAAGCAAACTTAGCCATGGCATAACAACATGGCGCAACGATAAACTCAAAAGGAACCACAAGGAACCCAGTGATTTCATTAAAACAGATCGTCCCGAATAAAATCCTAATTGGACACAAAGCAAGAAGAAATTGCAACAAGAAGACTCTAATCGAACAAGCTGAATCCCATGTCATCATCACTCTCTTCCTTCGGTTCCTCCTGCAAGCAAAATCAAGAGCCTGTTACAACTCGAACAAGTTCAATGATAAAGGTGAGCCTTTCGACATAATGGTCGATGTTACCACAGATCAATACTTCAATATATGATCAGATAACTTGCACAGTAAAACATAAAGGGGATTTACGACATTAAAACCAACAGCCACAACATCAACATCACTGTATCAGCAGTGTTGCGCCAACTTTTGTGCTACTAAAAAGGGTCCAGCAAAGTAGATAGATTGGACTGATAAATAAAACCTGAATAGAACTACATTTTCACCATGGATGATGAAACAACTTCTCGGGCACTATCAGACCTAAGGCATGAGAGCCAGCTTATTGAAAATCAGAGCAGATTCTTCTGCTAACTTAATCCCCTCATACATTGAGGGTATAAATGCTCATCTTAATAGGGCGTTTTGATTAATCAACCTGCTGAATGGCGCTTCACTGATATATGTAAAACGAGCCGGATTGTAAGCTAAAATTCGATAGAACCCTCCATCAATTGCATATCGGTATTAAATAATGAAATGGAAATCCCAGTAATTGTTTGTCAGGAACATGGGTTTTAAAGCGGGGACCTTTTTCTCCTCAGCAGCAGGAGCGGCTGCGGCGGCAGCAGCACCGCCGGCAGGAGCGGCAGCGGCGACTGGGGCAGCGCCGCCACCGGAGCCAACATTCATAACGAGATCCTCAATGTTCCTCTTCTCTGCAAGCTTGGCGAAGAGGCTAGGCCAGTAAGACTCCACGTTGACATTTGCCGCCTTAACCAACGTAGCGATCTTCTCCGCCTGCCATTTCACACAAGGAAAAAAAAAAAAGAACACAGAAAACAGAATCATTTCGTAACGCACGAAACGCAGATGAAACAGATGCAGAGACTAATTGGAGCTATACGGTGATTGGGATCCCGTCGTCGTAAAGGATCAAGATAGCGTAAGTGCAGGCGACCTCTCCCGTCGACATTCTGGCAAAGAGGACGGACGGCTCCGAACTTCAATCTACACAATCACAACAAAATCAGTTATCAAACATCGAACAATTATAGCAGAGATGATGGGGACAGAGGAAGGGAGAGACCGATTGAGACGGCGGCGGTGAAGAAGCTACTGTATGCAGCACCGAAGCTCTAAAATGGATGAAGCGGCAGTGACGGGGCCGTATATATGCTAGGGTTCTTGGGGGGAGACGCGTCACGCTGAACGCACGTGATCAGTCATGGGCTTATCGGGCCTAGATCTAAGCCTGTCTTGGTGATATTGGGCTGTGGACTAAGCCTTCGGCCCAATTGAAGCATTTCTCTACCTATATTCAAAATCCAATAACTCTTAACTAATCCAGATTTGAGTTATATTAATCTTTTTCAATTGTGAATTTTCTACAACAAGTCCTACCATATTGCTTTAAAGCGGTTCGGTTAACCGAACCGGTTACACCGACAAATTAATACGTTCATTTTAACAATCAGGCAGAAATAGGACGGTCCCTTCCTCTCTGTCGCCGATGGGAACGTTATCATTATCGCCTAATCAAGAGGGGAACAGCGATGATTACGTGGCTAATTTTGAGCCGCTGGCTTTTGTTAATGTCAGGGAGGATCCTGATGCGAGGCTTGATTAAGGTGCACTGATGGCGGGCCCACAGGACCAATGGCTCCGGTGCAGGTTTGTGGTGGGCGCGGCCGAGGCAGCGAACCTTTAATTGTTCTAAATTCTTCCGAACCTTAGAAAATCTTAAATAATTTCACGTGACAGGAAAATCAAGGAAAAGAATTTTAAATGACTTTACTTCGATTTCAAAAGAGCACTGCTTTGTTTGTTCGATGAATGTTAAGATGGGCTGGGGCGGATGCTGACAGATGTCGAGATCGTATCAGGTCCTAGCTGGAGGCTCCGGTACACCTGGCACGCTCTGAACCTCCTTTTTCCGGCTGCCGGTACACGTGGCATCATTATTCATAAATTACTTGTCAAAATATTCGTGGTTCATTTACGGTTGTGTTTATTTTGATGTTCGATTTACTAAAATATTTCATGCATCCTAAACAACGATTCATGTTATTGATTACAAAATTTTATTAGTATATGAATTTATGGAAATTAAACGCAAAATCTTTACATTCAAAATATGTAAAATATTTAAGTCACAATTAAATTTTTAATCATTTTATTTAAATTAACAGGTTTTTACAATTAATATATGGTATTTTTCCCTTTTGCTAAATAATTAATATAATATTTAAAATATAATAACCGTAACATTTCGACTTTTATTGAAAGGAATTTTATTATGTTTGGAACTCTTTTTTTAATATAATTCTACCTCGTCATGCAGTGTAAAATAATACTAATTAAAATATGATAAATGAATAAATTAATATTATTTGTCCAGGTAATTATTATAATTAATACTAATTAAAATATTTGAATTTATTTTTACTCATCACGTCATTGTGATGTAAAATTATTTAATATTTTTTTATATTTTTTCTCTGTGGATAAAATTAGAGTCAATGGTTATCAACGAATCAATGCACTGCCTGGAATTAATGCACGTGCTACTAAAGAAGGAAACCGCGGCAATAAGCTATCGTGCATATTAACCTTCCATAGAATAATTACAATTTTGGGTCTTTACACATTTGGAAAAAATAATATGCATTTAACTATACCAAAATTCTGCATTTTCCATGTGGAAGATTCAGAAGTCGACTTGTTTGGTTCGAATATTGTATAAAAAAATATTTGAATTATAGCAAAATTTTATTAGAAAATGAATCCACGGAAAGCCTCTACCCCGCAGACGGACGATCCGAACTCGAAAGGAAGGGACGCCCCCCCCTCTCTCTATACTCTGTCTTCTCCGAGCTCTGCTTTATCCACTGCTACAAAACTGTAAGGCGGAATCCGCAGATGCAGTTACAAAAAAAAAGGCAAAACCCGTACCATAATATTCTACCTAATTTTCTCATCGAACCCCAGAAGTCAGATTTATCCGATGGTTATTTTCAACGTTACTGAGCGGCCGCATGGTGGGTTTTGGCTCTAGGCTGATGGAATTGCTCTAGGTGAGTGCTGCGCTTTCCCAGATGTATTATTCCGAGTCTGATCACTCTTATGCATATGATAAAAATTTCAGCTTTTTTTTTTTCTTTGTGGACAGATTTAGCAGAAAGAACAGTTATTTTGGTTGTAAGCTATTCCTGCTCTCTGATCATGGCGGTCGCGGATAATGCTGGGGTCAAGATCGGCTCATCAAGTCAAAATTTGGACTTTTACCACTGCAACCCACCAGACGGTCTCGAGAAGCCAAAACCCAGAAATAATCAGGCCGTTAAAACCCCCACGAATTCCCAATTTAATCATGAGAGCTCACTTAACGGCGGAGCTCAGGTGGGTCAGATGATGAATGGGCCTGGCAGGAAGAGTCATCAGATTCTGGTGAACGGTCTCAAGTCCAAGGACATCGGGGATTTGACGGAGATCCTTTCGAAATTGAACCGGATGGCCGAGGAATTTGTTCCCTCTTCCCTAGTTAATTACAGCAATAACAATAGTCATTATGGATATCTGAGTGATGCTAGTCCTGGGTTCGGATATGCTAACAATTTTGTTGTGCACCCCGATGCTGTCAGCATCAATGGACTTACACCTAGAAGGGTATGTCTGCAGCTTCCTTTAATTTTTCTCTTGCGATCTTTTATCTTTTCTTTTCTTGCACAGTTGTATGATCCATATGATCTCTAGACTATCTGGTGGAGGAGGGGCAGTTCGAATTTTGCTCGCACCTTCTATCTGTGCGTGATTGTTCGCTCTGTCATTTCATTCAGTTTCTTGTTTTGGTGGATTTGCTGTGTTTTCTGGTTGTCTAGAAGAAGAATAGCTACAGTCATGGTGGCAAGAGAAGGATGAACTCCAGGACTAACATGGCACAGCGGGAGGAGGTAATCAGGAGGACAGTATATGTTTCAGACATTGATCAACAGGTAAAGAGAAGGGTGTCATATTTTCCTTGCACTGTACAGATGTTCCTTTTGGGATTTTGGATTGTTGATTTATCTCTTTATTGATGCAGGTCACGGAGGAGCAACTTGCTGCTCTCTTTAATAGCTGTGGACAGGTATCCTATCCTCAAAGTGTATATTTTCATAGTCCCTTTTTTTTTTTTTTTGTTGATTTGGTTCAGTTTACCAATGTATCCAGCTTTTTTCTTATGAAGATTGTTGATTGTCGTGTGTGCGGCGATTCGAACTCTTGTCTCCATTTTGCTTTCATTGAGTTCACTGATGAAGGTAGCATTGTCATGTGAACTTTTGGTTCATGCTGCAAGAAGCATACGGATTCTTTATTGATGCGTTTGATTAATGTTGCAGAGGCTGCAAGCACTGCGTTGAATTTGTCAGGAACAATGCTCGGGTACTACCCTCTGAGGGTGATGCCTTCTAAGACGGCAATTGCTCCTGTCAATCCAACCTATTTGCCCAGGGTGAGAACTACACTTCTGATACACTATTGAATTCAATGAATATATCCGGGGATTTCATTTGAAACTTAAGGTATTGACTTTATGCTCCTCTAACTGCTAAGGTGTTTTTTTTGTTTTAAATAATTAATCTTCAGTCTGATGATGAACGTGAGATGTGCTCGAGAACTGTTTACTGTACAAACATTGACAAAAAGGTAACCATGGAATATCTTCAATACTCAATTATGTGATTATATGGATCTCATTACAGCAGAAATCCTCAAGGAATTTATTGGTCGGACTTTATCCAGGTTACCCAGTTAGAGGTCAAGCTCTTTTTTGAATCACTGTGTGGGCAGGTGCGCAAATTGTGAACGCTAACATATATGTGCTTATTTAATCTTTGAATCTTTTCTGGACCCATAGGATAAGCTTTATGTCTCACAGGTTCGGCGCCTGAGGCTGCTTGGTGATTATCACCATTCTACCCGCATTGCTTTTGTTGAGTTTGTTATGGTAATGATTTTGATCTCTCCACCAATTCCCGATTCCTTCTTCAGTGTCTGAAGCCCCAGAAATTAGGAGTCCGTCTTTCTCACATTGTGGGAATTGGTTACTCAGAGTTTCTGTATACATTTGGATACAACATCATATCTTCTTTTCTATTTTTACTTAAAGGCCTGACCTTGATATTCAATGGCGTATCTTCTTCCATTTCTTGATGAGTTTCTAATGTGTCTTAGCTGCATATTTTACCTGCATACCATAGTGTTGTGCTCCATTGGATTCAAGGAAGTACTCTCTCACTTGGGACTTCTGCAATTAGTGTTTTTGCTAGGAGTTTATGAGTTTCTAATAGGATATGACAGAATATCTCAGAAAATTCTTATGTATGGAAAGGGAGAATCGGTATGTTGTCCCATTGCCAATGCAAGCCATTACCTGCATTTCTACAGAAAAAGAAAATTCATTACCTGCATACGCAGGCAGGTTCTCCATTGCTCTACAACTTGGCTATTCTTCACATAATTGTCCGACCTAAACCCTCTGGCCCACGGGATTGGTGGTCCGTTATTCCAATGGCTATAAAGAGTCCTTCAGAAGTCGATCATTTTTTAGGAGCATCCCAGAAACAAGTAGCTTCACAGAGACCAATAGCTGAGCTCTCTGTTGTTATGGCTTTATTTTCTTTGTTTCTCATGAGAGGAGAACCAATTGGACTGTCCCAACGAGCTGGTTTACCTTCTCCTGTTTCCTCCTTTCTTGATCTGCAGATTGTTTTCCAGGTAATCAGCGGTTTATTGAAGCTAACAGTGGTTACTGTCTATACTGTTTGCAGGCTGAAAGCGCGATTGTTGCTCTCAGCCACAGTGGAGCGGCCTTGGGATCTCTCCCGATAAGGTTTGTTCATTTTCTTATCTCATCAAATCTCATCTTTCCAGAAAAATCTGTTCATGTATCTGATGGCATTAGGTTCAATCACAGTGAAATCTATATCGAGCTTACGGGATTCTGTAATCTCAGCTTAGATAATTATTCAGCCTGTTCATTACTTGTGCAGGATAAACCCTTCAAAGACACCCGTCAGGACCCGCATGCCTTGCTCTCCAGTCGACTAAACTATGGTCTATCAAGCGTACTCTGGGATGATCCTCTCCTACCCTTTATCATATACATAGTATATAGAGTGCTGCTCTAGACGTGCTTGCACAGGCTTCAAAGAGTCGATGATTTATGAGTATGTAGTAGTTTGTACGGGGTTTAAATGCACTCTCTTCCACCTTTTGCATCTCAGCTTTCGGAACCTTGGTGAAAATTCAAACGGGTTGCTTGAACATTTTGTTCGTTAAGCTTGCAGAGACAAGAAGATGAGGAATTTTCGAATTACGCATTTTGCTATCCATGCGACGTAGTTCTGTGTACATTCTAATGGGTATGGGCCATGAGCCCACACCCCTGCCAAAGGCCGGCCTGCTGAGGCCCAAAGGAGAAGCCCAATGTGCATTGCAACACCCATACCCGGCAGCTCACCCATACCAGGGCAATTGGCTCGTAACTCTGACGCCACCCATGCCCTGAAGATTCGTTATTTATGCTGATTTGTGATTAATTTATACAATCTCTAGCCTGTAGAAAAATTATCCTCACACTACTTGTTTACTATCTCCCTCATATTTCAAACCCAACACATTCGAACTCAATTCTCAGTTTCGTTATCCTCTGTTCTCCTATAGTTGGCTATTGTTCTATTAAAAATGAATGTTCTACAATCGCTGTTATTATTACCTACTAGTTTTATTAAACTTGTTATGTAAAGGAGATGTCTCCAATAAATATCGTATACGTGTTGGTTGAACCTCATCTTAATCCCATGGTCATTGTCGTGGAAGCCCCATGGCGAGATGCTGAGGCTTCCCCTCTGACAGACATTTTCTCCTGCCTTATTGCTATCGCCCTTTCCTGCATGGTGAACGTCCATGGACGTGTTTCCTCTTTGACTATCACCTGAGCTTGAGCCCTAATGGCGCAGACGAATCTTATGGAGCTTGGGTGATCAGTTCCACCGAACCATCCTCACCCGAGTGCTCGCTGACCATCAATGCTGGCGAAGTAGTAGACCATGCAAGTGCTGAAGAAGAAGCCGTGTCTCGAAGAATAGCATGAAGAGGGTCTGTCAGAACGTTGAGCAATCTATTCAAGGTATAAGAAATAGTGGACAAGGTACCACGAAAATGAAAGAGTTGCATATGAGAAATTCTTGCAACGTTTTCAGCCTCCAAGAACCACATGTAGCCGTGGCCACTAGGGCTTCTATCCCGCCCCATACATCTCCAGGGTTATACGTTACCGTGACGTTCTCATATGGTGTTTGACGATGAATCCATTAAGACATCACCCCCAAAAAATCCACAAGACAACTTAAAATCTGAAATTTCATTACCATAGTTCCACATGGAAATTATCCATCTCATCTGAGGCGAACAGCATTCGAGGATCTTAGGAATACATTAACAAAGAAAAGGTTGAGTTGTCCTTACTGACTTCTCGGTCTACGAGGTAACTGGCATGACGGTTTATCAGATGATAAAAGAATCTGGGTCATGCCAGCAAACAAAATGCTCTGCGAAAATCTACTCAGTTGCTTCCGCAGGTTGCGAGGTCTCAGCTTGCTTCAACTTCTCCAGTGCAGCAATTCGCCTATCCAGTGAGTCATGGAGTCCTTTCATCTGCACGGGAGGAAATTAATTGAAAGTATCACCATAGGAAGAGCCCAACACAGGTTTCTCCATCCTACACCATTCTTTTCATCGCGACCATAAGGACCATTTTCCATGGAACTATGAAGAGACTCAAATTGTTTCCTATTTAATAAAGCAAGCAATGATAAGAGCTACTTATGAACGAGAATTGTACATAAAACCATTACAGGATAAGACATTATCCATAATAATGATTTAGAGCTGGATAAACCTTACACCACCTCTGTGGGAATATCCTACACTGTTATTCTCTCCTTATAAGGAGGATTTCAATGGAGGCCGACATCTCTAAAGAAGACTCGAGATGAATTGCACCCCCAAAAGTATCGCTAATGAGTTTAATAAACTAGGAGGAATCTGTGCCCAGCAAAGCAACAAAATTTTCGAAAAGGATATGCCACTTCTTGTCAAAAGACACCTACAGCACAGCCTAACGGAGCAGATGCCCACTTATCTGTCTTGAAATTCATTCATTAAGAAAGACAGAACAATGTCCGATCTACAACTCTTTAAAATCTTTCTGAAGCTGAAAAAGACAATAGTTTGTTGTCGCCATCAGGTATTCAACAATCTAATGATTGATAGATTACAAGCATCGCTCAAAAAATGCCATTTTGGTCAGTTTGATTTTGAGGAATCTATCTCAGACAGGAAATGCCAACCAAAAATTCACGAAAATATTCCGCTCAGAGAACAGCATTTTGCTAGCCGATGCAGATCACAGACTTCATCTTCAACTCCAACAATCGAAGTAGGCATTGCAATCAACAACAACAACAACAACACCACCACCACCAAAGGGAGCAGATACGATCCATAAATACAACACTGAGAACGATTACTTCCACAGGTGAATTAACTGCAGGGGCCATTTCTTCGTAGCTCATATTCTAACCCCGTCAAAGTCCATTAAGACTCGATTCAGAACGGGGATGGAGAAAAGAACAGGAGATCGCCGAGAAGCATGCAGCGGGAAAAATCGATGGAGGAAACCCTAGTGGGAGGATTGGCGATATACCTGGTGGGAAGTGGACTGGTGGGCGACCTTGTAATCGTTGTGGAGGATGTAGAGACCGATGAACGACGCCGTCGCTGCTCCGGCGAAGAAAGAAGCCATCCTCACCCTCAACACGTATCCCATTCTCTCTCCCTCTCTTCCCGCTCTCCGTGGTTTCCCGGTCCGCCGAACCTAAAGACAGCACCCTCGCTCTGTCTGCGACACGTTAGTTTCGATGTGAAATACCTTAAACAACCCGAGGCCACAAGAAGTTCTGTCAAATAAAGAAGTCTCTCCATGTCCATAAAATCAGGGACAGAAATGTAACAGAATGAAAGTACGAGCGGAGTAATTTGTAAAGAATAATGAAGAATGGGGATTAGTTGGTAAAGGAATGGGAATATTGGACAAGTAGTTAGAAGTCGTCAGAAGTTTCTCTCACAGACTCTCACAGTTGGTGTAGTTAACAGAAGTCGTTAACTGTTTAACTTCCACCGTCCGCACGACGAGACAGAGCCTTGAACTTGAATTGAAGTTTTCGAATATGATCCTCATCTTCAATCGATTCTACCGTCTCTCCCTTCCTTCGTCGCTGCTTCAGAATCTCGAATCCTGTCAGTCCTGTTGTGGGCATGTTGGTTGGACGAAGGAAAACATGATGCCCTGCTACTTTGCAATCCCGAAAACCATTTGGTTTAGTTGTCATTTTACTAGTTCGATTATTAAGGTTATTTTCTTTGATGGGCTGGAGAAGATGGCTGTCTCAGTAAGTTTCAGCTCTAGAAGTACCAAAAACTGCTAATGTACATTAGCCATTTGCCGTCGATGAGACTCTCCACGTCGTCTCATGCCAGCAAAATGGAGGGTTCACCGGGCCAGGGTCAGAAATGTAAAATGGACAGATCGGAGATGCAAAATGCAACCGACTGACTGCCCTTTGTTTCAATGACATTTAACAAGATGAATTGAAAGCACATGGAACAATACATCATCAAAAGATAGAACAGCTTATGCAAGAGAATGACCATAGAAAGGGGCTTGCATGCATAAATTTCACGGCAGACTTGTCTAAGTCAATAAGTTGTCGGAAGATTCCGAAAATGATCGGTAATTTAACCCGTTAAACTGGAACCCAGAAAAAAGTCAGATAGGAATAAGCACATCAGCAAAAGATCATTCCAATATCGAATGCAGAGATGACCCGGGAAATTGACATCTTGCAAATGAGTTCAACCTTCCCTTTCCATGAGATTTTAACCATCCAATCGAATGGCATTTGAATGACGCCGTATACATCGCTGCCAAAGTAAAATAGCAATTCCAGTCTGTCCTGAAAAACCAGAAGAACAAGCATCAGTTACTAACACTTTGCGCAAAAAACAAACTGTTTCGGAACAGATCTTTTTCTTTTGTTTTCATTTTTGGCTCAAGAGACAGCTTCAGAACAAATCTTGCAAACAGTTCTGCGAAGTTCTTATGGCCAATATGCTATGGAGAGAGATAATTCCAAGGAACTGCTCTTCCCACTTTTTGCCAATCGGGTCCACAAGATTTCAAAATAACTTCAAACAATAAGCTGCATCAACCATAAACCCTTGGCTCTAATTAATAAATAGACACGACAAGGGAACTTACTATCTTCTTGAAGCGGAGGTAATCCCAGATATCCTGTTAAAAAGATATTAAAAAAAAGGAATTAGAGTAAGCACATGCCCACAAAGTGCTATAACTGAATATTCCGAGACGATTTTGCTCATGAATTTATCACCTGCCATGAGGCTTCCCAACAGAATTCAAGACAGGTCTCCCATTGGTCATTCCTTTGCCCTGGCCACTACTGCTGAAATTTGCCCCATTGCTAGTCGAGGTAGACTGTAGTCCCGGGCCATTCGGATAAGGAGGATTCCTAGAATTGCTGAGAATCTTCACATTAGGACCTGCAGTAGAGCTGAGGCCACTGGGGTGCTGATTCTGAGCTGGCAGGAGCTGGGAGGCAGGAGGATGACCGCCTACTAGTGATGCTGGAACTATATCGTTGCCATCTGCAGAACCATTTTTGGAACGGAGAGATTGTGCAATTGGAGTAACAGCTACAGAGGACAAGACCGAGGAATGGGGAGCAGAGGCTGCAGCTGCACCAGCAACTTTTGCTACGGCGGCTGCAGCAGCTATCATCTCCTGTGCACCTTCTCGAAGTTGAATGAAGTCTCCGTCGATTACAAAATACTGAAAACACATTCAGATTATTTGCACCTCAGCAAAGCATCTTTTCTATCATACAAAATCCAAAATGAAGAGCAGCCACAAATGAAACGTACTTCAGGATATCTTGCCACAAAATCGTCAAGCTTCCCATATTTCCTCTTGTAGTCATGCCAGTGAAGTGGAGAAAGCATCTTCCCGAGTCTATTTGGTAGCTGAAGTTATCATTTAAGCCAAGTTCAGAGGAGTGAAAAAATCAAATACCATATATAAAAATCTTGAGATCAATCAAATGAAAAGCACACACTGTTGAACTGATATGAATCCTGCCACCAGTGGGAATTGTGCGAACAATGCAGGCCAAAAGCGATCTTTCATCAAGAAGATTAAGCTCTGGAGTCTTTGCAGTAGCAGCCATCACGTTGATCTGCCGGACTGAGATGAATGGTTCAGATAAGACTGATCCAGCAGAGTTCTTTGAACCAGTTTCATTATTAACTGAAGCAACAGAAGGTGATCTATTAACATTGGGACTAGGTTGATCTATAGTCACTCCAGGGCCATCTGCTTCATAACCGGTCAAACTTAAAGAACTCTGATCCTGCTCCAGTACAATCAGGGAAGATTAGAATATGAAAAGACCAGCTGCCTCATCAATAACCATTCTGACTCATGCCACAAGCAAAACATGTCAAACTAGAGATTCCCAGAGAAATAAAATCAATCCAACCTTAGATACAGCATTGTGCTGATGTTGTTGCAGACTTACTGAACCACGAAACTGAGAAGAAATTTGCTGCAGGATCTGCTCAGGCTTGGAAGCTTCCAGGTGATTTTTCTCAATTGGCTCAAGAACCTGGAGAACAAGACATGCAGGGTCATGGCTATGGTACCAAACAATGCAGCTAAGACAAAATTGTTTTTGGGTAGTAGAAGACCTTTGGCTCCCCTGCAGATGAAGGATTAACAGAATCAGGCTCCATCTCTCTACTGATATATTCTCTTTGAGGAATTTGTCCATTAGCAGCTGATTGATACTTCAACTCTGAGCTCATTGGCTTCTGATCACCTTGGGCCTGTGGGAGTTGACTATGGTTGGAATGCTGGGAACTTTCAGATACACCCTGAAAATGACAAAAACTAGAATAATTATAGCCCAAGTCATATTCCACGATAAAGTTCAAGAAGAATTATAACTGAAGTGTCTCCTTACCTGTACATTTTTCCACTCTTGAATTGTTGAAGGCGGTTGAACTGTTTGATAGTGGCCCACTTGAGATTGAGGAACATTTTCTGTCAAAGATTGAGCGGCTCCTTGCTGAGGCATGACAAATGGATGGACAGCAGTCATCTGTCCAGGTGGAACATAGGCAGGTAATGAAGCTACTGTGAGACTGGCAACGTAGTCACCCTACAGAATGACACATAAATTGCTGATGTTAACTAGACGAGAAAACTCTTGAGACATTTCAATAAAGCAAATATAAAGAAAATATCAGGCAAAGGCATTCTACCAGGTTCCCGTTCGATGCAACAGAAGAATTATCTGTATCGCCATTTGGAAGAGTCCCGGATTTCCTAGCAGATCCATTTGCATCCAGTTGAGTTAAATCTTTTTGCCCAAAGTGAGAAGCCTCCTTTGAATTTACTTGTAGTGCACGTGATTCGCCAGCATAGGTTCCACTTCTCTCCCTCACTTCAGCAAGCTCAAGTTGAAGCTGTTGTATCGTATGCAAATGAAATCTCTCCATTTCCATAAACTGAGATAGGCAATGGAAAGCTAGTCAAATGTACGATGTAGAAGGTGCAATAACAAAGCAATCTAATAATGAAATTTATGTGAGCAACCTTCGGATTGCCATCCAAGTGAAAATAGTGCAACAGCAACCAAATTCACAAGATTATGTACCAACTGAAGCTCATAAAGATATAGCATTTCTTATGCAACTGAAAACACAAAGGCAGATCCAAGAGATGCCCAAACCTGTCTTTGAAAACTAAGCCACAGCTGATTATATTGCTCAGTGCGTTCTCTCAGTTCAGCTTGTAAGTGTGATTGCAATGCATCCATTTCTTGCACACGAGTAATCCATGCTTGGGCCTCCCTCAATTGCACATCCTTATAGATGATTTTTTCTTGAGCATCTCTATGCTGGCAAATCAAGTATTGATGAGCAATGTTACTCGCATACATGAGCAGTCATCCAATACTACATGAGTTGATAACTTCTCTATTTGGTCAAAAAACAACAAATTTGCAAATACCAGAAGTTGATTTATATGCCTAACTATAACTGAGTTCCATAATTATAAATGACCATCATGAACAAAAATGAAGACCTGATCTTGCAGCTCAATTAGCTGCCTTTCTTTATCCTGAAGATGCTCTTGAAGGTCATGTATCTGCTTTAGATGCTGAAGTCTCTCAGCTTCAGAATGGTCAAGCTCCCTTCTGCAGGGAAGAGAAGTGTTCTTGTGATTCATCCAGGATCCAAAATCCTAGCAATGTTTATCTCATAGAAAAAAATTGAAGATATGGGACTAGAAATGGCCAAAAAGGAGAGTACAAGCACCATAAGGGAGCTAGTATGAACATTCAAAGGACAGAGTCAACTCTGCAGAGATTCAACTGATATAACAATCTAGCAAACTGAAAAATTTTGACCTGCATATCCTGATTCCATAACAGAAAAGATGTACCTGAATGTTGCCAGTTCCTTCTTTTGTTCTCTTAACAGATCTTCCTTGGCCCAAGCCTGCAATAATATGCACATGAAGTCAATAAAACAGATATACAAGTAACGAACCAGAAAGAAATTGGAGAAAATTAGAGGGGCATGATCTCCACCAACCGCATCATTATCTCTTTTGATAGCTAGAATTTCCTTATCTTTATCTTCCATTTTCTTTTCCAAGTCATGTACGATTTGCTCTTTCTCACGGAGCTGCTCCTGCACCACAGAGTCAACTGATCTGAGAGAAAAGAAAGGGAAAATTAACAGAATTCAAGAACATTCCAAAAAACGATGACCAAATGGTTAAAAACTCAGATAAAAAGGTATCACACTATGTAACTAATTGATGGGCTTCAGCAAGAATATCCAAACATCTGCAGAATACCATCTCCAAACCTAATCAAAGTGATATTAGAATATGCTATTTTGTTCCTTTCTAAGATTTCAATGGATATACAAAAAATTTTAATATGTTAACATTTGTCCTTCTACCCATCAACACAGTGATTTTAACAAGAATAATTCCATTCTAAGTGAAGATTGAAATGGAACAAAACTTATTCAAAATGGATGCAACTGCACAACTGGAAAAGGAAAGTTGTGTTGGATTCATCTACTCTGCACAATGAAGGCCACCAAAATATTTAGAAGCCACTGTAGTATGGGTGTCAGTCTATTTACCAAATTCTCTCAGACAGTCCACACGTATCCTGTTGTTAATTGATCTTATGGTGTTAATACTACAATTCAGATGGTATGCAGAGAACAAATACAAAACCGATTTTTTTTCTGGTTAGAGATATACACCTCCAGTCTGACAACAGCATCAGCACGTTCCTTAACTTGGGCTTCAAAGCTGTTTCGCATGCCTGTGATCTCAGACCTTATGATCATCTGAGCTCTAAGATCAATCTCCATCTGCTGGAGCTCTTCTCTCTGTCTTGCAATACCATGCAGCCGCTGCTGCAAAATGTCATTGTTGGAATTCCCATCGATTGTCATAGAAGAAAAGTGCATGTCGAGCGGTTCTCTTTCCTGCTGTACCTTAAATAGTAGAGCACTTCCATTAACTCCATCCGCAAATTGTATGAGTTTTAGAGCACATGCAGCTCCTTACCTCGTATACAGTTTTTTCATCTGATTGACCCAAGTTAGATCTCCCCAATTCCTAAGCAACACAGTTAAAACCAAAAAATGAATAATAAGCATGACTACAACTAGTGATACAAAATATATCAACTCAAATTATAACTGAACATGAAGTTTATAAACAAAACATGAAGGCATGCAATTTTCTCCACCAAGGAAACTACGCCCAAGTAGATCTTTGTTTTCTCGTAGTTGAAACAAACAGTCACACCTCTCCTTTTCATAGACTCAAATTATCACATTTACTGATGTTTACCAATGGCTGAAGCATTCATACGAAGTTATCTACCAAAGCCCAAATAAATGTAGTCCCCAACCTTCCAATTCTAAAGGTAGAAGATGCGTTAATTTCGTTTTCAAACCAAAACTCTTAAGGATTGCTTCATTCTACCCTGATCCCAGACTGGTGAGGAGTCGTCATTACCGGGAAGCTTCTCAGACAGCGAAGATTTTCAGCAATAGGAGACATAACAGATTAACAATATTTTCCCGAAGATACCAGCCGTTTAAAACTTGGCATTTTAAAAACCCTAGAAACTTTAAAATTTCTGTCCCGATACAAGACGAAATCACGGAATGCCTAGAATCAATCTTTTCACTTAAGTTCCAAGAGTCCAACCCTCAACCTCCAGCTGTCAAATCAATCCTATATGCGTTTCACCCGGAAATAAAACGACCTAAAGCTTCAAAAAGCTGCGGGTAAATTCACAACCTCGTCCACGGGCTTTCGGACTGGCTGATGTTCTGAAACCGCACGCCATTCCTTCCGATGTGAAGACATTGCCAAGGAACCGCCGCGGGTGGGGGCGATGCCAGCCGTGGCCTCCATCGATCAGAAGCCCTGGTGACGCTTCACCTCTCTCCCCCTCCCAGAAACCCTAATTCTTCAGGGTGAGCTGAAAAAAAGACCCTAAAGATCGGGATATCCACGAGCTGAAGGACCTATCGAGGGCTGCGATTTAGGGCAAAGCACTGAAGAGGGCGCTCACACGAGGAAGAAGAGGACCGAGGGGTGAGGATTCTGGGAAGAAGTGTAGTGGATTTGAGATTCATTGGCTGTGGAGGGACTGGGAGTGAAAATAGTGAAAGTACAGGGAGAGAAGACTCATGGTGGGAGACCGGGGGAGGAGGGGAGGGGCAGAGAGAGTATGATCCGATTGGGTGTGAGAACTGAGAAGATTCAGCGAAACGAAGACTCCCGCGTTTTATAGGCCAGTCCATTAGGGCTTTGATGGTTTCACGCGCCTCACTGGCGCGAGTAAACCTTCTCAGATGCGCTCGCATCATTATTGGATTTTTTTTTTTTATCTTGGGTTTACTCTTGAAGGTGAAAATTTTACGGAACAACTCATAACTCAACTGTTCCGTACTTTCCGTTTTGAGAATAAGGTGGTTAATTATCGTCTTCCAACCAAGGGGTTGGACCGAGTGGTAAGCAGCTCGGTGCCGCTTAAGGAGGTCTCGAGTTCGAGACCTCACGTACGCAGACACCCCCCTTGGGAGCCTCACCCGCCATTGCCAGGCGTGCAACCCGGGGCGACCAACGGATTAGTCAAGTATGGTTGGCTGAAAGATGTCATCTCACTGCTGGTGGGGCCTGCTTGGATACCGTGGCTGGCGACCAAAAAAAAATTATCGTCTTCTATATTATTATATACAAACATTTATCTATTTTAATATTTTTTTAATATTTGATCTTTATTTTATTTATATATTGAAATATATGACATATATTTATTTTACAAGTAGTTGTATATTAAAGAATAAAATAGTAATTTTAGATTTTTTTCATGTAAGACTACATATATAATCTAAATAGTAATCATTCATTAATTACTTATATTTCCCAAACAATAAAAAATATTTTGTCTTTTAACTATGAATTGAATAATCTTTTATTATTTTTAAATGAATATTTTGAAATTGTAAATGAAATTAAAAAAATATATTGATAACAATTGATAATGTTCCATCAGTTACAACAAATTTATGTAAATTTCTTTCATAATACATTATAAATAAATAATATGACTATACAAATTTAAGCAACATTTACTTTTATTTTTTTTTATTTTTTTCCTTGCAAAGTTACTGTTGATTTCTAATAACATTAAATAACTCAGTTATTGGTAGGTAAAATTTTTTGAAATATTATTACACCAAAATTCCTTTTATTGCTCGAATTTTAGGGTCGAATATCTGTGTTCTCTAGAATTTTAGTCTAGTTCAGCGGCCTTGTGAATCAAAACTTATTCTATGTGATTTGGTTGGTCAAGATCCTCAATTTGAATTCCCTTTACCCATCTGTTTGGTAAAAATGTGTGTGTCTGTGGAAATAAATCGCTGATGGAATGAACGTTGAATGCTATTGGTACACGTAATGTGTTCCTGGTTTAATAGCGTGTTTTTTTTTCCTTTCCAGCCTTAAGAAAGAAAAGGAAAAAAAAAAAGAGCATATTGAGTGTAACTAAACAAGGTCTAACACGTGGAACTTACAAGTCACCATCTCTGCTGATGGATGTTGTCTGCCTGTCCTGTCGCAGGCAAGAGCAAAAGCGAAAGCGAGTGCATCCGAAATGAACGTGCACCGCAGGTCATCAGCGATACATGCCAAGGAAGATCCCCAGCTGCTTTTTTGTCTAGCTCGCTCGGCGGTCGTTCGGAGATTAACTCTCAGCCGTCCGATTGATTGATTGATTCTGGAGCCATTGGAGCTCAGCCGGAGCCGGATATGGGGCATTTCTGGCGCAACCACAGCAGAGCCTCCACTGCGGATGACCAATCGAAGCGGCGGCCTCGCCAGCGGCACCGGCCGTTCCCGAGGAGGACAGTTCCGGTGGCCACAGCCTCCTCCATCTCCGTCTCTGACCCGGCCTATCATGAGGCGGCGCGGTCAGGTTTGGCCAAAATCAAACCATGGCAGTGAAAATCATATTGAAGGCTAACGTGTATTGTATTGTACTGTCTTCTCCGAAATCTATTCTAGAAGAAATCTGGCCTGCCTCCACAACCGCTGCTTTAGTTTTGCGTGGACATGGCTGTTCACTGCTGAGTATTCATCATCTCCCTGTTCTGCTTTATCTTTTATGGATGCAGATAGTGTAATGTGATCAGCTGCCTTCGTGATATTTGCAGGGAATACTTTAAGTTAACGTGTGATTAGATTGTGGAGTGGTTCTCGGAATGATTTGACCAGAAGCAGAAGGTAGTTTGCATATATGACTTTCATCGAGGAACTGCAGGAATCTACTGCTTGCATCTGTGCGGTATTTCGATAGTTCTACTTGTTTAAAAGATGGGTTTATGTGCAATTCTAGGGGTATGTCAAAGAGCGATAATTAAGTATCAAGTTGAACAGGTTGAGCTGCAACTGTATGGATAACACAGTGTTTAAGCTCTCATCAAGCAATTTTGTTTACATCATGAGCAGTTTAAATTTGCTACAAAAAGCTCGGTGATCGTTGATGAACTGACCCTATTGAGTGTCATGGATTTGATGCCTTAATATTGTGTTACCAGCATCCCGTTGCGTTACTTCTCATGCTTTATTCTTTTTTTAAAGGCAAATTTCATTTCTTGATTGTTGAGAGTAAGCATGTGCCTCTTTGCAGATGAAAACAGCAATAGCCATTGAAGATGTTCAGAGGAGCGGTGAAAATTTTAAAGGCCTTGTCCGGGAATAATCATGTGATCAGATTTCACGGTGCATGTAAGGACAATTGTAGTGTCTTCGTAGTCATGGAGTATGTTAATGCTTTGTTATAGTCTTGGCTTCAATAGGTTTCGTTTTTAGCTTTGCTAATTTGCTAATATTTGTTCTTGTTCATATAACTTCCGCTATCTTCTCTGTCCCCCCAGTTTTGGAACCTAATGTTAAATGCAAATGCACGATGATAATAAAACGAAAATGTTACTATTTGCTTATGAGTTGGATCATGTCTTACTTAATTCCTGATGGCACCATATCCTGATCACGACCTTCTGCTTCTCCTTCCATGACAGAAGATTTTGTCGGTCTGATTTTACTGCGCAAGGTAACTTCTGCTATCCAGATGACTGCTTCCGGCATGCCTTATACTGAAAGTTAGCACATATATCTAGTTTTCAGTTGATCTTCTCTGACAATGGTGCATTGATTCTTCTTATGCAATCATCCGATGAGGATTTCACTCCTTCGACCAACTCACTTTCCGATGTTCCATTCTTCCATTAACATGAACTTGCTAACATTTTAGCGCTTCTGCAAATATCAACTCACCTGCTAATGTTTGATTGTTTATTCGCATTCGGATAATTTGGCAGTTGCTGCCAATTCTTGTAGATTTGCCTGGCCAGTCTTGTAGCTCTCTTAACCATGACTTAACATTCCAGTCTTGTAGTTCTCTTAACCATGACTTAACATTGAAAGACAGGAGCTTCTTGGCCGGTATAAGCTATCATGTAATTAATTGCAAGATGGTTTTTCCCTTTTCGTGTATCTTACCAACCAAATGCTAAACTTGTGGCAGTTCTCCGACCACACATTTGAATATCCTGATCGCCTATCCTGTCCTGTCCTCCTTCTTAACTCATGTCTGGTGACCCGAAATATTGGGTTCGGTGAATTTGCTAGAAAGTTTATCTGCAAAATCTGTGGGATGTGAAAATCTACATATCTGGGTACTTCAAGTATTTTGCTTAAGAGGTGGAGGAGTAAAATAAGATTCCTTATCTCATTTCTTCCAATTTTGCATGGAGAAATGATGATTTCTGGTGATTACACAGGTCAGCGTCTCAGTACTGTCGTTGGCAAGGACATACTTGTAAAGAGGCTTCTAAGTTCTAGACAAGGACAATAGGAAAAGAATGAATGCTGCCCCAGCTTTGAGGAAGTTTTCTGGGGACAAGGGAACCTCCACAGAGATTAAAGCCATCCCGTGCCATTGGATATGCTGATATATAAGTTGGTTAAATCCTTACCTAAGTGCCTCGCCTTTCAAACAAGCTGTGCTAAAGGTAACCACCTCCATTATCTCGAAGATTTGGGAATAATAGGACCACAACAACTCCATTGGATGTTGTATTGTTTATTCACCCATTATTAGCTTGACATCAGCATTTTGAATTTGGTTTTGGCTAATTTCACCGGAGATGGTTCTTTTTTGATAAGTAATCATCAATTATATAAAAGACCGTTTACACCAAAATGACCTTATAAGGTCTCCAAAAAACAGAGAGTACTCGAACCAATTTGCTTGCCCAGCTGACTGAGGGCATGAGCATCTTGGTTGGAGTTTCTACCAATCCAAGCTATCCTAAAGGTATGAAAGAGTTTCGAGATCTCTAGTATATTAATACATAAGGGTTTGATTTCCCATGGAGCTTATTCAAGATTCATCAATGCATTGATGAGAACTTGCGAATCAGATTGTGCAAAAACTTTCCTCCATCCCCTATTAGAGGCTACTGAAAGTGCTATGAAGACTGCCTTGGCTTCAGCATGGAGAGGCGAGAAGGCTGGCAGCTTCTGGAACCAAGCCAACTGTGTGTCGTTGTTGTTTCTGGCTATTCCTGCGACACATGCTTCTCCATTCCAAAAGGCAGCATCAGTAGAAATGACAAACCAATCCTGATCTGGTGCTGCTGGCGGCTGAGGGTGGTGCTTCCCGCCGATCTGTTTGGATTTTTCTCCATCAAAAACATGTTGTGGATCCTTCTGACTCCATGCACCCTTATGTTCATCAAAAGACTTCTTTAATCTATGAATGAAGTGATGCAAGTCAGAATCTTCATTATTATGAATAATTCTATTTCTAAAGTCCCATAATAAATATAGTAATAACACAGCAAATAACTGAAAATCTTTCAGTTCAAACTGGCCATTGTGCAGCCATTGTGGTGGTGAGCAGATGGAAGAAGCTAACTCTTTACATGTTCCACCCAAGCAGGCAGTGTCCCATAATTTCCAATGCGACTCCCTCCAAGCAACTCGATAAAAGATGCAGTCCCTGAATAGGTGAGCAGCATTATCGGAGCTGGCCTTACACAGTGGACATGGGTCCTCTGTGTTCGGCCAGGGGAGGATCGTGTTCGCTAATCTCCAAATGAAGATTTTAAACCTTTCATGTACCGGTAGTTTCCACAATTTTTTCCACAAAGTTGAGTCATTGCCGTTGGCCTGAAATCTATCTCTTTGGTCTAACAGATAAAAGGATTTGATTGTATGTTTACCTTTGGAATCAGCTACCCAGACTAATTGGTCAGGAAGACTTACCTGGGGAATGTCTATTTTTGTAATGTTACTGACCGTGTTGTGTGAAAATAATTCCCTCAATTTGTCTGTATTCCATCTATTGGGATTTTCCAAGATCAAATCAGCTACTAGAAGGTTAGGATCAGGAGAGATATTACCTGCAGCTTCCGGTAGGGATTGTGGGTTGCCAGGAATCCATGGTTCAACCCAGACCTTCGTATCTTTGCCATCACCAATTTGTTTGCATACTCCAGATCTTAGTGTGGAGTGACAGTGTTGTAATCCTTTCCAAATGTGGGAAGCAGCTAAGTTATTTCCAGGCTTAGGATCCAGGTAAGGGCCATATTTTTCATGCATCGCCCTAGAAGCTAAGGTAGTTGGTCTACAAGAGAGAGACCATGCTAACTTTGAAAGAAGGGCCTTGTTAATGTCAGCAGATCTTCTGAATCCCAGACCCCCAAGGTGTTTAGGTTTGCATATGTTATCCCAGTTCATTGGGATTACATACCTGATTTGGTCCTCTCTTTTACCCCACCAGAATTTTCTAATAATTTGATCCATTTTATCAGTAATGCTTCTAGGTATGCGGAAGAGAGACATTGTGTATATGGGCAGACTAGTGATTACTGATTTAATGAGGGTAGCCCTTCCTGCCCAAGACAGGGACTGAGCTTTCCATGATGCTAACCTGCTTTTGAGTTTGTCAATTAGAAATTGAAAGGCAGTGGATCTTTTTCTAGGTATAATCATGGGATTTCCTAAATATTTTGTGTCCTCCTTGATTTTTTTCATATTGAAAATCTGTTTGGCTTTTCTTCTATTTGAGGCTAATGTGTTCTTTGAGAAGTGGACACCTGATTTCCTATAATTAATCCTTTGCCCACTCCATTCACAGAATTGATCCAGAATGCTTTTACAATTGTTCATATCTCTTTCAGTGGCTCTGGAGAAGACAATTAAGTCATCTGCGAAGAGCAGATGTGAAATTATGGGACCATTTTGACTTAATCTTATTCCCTTAATCTTATTCTCATTTTCAGCTTTGAATAACATTCTAGAAAAGACTTCCATAGAAATTATAAATAAAAAGGGTGATAAGGGGTCACCCTGTCTTATTCCACAAGTGGGCTTGAAGAAGCCATTAGGTGAGCCATTTATTAGAATGGAAAAGGTTGGAGTGGAAATACATTGCTGGATCCATTTCATGAATGTGTGATGGAAGCCAAATTTTTCCATAACTTTTAGAATGAATCCCCATTCTAATTTATCAAAAGCTTTTTCGAAATCTATCTTAATGCCCATCCATCCCCTTCTTGCCCTAGATTTTTTCATGACATGCATAATTTCTTGAACCAGAAGACTATTATCAGTTATAACTCTTCCTTCGACAAAGGCTGCCTGATTCGGGGAGATTAATTTGCCCATAAGAGGTTTCAGCCTATTGGAGATTATCTTAGTAATTATCTTATAACTTACATTTGTCAAGCTTATGGGTCTGAAGTCTTTGAATGAACTAGCCCCTTTTGTTTTTGGGATCAAGGAAATAAAGGTGTTATTCAGTTTTTGTAAAAGATAACCTGTTTCAAAAAAATGTATCACTGCCTTGCAAAGAGTGTCTCCTACTACTTCCCAATTACTTTTATAAAAAAGTGATGGCATCCCATCTGGCCCTGGGGCCTTCATGCTAGGCATATCTTTTAGTATTTCAAAAATTTCTGTGGGAGTGGGGATTTCAATAAGACTTCTATTATCCTCTTCTGTAATTACTGGTTGGATAAGGTTTCCTAAATCTTCAGGTATCACTGGTGCTGTGCTGGTAAAAAGATTTGTGAAGTTGTTTATGAAATACTCCCTTATCTCCTGAGGGTTATGAACCCACTCCTCTTGCTGGTTTTTAATCATATGAATAGAGTTATTTTGTCTTCGAATTATGGTTGAAAGATGAAAAAATTTGGTGTTCCTATCTCCTTCTCTTAACCATTGTTCTCTCGATTTTTGCCTCCAAATGAGGTCCTTCCTAAGAAAGAGATCATCTAATTCTTGCTCAAGTTCCTGTTCTTTAATTTTGTGTTCCAAGTTAGGTTCTTTGACTCTTACCTCCTTTAGCCGTTCTATTGTCTCCTGAATTCTTACTTCGCAATAACCAAAGTGTGTTTTATTCCAAGTTTTCAGAGCTTGCTTGGTATTTTTAACTTTTTCGAAAAATTGGTAAGGCAATGATCCTGTGAAATCCTTATTCCAGGCTCTGTTGATAACCTCTTTGCAAGTAGGATCAGTAAGCCAGGCTGCAAAAAACCTAAATGGCTTTGCTTGGGTTATTGTTTTAGGCCAGAGTTTCAGTAGTATGGGGGAGTGGTCAGATCTATTAATGGTCTCATGTTGGATGATAGCCTTAGGGTATAGAACTCTCCATTCATTATTACATAGTGCCCGATCCAACCTTTGTCTTATGTTAGCCAATCCTAATCTCTTATTACTCCAGGTATATGAGCTTCCTATGAATCCTAAGTCTATAATTCCGGTGTGAGAAACAAAATCCTGCAAGAAGGTTCTAGATGTGCTGGAATAGGCTAAGCCTCCTCTTTTCTCCCCATTACATGCAACCTCATTAAGATCGCCTACTATCAGCCATGGTTCCAAAATAGTATCGGCTAGATGCATGAGACTGTTCCAAAAAACTTTTTTCCCATTCCAACATGCAGGACCATAAAGACAGGTGAGAAGCCATGAACATGCTATGGAGGCGTGGTTAATTCGTAAATGAATCATATTCAGAGAATGCTCAATTATGGTTACCTGGATATCGTTGGTCCACAGTAGTAACAGTCCTCCAGCTCTTCCTTTGGGTTCCACGGAGAAGTGGTTGGGCATGTGCAGTCTACTTACCAGCCGGTCGCATTTTGCTTCATTGATCTTTGTTTCAGAGAGAAAAAACAGTTGAGGTTTGTACTTCCTTAGGAGGAATCGCAAGGAGCGAATTGCAGGGGCACCTCCCAAACCCCTGCAATTCCAACTTATCAGACTCATGGCGAGGGGTGGGGCTTGATAAGGCCCGCCACCCCGGCCATTTGGACTGTGCATGGGATCTCAGAGGTTTCTGGTTCATTATCCAACAATTTTGATCTACTGTTACCTGGGTCGCCTTTTAGGGTTGGATTGGTTTCTCCAGGGGAGTCTTCGATTTCCTCGATTTGCACCTGATTTCTACCATTAGGGTCTTGAACTCCTTTCATCTCCTTGTCTAAGTTCTTCGAAATCTGCTCTATCATTTCTCTGTAGGGTTGTGAAAGTCTGATGAAGTCTGGGAGAAGCATTTCGAACCTTCGCTTTTTCGATGGAGGCGTTGGTTGAGTCCTGGTGTCAGATTCCTCCACTATAAGTGTAACCGGTGGGCTTGATTGTTCCATTGATCTAAGCGGGCCAACTTTCCCTGGTGTATTATCCATTGGCACTTGGGTCCATTGGGCCGAGGAGCCTAGGCCTGCCTGGAAGTGTTGAGTAGGAGTTTGTGCTTGGGCTTTTCTTTTGAATCTTCTGAGTCTAGCAACGGTCGGCTCCTCGCTTTTGTCAGTTGGCTTCCTAACGTTCACCTGCTCGTTTTGTACTTGTTGTGTATCCTGTGGTTCTTCCAACTCACGCGCCATGCCACGCGCCCTTTCTCTTTCCCTAGTGATGCCTGGGATTTCTATTGCTTCTGGAGAATCGAAGCCAAACTTGAGCTTACTTGACTCTAGTGTGGTGAAGTCTCTGTTTCCTTGTTCTGACCGAGATTGAGTTTTCTCCTTGAACTGATTAAGCTCCTCTTGGGACACCGGTTTGATTCTTGGGGGAGGGATATCATTGACAGGATCAAATCGCATCCACGGACCGTAATCACTGGGCGAGGAGGAAGGCGGTTGTGTGCAAACAGAACTTTCATGGCCTAAGATACCACAATCATAGCAAAAGGTTGCAAGATTTTCGTATACTATATGAACACTGGAAATCGATCCATCCCTTCTTTTCAGCGGAAATTTGGGTGTTAATGGCTTTGAGACATCTATTTCCACTAGAGCTCTAGGCATCGAGAACCAGTTCGGGAGTGTCTGATCAAGCCATTCAATTTTCAAAACCTTCCCAGCTTTACTCGCCCCTTTCTTGATGTTTTCTTCCGTGATCATTTCTGGGGGTATACCTCTTAGCTGGACCCAGAAGTGTATATTCCTGAACTCTACTTCCTCAATGGATTTAGTACTACTCCATTTTTCCAGTATGATGTGCACTCCGCGGATTGTCCAAGCCCCTTCCTTCAGGACATATTCCATCTCTTGCTTGTCATTAAAAATGCAGATAAAAACATTCCTTACTTGTTTGCATTGGTGAATCCTCAGTCCCTTTCTTGCGTGCCATGCTTTAATCATGTGGCCTATTATAACTCTAGGAGGAGGGAGTCTGAAGCCAAGTGGCTTCATCAGTAGTGTTCTCTCCATGGTTTCGTCCATTTCTGCAGTAACTTCAAGTTCCAGGGGTGCTTCATCATCTTTCATCTTCATTTGATGACGAAACGATTCCGCGAGTGAAGTTTCCAGGTCGTCTGTCTCCATGAGTCGCTGTATTTCCCCGGGTGCCGGTGCGATGGAGGTATCACCGTGGCGTGGGGAGAGATCGCTCTCTGGTGAAAGTTAAGAACCTGCAGTGAAAGATATCACAGAGGAAGATGATCTTTGTGTATTTACCTCTGTCTCGTATTGGATGGCTCATAAATTTGGTGTGTCCTTTCTGAGATTTTGTCCCCCAGTAAATCTGGATATTTAATGCTTGCCCAGGGGAGAAAGTTCTGACTGGATCTAGTTGGGGATGTATGTGTGCAATCCAGTTTATTGTAACAGAGGAGTGATCAACGAAGAGGATTAATGGCAAAGTTCAGCAAAAGCAAAAGCGAAGGCGAAGGCGAACGTAAGGCTTGCTCTCAACGGAGGAGAGGAGGGGGAGGGACGCTCTCAACGGAGGAGAGGATTTGTAACTGTTTGCATATGAATATGAAACTGGTAGAGATTGGCAATCCACCGGAGATGGTTCTTGTCTCACTTGTTCGCATGATCCAGGCTCTCTCAGAAGCGTTGGCAGAATATGAGCTCGTGTACCTTAAGGATCGATTTAATCTCTTGGAACCAACAAACGGATGCTCGTCACTCGATAAGACTAGAGCCTTGAGTATCTTTTGCCTCAATTTCACTGCATATTGCCATCTGGCCTCTATCTGTGTTCTCTTCAGAAGCTTTATTGGCACATCTACTCGAGCCGTCTGTGAAATACTGCAGGCTTTGTTTAGAAATTCCACCGAAGCCATGCAGAATCAAGGGTCCATGAAATTTCTATAAGTGGTGAGACCTCACTCCTCTCAGTCAGGTGAAACATGATTAAAATTTTTTGTAATTTATGTTCAATCTAACAGCAGGCGTTGATCTAGAGATGGAACCGCTGGCATTTAGAGATGAGCTTTGAAGAGTTCTATGTTGCTGCACTTAGTGTATACCAGCTTGAGGCCCGTGAAGATTGGGACAGGATTGCCGACAAAGGTTTTTTGGTTGATGAAATGGCAGAGGTGTGCGTAAGTAACCGCCAGTCATAGTCATGTAAAGTTCTTTCTTTACTCGTTCTTGCTATCTAAGATCATCTGAACCTTCCATACAGGAGATGAATCTGGCTCCGATTGCATTGCTTACTACTCATCACGTACAAGACTTTTTCACAGCTTGGAGGAAATGTAAAGAACAATTGAATGGGAAGGACATAAATACAAGATTGAGGATCTCCAGTCCAAATTCCTGTTCTACTTTTCATCCCTTTTCTAAATTCTCAGGGTGCTCCATGTCCCTTTCCATATTCTTTGGCTGTTTAAACTTTTCTGGGCACAGAGAAAAGGGCAAACAAGAAATACAGATGGGCTTCAGAGTTGGAGGCCAGTGCCACCGACCGAGCTCTCCAAATCAAACCCTGAAGCAGCCGAACGTGGGGCGGCAAGGGAGGGGGATGCGGTGGTGGTGGTTGCAGCAGTGGTCACGGTCGATGAGGTCCTGGATGCTCCGGAACTCATCCACGTGGCATGGGATGCTGATGGGACCCTTCTGGTCGAAGCCGAACTCATCCTCCGCCTCCTTGAGGAGGCTCCTGAACAGCGGGTGGTTCACGTGCATCACTGGGATCACGAACCTCTGCCGCTCCTCTCCCAGCCCCACGTCAACCCTCAAGAACCCCTTGGGAACATCCCTCACGTCCTTCCTCTGACCGTCATGGCCATGGCCGTGGTGGAGGAAGTGGAAATCGAAATTGGTGATCTTCTGCTGCTGCTGCTGGGGCTCCTCCGCAGCTCCCATGCTCGAACAGCATAAATGGTGAATGTGACGACGAAGAAGATGATGAATCGTGGAGAACCGATTTTAGGGTTTAAATACAGAGAGGATTTCAAAGGATGCCTGTGTGAGAGAGGTGATGAGGTAAGAATTGAATGGAAGCTGAGAGCCTTGACGGCGAAACGGCCGTCGACGCAGCAGCAGCAGTAGCCGTAGGAGCAGAAGTTTATATTCCGGGAAGGATTCATTGTTTTTTAGCTTTTCTCATTCTGAGGATGGAATATTTAGCGGACGACACGTGGAGGAGGAGTGGTAGGTAATTCATCACGTCAGCGTGCATGGCAAACGCTGACATGTCTAACGGGTTGACCTGCCGCCATTATGATGGCCTTGGAAGTTGGACTGATTGGATGGTTCCCGTTTGCGTCGACCGCCGTCAAGTAAATCCTCTTCCTCCGTCAAATTTTATATTTTTATCTTTTTTTTTTTATGCTGGGCAGTTTATTCTTCCTGCGCCAAGAATATTCCAATATTTTTTTCATATTATTTATTATATTTTTGTTTATTTACATTAGATTTTAGTTCTCGCAACCATTTTTGAAGTTTGATAGATGATTAGAATTAAAAATCACAGCCAACATTTGATCAACACATCGATACATCACCCGGCACATTTTCCGGTCAATTCGATTCGGGGATAAATTAATAAGTCCATTCAAAGGAGACAAAATTCAACGATGAATGAAATATGATAAGTGCGATGAAATATTTATAACATTTCATACATATTTCCGAGTCTAAAGCGGTGATTGTCCTTCACCTTTGCAATTTCATCTTAAAACTTCAAGTGTAACCTCGTTTTGAGCATTGTAAATCGAAAAGAGAGAAGGGAAACCCTGCAATCGGAACCGAGCAAGCCGACACGGTTCATAGTTATATTAGTTTAAGGTTGAAACGACAAGCGGTCTGTCCACGTCTAAGAAGATTGCGAGACAAAACTCTACAGTACTTACGAATTATTAATAAATCCATTAATATTGACTTGCGAGTTTGTACTATGTTGAATTTATGAAAAGAGAGAGAGAGACCAAATGGGAAGCATTGACCCGTCAAAGAAAAGGTGACAGTTTTTGAATTGAATCTGACAATTAAACTATCACATGTAAATCACGTTAGCCGTGATCAAAATCAAAGGGCGACCGGTGATAATCTAGACCAGATGCGCTTACGAGTCCATGCACTTATAGGCGGCGGGGAATTCGTCTCTCGGATCATCTCGTGGTTTTATCCTGTCAGACGAGGAGATGCATTGCCAGGAATCACCCGAAAATATATTTACAAGTTATAATATGCATATACTTAATTTTATTTTCTCCATCAAACTTTCCTAGATTTCGGCGTAGAAAATTGTAAAAGTATCGCCGCACGTGGGAATGTGTGTACATATATGTGTATGTAAGATGTTGTAGTCAATATTTAGCATGCAATGCATGGCAAGTTTATTGTATAAATTTTCATCATATTTACCAACTTTGGGTTGGCCTAATAGTTCCCTCACTAGACCCCCAAATGGGTGATCTCATGATCGAATCTCAGGTTGAAAGGGTCGACGGGAATTTTCTCAGGAATCCCGACCCCATCGCAGATTAGTCTTGACGTGCACTTCGGCTGGTCCGAGAATACTGCACAGTGCAAACAAAAAAAAATTTCATCATATTTTAATACGTATAAAATTTGCATATTTTTTAGGGTGAAATTTACGCACATTAAAATTTGAGCTGTGATTTACACAGTAAAATCGTTATATATTACATAGTGAAGGACATTGACTCAAGGTGCGGAGGGCACGAGAGTCAATGCACGGTTTTTCTCGTCCCAGTCTACATTAAATGCTGAAACGGTCGGCCGTTTTTTCTCATCGCGACAAGCATTTTATGTTAATTTCCTCTACTAGGTCCGAGGACTTGTTCATTGTTTTTTTTTTTCCAATGACAATGACAATCCTTCAATAATTGACAAAGGATAGCAGGTAAAGTGCATCGGGGGAGAGAATTCACTTTACGGTTTATCCTCTCATGATTCATCCGATTCAAACTGTATTAGGTAAGATTTAATAAACGCTTGGATATCAAGAAAATTCTCAATAGAGTAGTCATACCACGTAAGCGATATTGACGTAGTACATCCGTTCAATTAGAAATTACTATTGATACATTTATCAAATTAGACTTCATCATTTATTAAGATTGCTAAATGTTTTTTAACATTTATATGTTTTTTCAATTATGATAGACACATAGGTCATTAATTATATATGTGTGTATATGTGTGTGTGTATATATATGACTTATTTCGTTGTATAAAACTCATTCAATTCAGTTTTCATTTACCTTTACTCCTTATTTTGTAAAACTAAGGACCCTCATTTGGGCTAATTGGGCTCCGGCCGGGCTTTTGCAGTCCTGCTGTTTGGGTGATTGATGGGTATCGTGCGGATATTTCCAACTTTATAATATTAGTTTATCCGGAATTAGAATTATGTTCCCGATTAATTCCGTCCGGAATGTGATTCTGATTCAGGGCCCTAGTTGCAAGCCTCGCCTCGTCTTTAGCCAGGTTATGGAATCTTCCTCGATCCACTCAACCCCAGGAGCACGTTTGGTTTGCTGGAATAGAATGGAATGAGAAAAGGAATGGACGAGGAATAAATAAAATAATGAATGATAATGTTATTATTTGGTTGAAGGGAATAAGTGATATGGAATATGATATTTATAGATAAAATGGCAAATTCTCCCTTAAACATATTTTTATTTATAAAAAACTAAAATTTTAAAAATAAAAAAATAATATTGTGAACAGTGTTTCGTGTACTGTTCATCATCTTCAACCCTCGAGCCCCTTGCCACCGTCGACCAAGCCACCGTTGACCAAGCCATCACCGACCAAGCAAGCCACTGTCAAGCCAGCAGCCTGTCGAGCCCCACTGTCATGTCACCATTGAGCCCAATCTTTCCTCTCATCGAGCCCTCACACAGTCTCCTTGGCTCCTCAACCCCCATCTATCCTAGCCTTCTCGATGGCAATCGACCCATGGGCTCGGTTCTGGAGCTAGGCCAAACCAACCCGTGGGGTCCTGAGCCACTGATGGCTAGAGCCCATGCTCAAGCCTTCGAGGGCTCGACCGAGCTCGAGAATCGAGCCCGTGGGTTGAACGCCCTCAAGGAGACGTGGGCTCTAGTGGATTCTGGAGGTTCAATTACATTCAAGGGCAGCTCGGGTTGGATCAACGAAGGCTCGAGGAGGTCGTCGGCGGTGGAGGGTTGATGGCAGCGGCCGACGAGGAGAAGGGCTGGGGTAAGGATAATAGGTAGGAGTGGAAAATTTGAATAGCCACAAGGGTTAATTTAATCATTTTACTTCTATTCCCAGTAAGAAAAATTATTCCTTATGTGGGGGAGGGGAATAGTTATTCCCTCTAAATTCCTATTCCATTCCTTGAGAAATTTTAAACATATGAACCAAACAAAGAAATAGTTCAGGCTAAGATTGGAATCAACAAGGATCGGTCAAGGCTGGAAGAGGGCCGAATCTGAGACCTGTGGCCCTTTGTGGCTGCCCAGAGGGAGCTTCCATGGATGTGAGCCAACGAGTGAGACAGTCTGCTCCATGTTTCTTACTCAGTCTAAAGTACTTTATTCTATTCATCTTCAGAATTTCTCGAATTCCTTCTACAATGTGTACTTGACAAGTGCGGAGTATCGATCGATCAGTAGCCTGTCCTTTATTATCGGATTGTGTTTCATTCACAAGAGATATTGTTGATTCTCTAGAAGTAGAACATATGCTTCCAGTTAGTGCTAATTAAGTGCAGTGGAATGGCATGGGTTCTTATCGGAAAGCTTATGAGGTTCATCTGCCCTTTATAGCATATATGCTTCCTGTCTCAGCATCTTTTCCATTGTTTGCCGGGTAAAAAGGAGAACAGTAGTAGTGGCGATATAACCATCCCGTCACGTGATGTTCGGATTTTCATATTCAACTGTGAACATATTAGACGAACCAAACGGCCTGTACTGACACTGGCCACGTCAACATAACACCGCCAAAGGCATAGTATAGTTTAAGAAGTCGGTATCTGCAAAAATACAAGTTCAAGACCCTCTTCTTGACAATAAATCTAAGAGCGAGGCTCGAACCCATGACCTCGACCTCACCAAACCGCATGACAAATTACTGAAGACTTTCTCCTCGAGTGGAGGCTCATCAAACCATGTCAACAAATCCGCATCAGACCGCATCCGGTTCACTTCCAAAAACAAAATTTATATAAAATTATCAACCAAATTTAATTTATTCCTCGCTGCAGGGATGTTGAACCGGCGATTTTCATGAGGAACATCGTTATATTGGAACTGCCCGACCCGTCACCGTCCCTGTACGAATATAATACATGGGTGTCCTGTTATAAATACGATGTCACTCGCAGTCTTGAGGTCCAGCAACGATCGACCAAAACCGACCTTTATCGTTGGTTAAATCGAAGAGGATTCTGTCCTCCTAACCATCACTGAAGCCCGGCGAGGTCCCGCCATGGCCACGATGAGCTCGGAGATTCAAAGGCACAAGGTGAAGGTGCTCCAGTCGGAGGAGGATCTGGCGCTGGCACTCGCAAAGTACACTGCAGATCTCGCTGATAAGTTTATAAAAGAGAAGGGAGCGTTCACAGTAGTACTGTCTGGTGGCTATCTCATCAGCTCCATTAGGTACTGAAAGCTTTGATATATACGATTAAACCATATTGGGGTTCATATACAATGACGATGACTTGACGGTGTACGTGATCTAGGAAGCTGGTTCAGCCGCCGTTCGCAAGCTCGGTGGACTGGTCCAAGTGGTATGTCTTCTGGGTGGATGAGAGGGTCGTCCCAAAGTACCACAAGGAGAGCAACTACAAACTTGCCTATGATGGATTTCTCTCAAAGGTCATCATACTCTCTCATTATCTGAATTATTGCTTTCGGATAATAATGCTTAAATTAGTCCAATTTTCTCAATCATCCGTCCAATTTCTCGGTATTCATCGGAATCAACTGAATTGGTCTCTGATGATAATTTCAGGTACCGATCCCCCCTAGCAATGTTTATGCCATCAACGACGCGTTGTCTGCTGAGGAAGCAGCCGAGGACTACGAGGAACGCATCAGGTTCCTGGGAAGCACCAGCAACATCATCCCTCTATCGAAATCAACCGGGTTCCCAAAGTTCGACCTCATGCTCCTCGGCATCGGCCCCGACGGCCACGTCGCATCACTCTTCCCGGGCCACCCCCTAGTCCACGAGAACCGGAGATGGGTCGCATTCATCAAGGACTCGCCTAAGCCGCCGCCACAGCGGATCACCTTCACCTTCCCAGTGATCAACTCAGCGGCGCACATCGCCATGGTGGTGTCCGGGCCAGGGGAGGCCAATGCGGTGAAGGCAGTCCTAGGAGGCAGCGGCAGCAGCGGTAATGGCTCCGACATCCTGCCCGCCCATATAGTCTCGCCGGAGGAGGAGATGACTTGGTTCTTGGATAAGGAGGCGGCTTCGGTTTACTCGGGCGATGAGCCGAAGAAGGAAAGGTGCCCGAAAGCTGCAAGGACTTGCCCTTCTTGTAGTGTGATGTGAGAATTTTGTGATTTCCTTATCCGTTCCTAGGCGTGGCGTGAATTGTACTGGATACCGGCAAATGTTAGTATTATTCCTGTTGAATTATGTATTGTATGAGCAGACCGTTGGCGAAAGTCGGCAATTGTGGTCGAGAGAGAACTGTCGGGTTTTCGGGTTTACGTTGGTGAGGGTCCACCGAAGACGGATCCGAGTTTTCATTAGAAATTACCATGTGGTAGGTGCCCATGCATTTATATTATTAATAATGGGTCTTATAAGACATACTAAGCTCGTTTCTATCTTATGAATTCATTATCATTTCTTGATTTGATGGACCTGAGATGTAACAATTCTGAATTCAAATAGATTGATGGACGGACAGATAACCTTATGCCCATTGTCTTCATCATCATCATCTACAAAATAAAACTGGCATTGCATCTCAGTTGGCAGCTGTTAAAAGCTAATGGTATCCTTGTCCTACTCAGCTCAGGAGACTTCAAGAAAATCCGACAGACCCTTCAACTCGATAGCGATGGTATAAAGTTCATACAAATTGGAGGGTGGACTTTGGCGAGAGCGAGAAACGATGAGGGGAGAATCCACAGGCCATCTCCACATATCAGCCCCGACGCCACTGCAGGTACCATGAGATTCGCTGCCTCGCTGTTCAACTTGTGCCACACGAACACGACCAAGCTCCCAACGCACATGTCTATGGCGAAGTAGGCCCCCACGAAGAAAGGGACTGCCATGGCCATGGGGAGCGGGATCCACTTGCCCAGCCTCGTCGGCAACAGGTCCCTCAACAGATTCAACACCACAGCGAAGCCAAAGAAGCCGTAACATAGCTGGAGGCAGTGGCGGGGGAGAGCCGAGAATCCCTCCACCCCGAGGATCGCCATGTTCCGGTAAATGATAGCATAGGGAGCTTTGTACGCTCCACTTTGGTCTCCGATGTTGAATGCCTTGTAGAAGAGGAAGAATATGACCGGTGCCACCACGCATCCGATCCCAGTCCCAATCGCCTGGCACAGGAGCATTGCTCTGGGGGAGGTCATGGTCAGGTGCCCGGTCTTGAAGTCCTGCATCAGGTCGCAGGAGATGAAGACGATTGATTTGATCAGGCCACAAGCCACGAGCCCTGCCACCACGCCGTTGTTTTTCCCACTGATAGCAGCAAGTACGAACAGGGCGACCTTCCCATAGTTGTAGGCCATGTTCATGTCAGTGAGACCGGCTCCATAAGCATTGCAGAAGCTAAGGACTGGAGTAAGAACATACGCCACGACCACATAGTACCACTTCAGCTGCGGGAACATGAGAGGGATCATGATGATCGAGATGACCGAGAAGCAGGCGTAACCGGTCAAGGCTAGCCACAGGGGAATGCTCTCCCTTACAAAGACTTCATTTCTTTTGAGCTCGTCAATAGGTTGGTTCTCCTTGTCCAGGTCTGTCGGACAACAAAAGTCTGTTCATACACATTTTTCCTGTTTTGGAGTGAATCCAAATTCACAGAGCAGCTAAGGGAGCACCTCACTTACATGCTTTACTGTTCTTGTTGCTCAGTCGGTTGTGGATGCTACGAGAAGTGAAGAAAAGGACCTTAAGGAAGTTGTAGAGTCCATCCCCGAGAATTAAGGATATCGAAATGAAAACCTGCAGAGATGCAGTCTCACATATTAGTAGACTAACGTGATGTCCTTGTGATATAACAGTGGATCTGAACAAGTTTTCCCTTACCTTGTAACCGTCCAAACTCTTCATGCTGGTGTCAGGAAAGTTCCGAGGAAACCATTCTCCCCTAAGCCCTCTAATGAGAGGCCACATAACTCCCCAGGAGAGTACGGCCCCGAGAAGCAAGGATAAATTCACGAGGTGTGAACAGATCATTCCGGCTCCAACATACGTTGTGCTGAAATTGAAGTAAAACCTGCCAGGTTCAGTTGTTCAGAGTGCATCAGCAAGGAAGTGGATCGGTTAGGAAATGGGCAATACGAACTAAAGGGGAAAAAAAATATCGATCCCATACGTATTTTGCAATGCTTTTAAGCCGAGGGTCGGGAACTGGGAGAACCCACACTTGGAGCCACCGGAGTAGAACCACTGGAAGAACGCCCACAAGAAACTAACCGAAAAGAACTTCATGAAGCCATGGACCTGCAGTCTGCAAAACATGTCCTATTCCGGTCAATTCCAGCTTGAGTTTCTCCATGCATCTGCTTCCATGTCTTGTTCCAAAACTCTAAAGGGGGGTAAAACATAGGATAGGATGTAACACAATTCGTACTTAGCCTTCCTGTCTCCTTTAGCAGTGTGGAACCCGTTGATCAGAAGAGCTGTAGCAGTTCCACTGGGATAAGCCAGCTTGTTGTCGATTATCATGGTCTGCGCAACACAAACAATAAGCCAACAATACGAAAGCAGCTCGAAGAGGACTCACATAAACAGGAGTAGCGTACTTTTCTAGATTGAAAATACTGTAATGCCCTTTTGGGCTGGAGCCTTTTACCTTTCTGAGAGGAACCAATGCAAAGAGCCCCACAAAGCTGCTCACGAGGAGGAAGCCGATCATCCAACCAATAGCAGGTTCCTTGATGCTGTTAGGAGTGTTCCCAGGTGTGTCCACGCCCGTCTGCTCGTAAGTTCTCCTGTTGAGAGCGAGCAGATAAGACCCGAATCCGCCTGAGAATAGCCCAGATTGAAATAAGGATTCACCATCTCTTTAACATGATCTTCGCATATTGCTTCATAATAATTCTCTCGGAATGCTACTCTCACTTTGAATAAGTGAAATCCTGGATCATATCAAAGGCAATGTGTTGTTTTGAAAGTCAAGATGATGATGAAACTTGATCATCCTTTCGCTCGGATACCCGAGGATTGATTGGAGAATTCAGTCTCAATGTTTCCACAGTTGTTTATTGACCCGTAGGTTTAAGTGATATGGCTCAAATCTTCGGTTTTAAGTTAATCTGTCGCAGTCCACAGACAAAGAATTAGCTTTAGCCAAGAAAGAGCTCTAAACCGCACCTCCGTAAGCGATGCCGAAGCAAGCAACGGCACATGTCTGAATTACAGTGTTCTCCTGCCTCGTGAACGGCGCCGAGACGATCCCAGCCTTGTGGAGCAGCTTTGTCCACGACTTCATAAACGCGAAAGATACAAGGGCGGATGACACATTGAGGTTCGGGACGAGCCCGGTGGTGAGGTTCAGCTTCAGCGATATGAAGCTGAAGATGATCCCGATCACTATGCTCACCACGATTCCCCTGGCGGTGATCTGGTTCCTCCATGTGGACAACCTTGTCGCCTGCTCGGTCCCATTCTGAGCCTCTTCAGCCACGCTCTGTACCTGCTCCACCGCCATGCTCATGCCGCCGACCCGGGAATTCAGAAAATGCTGAGTTCAAGCCTATCATCCCAAGCTCATTGATCAGCAACTAAATCTAAACGGGGATTTCAAAAACTGGAGCTTCCTCAGAATGCTCAAGTTAAAGTATCCCATTGCCAAATGAAATTGCAGGAAAAGAACATTTACGAGGTGAATCTGATTCTCACCTGTTAGGAAAAAATCAGTCAAGGACGACCAGAACACTGAAGAATTCAGCTCAGATGACTGCCACTGGCATCAACATCATCATCATCATCTAATGTTTGCTTAAATCACGGAGAGAAGAGGAACTGGTTCTTAAAACTGGGAAGGAAAAGGAGCAAAAACCCAGAAATGAGAAGGCTTCGTCTTCTTACAGCAACCCCACGATCGTATAATTCAAAGCAAAGATCGAATCGAAACAGTAACCCACCAACCAAACGTCGAGTATGAACGTCTCCCGGCGTCAGCTAGTGACTCAGTTCGATCTGCAGGTCTGACTATTCTTCCCGGAGCTTCATACTTGTGCCCGGGGCACATTGATAAAATGAATTTGTTTCCATAGCCAGAGAAGAAAAAATCTTCCCTACGCTTCCATATTTACGCCGACGACCCATTGCTAAAAATTAATTCGTTGCCACATTGAGGAATGAAGGAAAGAATGGAAACTGAGTGCAACTGATTATCACGACGCGGTGTTGTAATATAACACTATCTTATACGAGAAAATCTTTAGTGGAGCGGTCATATTACGTAAGTGATGCTAACATGATATATTCATTCAATCATAATTTGACATATAATAAATAATTATACTGTTATGATTATTAAATTCTAAAAAATCTTTAAAAATAATATATAAATAGTAAAAAAGATTAAAAAATATAATAAATGGTGAAATCTAATTAAAAAATATAAATGATAAATTCTAATTAAGTAGACATATCACATCAGTATTGTCTACTTGGTATGATCACTATACTGAAGGTTTTCCTCTCTTATAGGCCCATCTGACACTGCAACATCCTATTTCTCACAAATATAATTGATCCGATCTTTTCTCTTATCAGTTTAAACTTTTGATTAGAGCATGGTCTCATATCAGGTTTAGTACAAGATTTATTTACGGATCTTCTCCTCCCACCCTCTCTCACTCCACTACAAAAGTAATACACGAGGATCCCATTGATGGTGAATACCTTGCGTTGACTCTTTTATATATTTGGCAAATAATAATATAATATAATTACATACAAATATTTGAGAAGTTTGATGTTCTTTTTATTTTTCAATTTTGTCCTTAATATGATTTATATATTAAATTTATGACATGCACATGCTTTATAAAACTGTTCGGATTAACGATAAATTAATAATTTCAGACATTTTTGTCTCACTTTATATCTACAATATTAACAACGAAAATCTTTTATTAACTGCTTATAATCCCCAATAATTTTAGTAGAAAAAATCTGTTATATTTTTTAATAAGTGATTTAAAATTTATAAATTTGAAAATATAAAATTCGCATAGCATATTATTGACAATTGGGAATGTCTCGCATACCGTTATAAATTAACGAATTTTAAATAGATTAAATTGCAATATATTATAAGTATACGGAATAATTATACAGATTCATCTTAATATTCCATCATATATAGTAATTATATATGAGAGGAATTCCCTTTTGGTGTATTTTTTATCTTCCTATATTATACATGGACACATTAAATTTATTTTTTAATAAACATTACATTAAATAAAACTAAGGATAATTTGCTAATGCTTAAATATGTAATATTTCTCCGCTTTCACTTTCTCTCTACTTTTTTCCTTCTACATTCATTTTTTTTCATAATTTCTCTGCACTATTACAACATCATTCAATTTTTTTTAAAATTTATTGCTTATTCTTCATATTTAATTTATCTAAAAAACCATCTATTCTAAAATTAATTGTACAATTAAAATTGTATTTAAGTATTTATCGTATATTCATTTTCCTCCATCAATTTTATTGATGACAAAATCCGTGCGCAATACGTGTCGAGATGTAGTTGATATATATTTGGCTAGATTGAAGGTTTTGTTATTCAAATTAATAGAATAGATGACTTTTTAAGAAAAATTATAGATGCTTATCCTCACTCTTAAATTTATTTATTATTTTTCAATATTAAGACAAAAATACATAACTGCTTCTAACATTATTGCATTTTAATCTTATTCCACTATATTTATTTTCATCCGTTTTTTTTCCATGACGTGGGAGACTTATGAGTTTAGTACGAGGACATGAAATAATGAGAAATAAATGTGTGCATGATTCCTACGATGAGAATCGAATTCAGAACTTTTAAGTTGTGAGTCGGAGTCTTGTGCCATTGCACCGAAACCCTATCCTCTGTCCAACCAACTTTTCTTTGAGGATGGATCGATGGAAAAGTGGAGCCCTTTGAACTTCTCAGCTGTGATCCGTTCTTTTCATCTTTTCTTTTCTGGAAGGATGAACAAATTTCATTCACTGTTGATAAATATGTACAGAAATTGAAACGGGACCCGGTGCAAACTTTATAAAATAAAATTCTTTTTTATATGAACTGATTGAAATGATTCTAATATATTCTTTTTTTTAAATAATTAAAATCTCGATTTGAATTTTATAAATTAAAAAATAATTTGGCAGACTAATCTAACCGGACCTAAATTAATCAAAAATAACAATTTTCTCTTTCTTTCCAGACAGGATGTGGGGGTTAAACAAGGCCGACCGATCCAAACAGACAGGACATAGAGACGACATCCATCCTGTCCCTCTCCCTCAACCATCTTCACTGCGTCCACGGGAATCCGAAACTCGTCTTCTCCACCCTTTCAAATGGTCGTCTTCTTCTTCTTCTTCTTCTTCTTCTTCATGAGATGGCCATGAGCTGAGAGTTTCTAGCCTCAACGAGCCTTGCTGGGCTCGGCCAGACTCATCCTCGAGTCTCGACCAGATGAATACTTACGAGCGCCATGCCCATTCAAATAGGAGATAGATCATCGAAGTTGATGGATTGGCTCGGGTGACTCGACCCATTATTCCTCTTCAAAAAGATTTATAATTCGAATACTGTGAACCAAGGGACGGATTAGATTACGTCCTGGTGGCCCGATCAAAAGTACTGTAGGTAGGTCGAGCTCGAGAATTATTCTCTCTTTATAGATCACGAGTGCAGTTATGCAAATTTAATTATTCTAATTCCTTTCCCCGGCAGGGTCACGATAAAATCCATGCAGTGTAATCTTTTTGTGTACAATCTGTACATTTTGTGATTATTCTTATAAAATGGAAATGTCAATTATAAAAAAATTATCTTAATTTCTTTTACAAAATTCAAAAAATATAAAAAAAACCATTAAAAAATTTAAATTCAGGTGATGGTGGGTGTCACATAAAAAACACTTCCTCGGAATGGTTTTTTAATTGCTCGGTCCAGTCCCATATCTTAGACTTTGAATTTGTTAATAATAATTTCATACCAACTCTGTATAATTTACAAAAAAAGAAAATAAAAAAGGAAATTCGTATTGCCAGTAACGTGTCGGATCCGTGGCACTGGCATGCAACGTTGGGGGGAAGATCAACAGGGAGCAGCTCACTTGACTATTCTATTCTAATCGGTCGATCCCTCGGTTCAAAAGCACAGACAGTTCAACGTAGGCACACGACAGCACTATAAGTTTGACTATTTTTTTTTTTTTTTGTCGCCAGCCACGGTATCCAAGCAGGCCCCACCAGCGGTAAGATGGCATCTTTCAGCCAACCATACTTGACTAATCCGTTGGTCGCCCCGGGTCACACGCCTGGCAATGGCGGGTGAGGCTCCCAAGAGGGGTGTCTGCGTACGTGAGGTCTCGAACCCGAGACCTCCTTAAGCGGCACCGAGCTGCTTACCACTCGGCCCAACCCCTCTTGGTACTATAAGTTTGACTATAACACATAGAAAATTGAATAAAACCACATCTAGTCGGAAACTAGGCAGCATTAAGTAATTGACCATCTACTTCCCACCTGATTTGTCAGTGTGGATTACGTGTATTCTTATAGACTCAACTTGAATTGATCTACTGAACGGTAAATCTTTCTTGACTATTGATTTCTTCACTTATGAAAATTGAATTGGATAATTCCTTTAAGGTAAAAAAATGATGTTAAAAATTAGCTTATATTTTAGTTAAAAGCTGAGGAGCCGTAACTCTAATTTTATCGGCGTACATTATCTAATATTCATAATTATAATTGCCCTAATTATGCATATTCAAGGTGGGTAATTTTGAAGAGATAGACATAGGTAAAAAGAGGGTAATTTTAAAATGTCAAAAGTGTAAAAAATGTCTCACCCTCTGATATAAGAAATGAAGGTAATAGGGATAAAAGGGAACGTGCTGTCGAGCGAATGTAACCTAAACCACGTACCGTCCAAATCAAATGCCGTGTTTGGTCGGAACGGTTGAGAAAACCCATCCCGTTCCTTCTCCAAACAGTTTCGTCCTCTCAATTCAATTCCATGACCAAACAAGCGCGTGCAGGACGGGAATGAATAGTATTAAACTTTTATTTAGAAAAAAAAAAAAGATCATTGGTCGTACATCAGCAGCCCATGCACACATTAAACTAATCGAGCATCTTCACAACCGCGGCGGGAACGTTCTCGTTGAAAAATATTATATGCGATCGACTTTATTTGCAGTTTACAAGTCTAAAATTCATCAAGGACACTTGTGCCTGGACAAGATTAATCGAAATTAGTCTTAGTAGATGAATGACGTGTTATTATAAGAAAAAATTTGATTTTATATGAAAAAATAAAAATAATTTTAAAAATATAAATTAAGTTGTCACCTTCACTCTCCCTCTCTTCTTCCTCTCGAGTGCATTTGACCCATTAATACTTGCCATCTCCCGCCGTCTACATGGACCTCTCCATCCCCTTTAAAACCATCTCTTACTTCGTTTTCATCTCATTCCCCATATCGTCGGATCCATCGGGAGGTGCGGTTCGACTCCAATGGTGATTTTCTCGGACAACGTGAGGCTAATGCTTCTGGGTGTTCTTCCCCTGTTCTTGATTTTCCGGATTCTGTTCAGGACCTCTGCGCTGCAGCTCCTCGTTCGTCTATGGCGGTCGGTGGAGGACCAGTGCCATGCGTACCAGTTCTTCAAGGTCCCTCAGCGAAACGAGCAGCTTCAGGAGAATCATCTCTACCGCAAGGTCTCTGTGTACCTCAGCTCTCTCTCGTCCCTTGAGGATTCCGAATTCACCCTCCTGTTGTCGGGCACGAAATCCAACGACATAGTGGTCCGGTCCGACCCGGAGAGGCCGGTCGGAGACAGGTTCCTCGGAGCGGAGGTCACGTGGAAGAGAGAGGGCCTCGAGGGGAATCGGGCACTGGTCTTGAGGATCAGGAAGCGGGACAAGCGTCGGATCCTGAAGCCCTACCTCCAGCACATCTTTGCCGTCTCCGACGAGATTGAACGGAACCGGAGGGAAATCCGGCTGCTAACGAACTCAGGCATCGACGGACGGTGGAGCACGGTCCCCTTCACTCACCCGGCAACCATCGACACCATCGCGATGGACGGTGAGCTGAAGGCGAAGTTGAAGTCTGATCTCGAGGCGTTCCTCAAGTCGAAGCAGTATTACAACCGGCTCGGCCGCGTCTGGAAGCGGAGCTACCTCCTCCACGGCCCCTCTGGCACGGGCAAATCTAGCTTCATCGCTGCCATGGCCAAGCTCCTCTGCTACGACGTGTATGACATAGACATGTCCCGAGTCTCGGACGACAGTAATTTGAAGCTGCTCCTGATGCAGACCACTGCGAAGTCGATCATAGTCGTCGAAGACCTCGATCAGTTTCTCCTGGAGAGGAAATCAGCGGGGTGAGCTTGTCGGGCGTGTTGAGCTTCATGGACGGCATCGTGTCATGCTGCGGGGAGGAGCGGGTGATGGTGTTCACCATGAGAGGTGTGGATGGGGTCGACGAGGCGGTGATGAGGCCGGGTCGGGTCGATGTCCAAGTACACTTTCCGTTATGCGACTTCCCGGCGTTCAGGAGCCTGGCGAGCAGTTACTTGGGCCTCAAGGAACACAGGCTCTTCCCCCAGGTAGAGGACATGTTCCAGACCGGGGCGAGCCTCTCCCCGGCCCACATCGGTGAGATCATGATTGCAAACCGGTCCTCACCGAGCCGTGCCCTGAAGTCGGTCATCGGGGCCCTCCAGACAGTGAACGCTAAAAGGATCGAGCAGCAGAGGCTGAGCGGGAGCAGCTCAGGCCGGTCCAGCGATGAATCGAATGAACAGGCCGTTTTCTGCAGGGAGAGTGTCCACACCGTCAGGGAGTTCCGGAAGCTCTACGGGCTGCTCAAGATGGGTAGCAGGAGGAAGGAATCGATCGATCTCAGCTCCGCCGAGAAGGAAGGGTCGAAGGATGAGCCATAGATCCACGTGAATTCTTCGATCAGTTGCCAAACCGCAATCAGTCTGATGCCGAATTAATATTTTTTCTCAAATCCGCGCCTCGTCTTTCAGGCCTGTTAGTGAAATAGGGAATAATCTTCTTGCTGTGATAATTTGATTTTTTTTATAAGTAAAGTGAAATCATTCATTCATCATATAACACAAATCTAATACCCAGTTCTCTTAAACCTTTAATGCATTGAATTTTTTTGGACAGTTAATTTTTTTATCGCAAGGCATCATGTATAACTATGAGTAGATCTATGGATATTTTCTGCACTCACGCCAAGCCAGTTCTAACATCGAGGCGCTCCAGTGAATTTTGCTATATCTGGTTCTGGATTGTATGTAAAGGAAGAGTGCATCCCGTGTGCTCTTGCTCTAGCAAGCCATGACAATGATCGAGCAAGGGTATTAACATGATCGAGCAACACATGTTATTGCTCAATCAAGCCAGAGTAGTGATCAAGTACTGCTCAAGCAAGGGGTGCTATCGTCATCGAACAGGGCAGGCTGGTGATCAAACACTACTTGAGCAAGGGCGCCACCATGATCAAGCAAGGCATGCCCTTGCGTAGGGAGCCATGATAGTGATTGAGCAAGGCACAACACTGATCTAGCAATGTTTGAACTTTCTTATTCAACCAAGAATATGTTAGATTGATTGGATAACCAATTACTAATATTGGTCATGTCAACATAGTTTTATTAAATGTTTAGCATAATTTAAGAAGTCAGGTATCCAACAAGAAACTTATTCAAAGAGTCTCTTTTAGTAATTTTTCTCGGAAGAGAGCTCAAAGCCGGGCTATCAATCTCACAAAATCGTATGATAACGAGTTCTGATTATTAGATAATTGTAGTTGCTTTTGAGTAGCAATGTTACTGCGACCGCAACATTTGGACCTACGCGACGTAAGCGGGCTTGCATCTTTGCTTTTAATGGGCCTTTTGAGCTCAAGCAGGCCTTCGAATTCGAACAAATTATTACTGCCTTAGAAATGAACTGGGCCCAAATCAGTGGCGTCCGGCCGCCGTCGCACATTACGCGCGCTTATTCCTCGTTCCCTCCACCAGCCTCCGGCGGCTTCCGTCCGTCGAATTTCTCTTCCCCGACGTCCTCCTCTTAACCCAAATTCAACTTCAAGCCACGTCACGGCGACGATGAACCCAATTCAATTTCAACTTCTTCTAATCCCTGGGTCAGTTTTCTTTGCCATGCCCTTTTCCTTTTCATACCTACCACACTAATTCTTCAAAATCTCATGATTGTCTTTGATTCGCAGAACGGATTCCGAGATCTTCACCCCTGTTAAGCTTAAGCAAGGACTGAGAGTTTGACATTTCTACTGCTGGCTCGGCAGATTTTACAGCCAAAATTTGAATCCTAGTTTGGTTGATTTTCGAGTGACTGGTGCAGCGTTCAAGATTCTTCTTTTGGTATGATCATCGTCTATATTTCATGTCCTGTTCTTTACCTTCTTGGAAACTATGTTTGTCATAGATATTCGTCCCGTTCCATGCTTATCCTAATAAAATTAAAAAAGAAAAAACAAACTGAGGTGGGCCAATGGTTTAATCACTCTTTAATCTTCCAAAAAAAAAAATCCCGTCTCCATCAACCCCAAAAACTATTTTTTCCTTCCAAACCCGTACAATCATCTTTCTGTGGAATCTCCGCTCTCCTCAGCCCCTAGAAACCCCCCTTTCCGTCTTGCACGCAAAACACTTCTTCTCCGTGCTCATCGTCCTCCTTGGACTTTTTTGGGGTCATCACCGCGCCCTGCTTATCGATCTGAGTTCTTTTATAGTTGTTTATTGGCTGCCGTCTGGTTGTTGGGGCTGAGCTTGTTATACTGATGGCGGAAATTGTCGGGCCTCGGTTGTATAGTTGCTACAAGTGTCGGAATCAAGTCGCTCTGCACGATGATGTGATATCTAAGGCCTTTCAGGTGAGGCCTCCTTGTTCTTCAATCTGTTCTTCTGGCTTGTCCGAATTTTGCACGTGTGGATTTGCTTTGATATGTGGGATGGATTGTTGACTGGTGGGCAGCACTCTGACCTCGAATTAGCGAGGAGAGTTACAGTCAGGAGTTAAATTGGGAGAGATTTTCCCGCTAATGATTAAACTAATTCAGCTAAGCAGAGAGGTCCGTCTGGTTTAGGGGTCCGAGTAATGGAAAAACCAATCCGACATTAAGCTGGGCAAGGCATCCCTGATGAGAAGTTCTCAAGAATGTTTCCAAAATATAGGCCTGGGAACCGTGATATGGATCATGGTTGCTGGAATCTTAGGAAATTGTCGATTCCAGAAGCATATGTTGGAACTCAAAACTATTGGGTCATGTCTTTATACTCGATAAATGCTGCTCGTGATAAGTTTTGCTTTTCGATAACGGGCTTGTTTTTTCCTGTCAAGTTCTTGAATTTTCGATGTTGGTATAATGTTTAGGGAAGAAATGGCCGAGCTTTTCTGTTTTCTCATGCAATGAATGTTGTTGTTGGGCAAAAAGAAGATAGGCGCCTCATGACAGGCCTCCACACTGTGGCTGATATCTCATGCTGCGATTGTCTGGAAGTGTTGGGTTGGAAGTACCTGAGGGCCTACGAGTCATCGCAGAGGTACAAGGAAGGGAAATTCATACTCGAGAAGTCTAAGATTGTCAGAGAGAACTGGTAGCACCTCAGATTAATGCTAAAACTATGTTTGTAATTTCTTTTTCTGTTCTTACTCGTGTCAATATGAATGCTTAAGAAATCTCAGTTTCATTGATATTGCAGAAGGGTCCTCCCCTCTGGAAATATGTCAGTGTTTGTCTGTGCTCATTCTTGATCAGGTTCTGTCCGTTGGAGCTGTAAATTTGAATGTCATGGGCTTCGTGGCTCTGTATATGCTAGTAAATCTGTTGCATCTCTTTGGGTTCATTATTTGCTCTTGCTTTGGTTTAGCTTATTCGCGTATCAGAAAGGCTGGATGCAGGCGGTCAATAATTTTGTTGATTGGTGAAATTCTCGATTCAGCAGACCTAAGAAGACATAATGTTGTAGTATGTTGTTTCTTCAATGGGGTTATTGTGTCTAAATTCTTTCTGTAATCTGCTCAACTCCTACATTTTCGTTTCCTTTTGCTCAGCCTCTGTCTCGAATGATTTGTTGGAAATCCGAGATGTGATGTACTGAAATCAAAGGTTTAAGGAAGATGGAATGGGAGCTTTCAGAAGGTTGTGCTTTCCGTCAAATTTGTGGAATATGATTGCTTTCTCCGATTGAATCATGGGAAGAGATATCCCTACAGAATCTGTCAAAGCCATCATTTCTCACTTGCTCTTTCATCATCATTTCGTTGATATGGTAAATATTCATCGCCTGCATATGGACTGGGGCAGCCCCGACATGAACATCTGAATCATACCCATCCTTGATAGAGCATGCATGAACATAAACTTGCTTCCCCACTTCAATTGCTAACGGTTTTGACCGAGCGGTGGCATCTGTCCCAATCTTCCAAGTATCGGGTACCAGGATGCTATTCCAAGTACAGACATGGGGCTGAAAGCCATCCCTATTCAATTCACCAAGAAATTTCGTTTTCCTACCTTCCCCAAGTCACCGTCAATGCCAAGTGCCATGAGCCATATGGCCAAGGTTCTGAAATTCGACACCATCCCAATCTGACAAGTAGTGGGAGGGAACATTATGGAGAGCTCATACAGAGAGAAATGGTTATTGCACCCCCCGAAGTTTGGCAAGAATGAAAAGGAACCTCCACCAATCACCAGTGGTTTCGGCTCCAAGCCAAATAAAGCCATCACTCTTGGCAAAGGAATCTAATGAAATTGCATCATATTCCATCCCAAATCAAACTACCCACATAAAAAAAAAAGGCCTATTATCGGTCTACCTCAACATCAGACAGACAGATTTTGCAGGTTAGAGGGACATTATCGTCGTCGCAGTGATCGAGGGGAATGTTTTTTTCTCTGGTAAGGGCCCACCGCATGTACCTGAGAGCCCCACACAACAGGAAATAGGTAATAAATTAACCCTCCCCCATTCGTCAAGCCGGGTAGTCCTCTTAAGACTATTTGGGTGACAGAGACTCCCTCCCTTCTCTTTCAAATCCCGTTGTATACCACACTTCACCGACAGAAAAGAAAGAAGAATGTTTGGTCATTTCTCGTCCGTGACAGATCTACAAGATCAACATAAATGCATGAAATCGAGAAAAAGAATTAAGGATAGTTTTTGGGTGGATGAAATAAAACAATCTAATAAAAATATGTACCCAGAATTCATTCTTATTCCTCGCTCCGTAAATATAATAAACATATTGAACAATCTGTAGTATTCGATGCATGTCTGTCAGTACAATACAATCAAAGGGCTAGTAGTGTAGTTTACGAAAACATATATTCTCCGAGTTAGGTCTTAAGGAGTACACTGTTGACATATTTTAACGCAAATGTGCACTGGAGATTTGAATTTTACAATCGTAAACTTGCCAAACTCGCTCCGAGGTAAGTTTAGAATAAGTATATCAGCGTCCTCATTAATGGCGATGAACTAAAGTTCAATAAAACAAAACAAAAAGAAAAAGGGTGTAATAGCACTGGACCAATGATCTTTCACATAGATGGAATTAATGTCCCCCATCGTCGTCATTATTATTATATACACGCATATGTGTCTGATAATTATCTGTCAGCCTTTAAACCAATAAACAACCCCTTTAAACCAAAAAAGAAAATTATCTGTCAGCCTTAACGAGTTTTTAAATCTGAAATGATGTCGAGTGGATTGAGAGGGAGAGAACAAGTGGGTGAATTATTTTCATCACACGTATAATCTTCACTTAAGGACACAATTTTTTTTATAATATTTAAACTTGAAATATTATTTTAAAAAAGAGACAGCAATTTTTTTTTTTAACTAATATACTGATTGAGTTGTATTCTAACATCACAGTCCATCGTCCACAAATGTTAAACTGCCAGGTAAGCTTGGGATCAGTGAATGGTGCATGCACACCCACACACACACACATATCCTAAATTTTCTCTTTGCATAAATCGATGTCGTATCATAGGGTGAGACCGGTTTTTTTCATAGAGTCAGTTATACTCATATCATTATAAAAATTGTGAAAAATTTCAAGTGTATGGAGCTTATAAATCGAGTTCAAGAGCACTTATATGAAAAAAAAAAAAAACAGATATATAAAGAACATGTATAATAGTTATTGAAATCATGCATTATGTTGATCCAATATTGAAAAGTATGTGTGCTTACATTAGTGAAAATATTGGACAGGTATCCCTATGACTTTGGTAAATCTTGTATATATATGAATCTTATTAATGGAATGAGAAACATAGAATTATCAAAAAAAAAAAGGACAGTTACACTTGTTTCCACTCTGACAAAACCCTAGCAGCTGTTTATATCACGGTTGGATATATGAAGTATGCATGAACACACCATATCGATCTGTCCATATAGTTAGAGTCCTGAACCAAAAGATTGAATCTAAGGTGGACTCACAGAATGTTCCTTGAGTTCAAGAAGAGAGGCAAAAGTGTGGCTGAACTTTAAAAAAAAAATGGAATTTCAACCACAGTGTACACCGCGCGAAGATAAAATTAGTTGATAGAACATTCATCCATACACACACACGCCACACTATACAAGGCAAGAAGAACTCTATCTCTCTCTCTCGTACAAGAATCTGTCAGACGACGACCCATACAGGCATTGGCTGACATGACCTGACATTTCTGACTGGAATTTGCTGAGCAGAAGAAAGAAAATAATGGCGGAAGAGATGAAGTGCGGTCACTCAATGAGGAGGGAGAGAGACTCTGCTTGTGGGCAACTGTGCTGTAAAGGGTTCAATCCAACTCATTTGCTGAATTGCAAGCTCCAAAGTAAATTAACGGAAGGAAAGCAGAAAAGCTCCACCCAATTAGGGATGTTGCGTCTCTGTCGTACCACGTGATAGAATAACCAGGCCGACATAATCACATGTATGAAAATCTTGCACTCAAGAAATTATTTTTAGACATACATGGTTTCAATATGCATGTAGAGATCTTACATACATCTCAATCTTCCCCACTATCTGACTCCACCATTGAATGAAGCTATCCAAAAAGAGCTTCAAATTACAATCCCATATAGACACGGACGACCAGAGCAGACCAAAGAAGACATTTCAACAGATTAAATGTCGTCGGACGAAGAAAGGAAAAGCAGCTAATTAAAGGGCTGAGAAATTTTTGTTAGTATTCATCGATTAATGCTTCATATATATGATTCAGAAGAACTTATGAGCCTATTATAAGATCTCAAATCCCAAATCTCTGTCAGTGCATCTGAGTTCCGTGGATCCACGATGTCGAACGGCCCACTAAGAGCCCGTGATTCCAGAACTCGCTTCCAGAGCCATCTGCTTCTCCTCCTCCTAGTAGGCCTTTGTTCAGCTCAAATTGTTGACCACCATCAGCGCTAGCTGCTCTATTATTACTGGGCGTGGCCTGCTTCGGATTGCTGGTGGGGAATAAAACCCTAGCGTCCCCTTCGTGCAGCCCCAACTGGAAGCTCCCACGAAGGCCATTGATGTCGAACGCGCCTTTGTCACTGTTGCTGTCAATATGAGCCAGCGAGAAGTTCAGGAGGGAGGAAGAAGAGGTTGTTGCTGGCTTGAACTCTGGCAAAGTGCTATGGAACCCTCCTGGGGAGAATCCCAAATCCTGCATGAAATTCGCGCCCACCATCGTCAAGCTCAAACCCTTAGAGGCAACGTTAGCATTGGTGCTGCCGGCGCCGAATGCAGAAGCCGAAGTGGGCATCTGTGGATAAGAGAGGTTGAGATCGTGGGCCACAGGGAAAGTGATCTGGGGAAACAGCTTCATATAATTCTCGGAAGCAGAAGACGATTGCGGAGGAGGAGGAGGTGGAGGTATTATCGATGATGAGGGTCTCTTGTTCTTCCTTGAGCCTCCACCCACTGGAACATTCCTGAGGGATCCACCTTGGGTCCAGTACCTTCTACAAGTCTTGCAGAAGTACCTGGGCTGGGAGAGGCTGTAGTTGTTGTAGTAACAGAACTTGGTGTTCAAGGAATTGCACCTCGGACAGTTCAGTGCCGCCTGATCTTTGCTTGGCCTCGCCATCTTCTTATTCTTGTTCTGATTATAATTGCCACTATCATTACTCTCCATGACGGGCTTGTCCGTGCCGCTACTATCGACAAACCCGACTCCCTGCATAACCAGTAAAAAGGGCAAAAAAAAGGTAGAGGGAGAAGAAGAAGAAGAGTAAGAAAAAGGAAGCCTTGTGGAAAGGGCAGGTGTGAAGAGGACATTTTGATCTCTTCTTCTTATTCTTTTTCAGTATCCCAACGTCATCTCAGGAAGAAGAAACAGGCAACAGAGAAAAAACATGGAACGAGGCTGCCATTACATGTCTTTCCACTGGCCATGCTATCTTCTCCTGCTGCAACTTTTTAGAGGAGATTTGCATCGAGAGCGGACAAATTTAATGGAAAATCTTGTTGGGTAAAGGGGAAAGCGAGTGAGGAGGGAAAAAGAGAAAAGAACAGGTGAGGTACTTTCAAGAACTAATTAATGAAGCACAGGATTTTTTTTTTTTTTTTATATAAACTCATATGTGTCGAGCAGAAGCAAGCTAAGAAAATCAACGAGCGAGCACAAAAAAGGGTTTTGGAAAAGTCCACAAGATTTTATGGTCTCGAAAAGAGTCATGGAACCATGATTTTGAGAGAGAGAGAGAGAGATGGTTGTGGTACCTGTGGCCACTGATGACTGGTATGCTCCATGCCTCAGTTAAGGGAAGAAGAGCGAAAAAAAGGAGGGAGAGAGAGAGAGGAAAAGCTATGGAGGAAGATGTGGAGGAGAAAGGAAAAGCTGGTCTTAAAGCAAATGTGCGGTTGGTTTTGTTGGCTCCGGGTGTTTGCCTCCAATGTGAACAAAGACACGGAGGAAGAGATGATGAGGGATGTTTTTGTCATTTTACCTCACAAGTGCTTCTTTCCCAGGAAATGATCCTAGTCAGAGGATAAGCACTGCATGTTTGATAAATGAGATAAAAAAAATCTTTTTATTCTCGCATTTCCAACTCCATCTAAAATTTTAGTATGTATTCTATAACGAGTTTATAAGATAATTTTATTTTTGGTGAATTGATACTCACTTTTTTATTAGGGAAAAGTGTATACATATATGTACGAGTACATGTCGCTTGGATGGTCAATTTCGGTCTTGGCGGGTGCTTTTCAGCCGTGCCCACTCATCGTTCGTGCACTCGAGTGTTTTCTGACCATGGAGTAGACTGAGGAAGTTCATTCGAATTTGCCTTCCACCCTCCTCCAAATTCTGCATTATACTATGCCTTTTCTTTCTTATTCTTTTTTTTTTTTTGCACACTAATATTTGAAAGTTCTTTAGATTACCGATTAATCCAGTTTGAACTGGATCAACTTATTATGTGATAAAATTCTCTCAACATGAGTTTTTTCTATTCAGAAGTACTTGAACCCGAGACATTTGCTTAAAGGGAACAAGTGTATTGCTACTTGAATTAAACATCGTTCTTTCTTATTCTTTTCACTTTCCATAATACGTACAATTTGATGTTTATATATATATATATTCAATAGCCACTTACTAATTTATATTTAAGTAGAGTCGGTGCTCTGAGATAGAACCTTATTGAATCACAATTTTCTTCATTATTAGATGCATACCTTGAACTTTAATCTAAGTAAAGATGCACTGAATAATTTTAACCAGTGAATGATAGCCCTTTTCACCAAAGTTTTAATCTTTGCCAATAATTAGAGAGCAATTTATGGGATGAACCATTGATGATGATCCTTTATATATAAGCTATAGTATACAATTCTTACTGCCCCTTTGTCATACACGATAGATACATGCATATATACACACATGGGCATGAAGAAAAAAAGAGGGCATAATCTGTATGTTATCCCGGAAGAGGGAGCCATAGGGAAATGAAGGAGGGTAAAGCTGTTTGAATCCGACAAAAGGGTGTTGAATGGACAAATACGAAAGGAAGGGGAGACAGACAAAGGAGAGAATCAGCGTCCGAGATTAGGAACTGAGAACCGACAACGAAGTTACTGTCGGTGTTATCTTTGTCACCCTGTTTAGGGTTTTTGTGGCATAGCCAGCCACTTCTTTCAACTTACAAGCTGGGTTATTGTAGTCTATACGCAGGCCGCCCCCGTGCAACACTCATTTCACTGAATGTATTAAATGCTCTGGATGTTCTCGCATGTAACATCTCGGATTCTATTCTTAATAAATAGATAAATTTTGTATTGAGAAAATATTTTTTCTAATGGGTCAATCAAATTCAAATTTGAATAAGTTGTGATTTCACTAAGTTTTAAATATCAAACAATTCGCATTAGAAAATGAAAAGGGCTTAAGAACGTTGCTTTGCTTGGCAACTGCCCTCCATGGGTGCAGAGCCAAAACACTGTTCTCGAGTTCTTCGAGAATCAAGGCATGCCTTTTCAATTGCTTTGATTCCTCCACTGCCAAGAGAGGTTAGGTTTTTGTGCTCTTATTCCATCCATACTTGTTATTCCTCTAGGGTTTACTGTGGATCTCGTTTTCAATCGATTTATTATTAATTAGGTTCATGTTCAACTCGAAATATTATTTTTTTTGGCTGAATAAATCGAAATATTATTTATAGACGACATGATTGATCATTTTGCATTTTGATTCGATACCAAGTTTGATTTAAATTTTTTGTTTTCAGCTAAGCATGTTTGTCAACCTGGAGGTGCGAGGAATGGTAGAAGAAGGCCCACCCACTTCGTAGAGTCATCATTATAGCTTAACAAGGGGGGCCCACATGCACCAGGAGCTCGAAACTTTTTTTTGGTCGCCAGTCACGATATCCAAGCAGGTCCCACCAGCGGTGAGGCGGCATCTTTCAGCCAACCATACTTCACCAGGAGCCCGAAACTTACGACTCTGTGTGTGAATCTCATATGATAAATTCTCGGGTCACCTTAGCGTGGAAAATAATAAATATTATGATAAATTTGATTAATAATTATTTCTTTTAATATGAAGTGAATATTCTTGATAAATACAAAAAAATAATATGACACTTTTTATTCGATGTATTTATTAAATAATTATTAATCGAATTCACAAATCACGCCTCTCACATTAGAGCTTGGCCCACCCTTCTCCACTACTTTTGCCAATGGTACTGGTGGTTTCACTTTCATCCAATTCAAATGTACACGGAAGGAGGCGTGTGAATGAAGGAAACGAGTTCGGCAAGTTGCACGATTCATGCCCCGCAGTGATTCTCGACAAAATCCGAAGAATCACCAAATTTTCGTTGAGGATAAAGCAAAACCATTTACTTATTCTGTCTCCACAAAGAATATCATCCGAATGAACCTGCAGCAATTTTGTCTACCAGCAACGGATCAGATTTCAGTATTTTCATTCGAAGCAACTGCGAAATTTCTCTCAAGGATCTGTAAAGAGGATGGAAGAAAGCATCGGACAGGAACACCCACTAGAGTATCCCTTTTTCTTGATAACCGTGAGTTTAATCTCCGGGTCCATGAATCTCCACAAACCCGTAGATTCCTATAAGCTTATGTGCAAGCAGATACATGGGTGGTTTCGGCAAGTGCTCGGTCGGTAAGCTGTATATCATCCATTTCTTTAACAAATCCTAGTGCAGAGCCCACCTTATGTCATCCATGGACATGTCATGAACAGGCGTTGGAATACATTAGCTAGATCAACCATCAACTTCAGACCTCAGAAAACCGAGGAAGCTTAAACTCCGTGTCATAAAACTATGAGAATTCCTACCATCAAATACCTCTCCCTAAAAGCAATCCACTGATAGAACTCTTTTAAGTACCATCACAACCACAAGTTTTCAACATCTTGATGTGCTCTGTAACATCTAACACGCAATGCAGATTGCATTCACACCGCATCCCCTGCAAGTATTGGGTTCTCTCCTTTGCAAGGTTGCTCTTTTGTCATTCATGATTTTCTTGAGATGACTCCTGAAGTCTACTAAGTTCAACCTATGACATCTTTCGGAACGCATGGAAGCTGTCTTTCAAACTACACACCCACAGGGGCTAGCACAGGACCAGAACTGCTCCCTATTTCCCAGGAAGCAAACATTGGTGAGGACTCTAAACATAACTTTCCGCAAACTGTCATTGCTCCAAAATCCATTCCCCTCTTTTACCTCCAACGCATGGCACATCCTATTACTTCGAAGAAGTGAGCCTATAATACAGCAAACATGACGAGAAAAATGAGGAGGATCCTGATCCAGACTGAAATTTTCACGGGTAAACCCAATGATGAACTAGACGATCTGTAGATCGGGCATAGCTCAAGCATGTGGTAGCTCAGCGCAGAAATGGAACTTCAGGCTCAAGCCAGAAGAGCAGATTAACAGGAGTCCACTAATAACCACGTCATTTGATTAGCTCAAAGCACTGTCAAGCATCTTTCTGAGAGAACACTCATTGATTTGATGAATCTTTTAAGCATAACAATGATCTAACTCGGCATTGGATTTGCATCACATGATCCATTCACGGGGAGCTTTGAAGGAGAAAGAACCAAAGGATCGATTTTCACATCAGGAAATAACCAACCACTGCATACAATTGGCGAAGCCTCTCAACGTCCCGTCCAAACAGAGAGAGTTAAAAGCTCCACGGTTTGTAAACCAAGACACAGAACAGAATTAGCGAGAGAGCCCACTGGAACACATGACGGATACGAACCCAAGCATCGAATATCATAAATATGAAACAAGAGCGGTGCCGAGACAGGTGGGGTGGGGGGAGGTTGGGGCGGGACTCCTCAGACGGGAAGATTGGAGACGCTGCAGGCGTCGCTGGAGGTGTCTGTGGAGCTGGGGCATCCGTTCATGAACGGGAGGTCGCTGGCCTCTGCGGGGTCGTCGGCTTCGTCCTCCGAGGTGGAGAGATTGATGCAGGAGCAGCGCTCGAGGGATGAGAAGAAGGCGGATGCGACGCTGGTGCCGAGCCAGCAGGCCATCCCGTTCAGCCTCTCGTACGATATGAATCCGCTTTGGTTTTCCATGGGAAATCGAAGAGGATCCGATCGGTCAACTTGATCGAGGGCGGCGATAAGCGATTTGGTCGATTTTGGATCTCTCTCTCCGGTCTGCTCCGATGGAGGAGGAAGGAAGAGGAGAAAGCGGGGTTAACGGAATTCGTCAATATGCAACATGAAATATATTCCCGCTCCCGGTGCACTGAAACCCTAGGACTATTGACTGTGGGTCCTCGCCAAGGACTTCTCTAGCGCGCAATGCACCGGGAGAACGTTAAATAATATATGTTCTCTTCCTCTGTTTCACCGTTTGTCCAAGTTGACTGTCCATTATGATAGCTTCTCCAGACAGGTGTGATGCAAACTCACTATTTTTTTTCATAGTTAAATATATTTATATTCATATATCTAATTACACGGAGTCTCAACAAAAACTATATCATCAGTAGTACACAAAAGACCTGCCTGACAGAGATTATGTGCTTTTTGATTCCTAGTTCGAGGTATCCATATAATCTCCCAAATATTAAATAAAGATCTTATACATGAAATATCCAAAAGGATGCTGCTTGATTCCCAGGCTGGCTTGTGGCTTTTACCGGCTGCATTGGCTACCTGTTGAGCATCACTATATATTGTAAATTTTTTTCCAATTTTGCTGCAGAGCAATCTTTAATGCTATTAATATGGCCATTGACTCAATTTGGTAAGAGGATATGGCTTTAACTTGTTGAATCCAGTGAGCCCTTTGCTTCCCCTCCGTGAAAGCCACGCCTGCAGTACATATACCTTTTGCTGAACAAGTAGTATCCACAAATATCTTAATTATATTATTGTTCATATTGTTTATATTCATATTATTGAATGATGATGAAGAAGGATGGGGTGTCGTAGCAATGTTGCCTTATTGGGTATATAGGTTACATGATTTTATATCAGCATGTTCTTGATATCTAAGGTTAACACTATAAATAAAACTAAACATATCTAGTGTAGTATCAGATAACAAAATTTTATCTTGTAAATTTCATAACTCATATAATAGGATACTACTATACAACGCAAATTCATTACTGGTGATGCAAACTCACAAGTCGAACATGAAAGTTGTCTGGATACCTCGTTCATTAAAAAAAAAAAAAGAAGGAAGAAACTTCTCAAGACTGTATGTGGGCTCATTTTGTGGTCAAATCCACTTGAAGCCCAGGAGTCAGAGCCCATGAGCTAACGCCACGTTGCACGAAGGGATGAACATGGTCTGCCACGTTTCATGCCACGTGTGACAGGCTGGAACCATCAACGGATAAGTCATAGGAGGCCTTCAACTGGACTGAAGCAGATAGAGAAAGGCAAGAAACTTTCCAGCTCCCAATTATGGCGGCACTTCTCTTTCCAGTTCCCCGCAACGGTCTCTGCCTCCGGCGTCCGTCTTCGACCCTCCTCCAACGCCGCATTCCGGTTTCGGCGTCCCGGTCTCCTTTCTGCGCTAGCTGCTCTTGTAAGAAATCTCCCACTCCTCTAGTTCGTGGAGTCCTGCTCTGATCGGGAAAATTTTCTGATTGACGAGCCACGAAATTAATAAAGTTGATGTCTTTTTATCTAGAAATGATTGGGTAGATCTTCCTTCCAGTTTCTTGATATTGGGTGGAATGCGTTTGTTGATGTCAATTTTGCACAATGTGCTTCGAAGCAGTGGCAAAGGAAGGTTCAGGAATCGGAGAAAGTGAGTGCCGTTTCAAGGAAATTAGGAGCGTCGCTTGCGGAGTTCTGGCCGTTTGGGCTTTGACTGCTGCCTCCCCTGTGATTGCCGCTGGCCAGGTAATAAGCAAGTCATGATGTTTTAGTACATCAGCTATGCCAGGCAGATGAGTGATCGGCAGCAACAATTTGGTTGCCATTCAGCTATTTTTCTTTGCATATATGGAACATTCAAATTTGACATATCAGTTCATTTAATTGCTGACTATTTCGCTGTTGGGATGCACAAGTGCAAAAATTCCTGTGTGCCTTACAAGACAGCTTATCCCAAATGTAGAGGCAGCTATTAGATATTTGGGATCTTTATCCTCCATAGCGGGCACCTTTATGTTCAGGCTTTTAAGGTGTTTTCACTTGATGCAATGCTGTTCACCTCCCTATTATGTGCCCGTTTTAGTATTCTGCTGCTGCTAAAGTCCTTTAAGATTACTGTCTAGACTCTAGAGCTAGTATATGCAATTTTCCGCCACATCTCAAAGATCTTTTGAAGGCAGGAAACATGGTCTTCCGATATGTTATTGTTACTTTTTTTGGCGCACCAAGTGAATGATGACGTGAAAAAGAATATTTTGTGTTATTACTACAGAGTTCAAATTTCATTTCCCTTGCTCCACGAGCAAACCAAAGCATAATATTTTTCCTTCTTTTCTATTATTCTCAGTGCATGCTACCTCCATCGTACAGAACTAAGTCTAATAATTGAATATAATGTTTATACTGATTGTTCCATTAGTATTGTAAGGGTGACATTGTTATAGAAGTGCTGAATACATAGTGTCTATTTTTCAGAGGTTGCCTCCTTTGTCAACAGAACCTGATCGTTGTGAGAAGGCATTTATTGGCAACACGATTGGTCAAGCTAATGGTGTCTATGACAAACCAATTGATCTCCGATTCTGTGACTACACAAATGAAAAATCTAATCTAAAAGGGAAGTCCCTTGCCGCTGCCCTTATGTCAGATGCTAAATTTGATGGGCGGACATGTCAGAAGTGGTGATGTCAAAGGCTTACGCTGTTGGAGCTAGCTTCAAAGGTAATTGAATTTCCATTTTATTTCATATGCAACTGTTAGCTTAGTTGAATATACTGTGCTACCTATTTTCTGCAATCGTTTGAAAAACACATAACTCTGCTGGTTCCTGAAATTAGAACCCTCATCATTAAAAAGCTGATCTCGATACTTGGAGAGTTCGCCTTGCACTTGCTGAGGTATAGTTGCCAGAATTTTGAGGAACCCAAAAACCTGGCCTTTACTAGAAATCCAGATGACCTTAAATCTATCTTTGAATCTCCAATGCTTGCTGATCTGACTACTGATGCCAAACCCTGCTGTTTGTTTTGAAGAATACAATGGCATAGTCATATTTTATATTTGGAGAGAAGTTGAAAACCCACTGTCAATATGCAATGATAGTTACAATTGGTAGTGTGGTCTTCCCAATGAACTGGTAAGAAAGTTGATGCATTTAGGTGAAAAAACTGTGATGGAATTTGCTTATATGCACCCATATCGGTGTTTTCTTTTGATTTAGTTGCTGTTCAGGGAGATGACATGTCCTTTCTCTGTACAACCAAAAACTTCTGATCAACATGTCAGGGACCTGTCCCAAGAGCCTATGTTGTTGCCTCATCAGGAAACTGGAAACTGCATACTTCATCTGTACAGCTCAGTGAATTGTTGATGCATTTGTACACTTGCTACCCCCATTCTTTTCATGAGAATTATTCCGGCACTGAAAATTCAGGGCTGCTGCTGACACTATCGCTTTACCTGCACGTTGTTTCTAAGAGAATCTTAGAAATCCCTAGCTTCTTTTCTGTCCGTGAAAGACTTCGAAAGCGATAGATCAGGAAATTTAAAAGCTATGTTTCAGGAAATTGGGTCCTGTTTCAAGTGGGTTTTAGTAGGATATGCCACAAAAGAAGGGATTGTTCAAACCTACGTAGGTCTTTCCAGATATCTGGCATTGGAAGTTGCTGATCCACTGACATGGTCTGGTGACCCAAATCATTTGCAAATGCAGGAGTGGACTTCTCGAATGCTGTTCTAGACAGGGTAAATTTTGGGAAGGCACATCTTGAAGGGGCTATATTTAAGAACACAGTACTATCAGGGTCTACATTCGAGGAAGCTCAACTTCAGGATGCTGTTTTTGAGGACACCATTATCGGCTACATTGATCTTCAGAAGCTGTGTACTAATACCACCATCAATGCCGACGGAAGAGCAGACCTGGGATGCCGGTGAGTCAGTTTGGCTCTCAGCTTGACCTTTTCATCTCAAACTTTTACCTCTGTATATTATCAAAATGGCTATACACGGTTTCAATTATTTCCTTAATTACCATACTCCTAACACCGTTAAGAGGTTGTTGAGGCATCCATTTCCTTCCTTTATTTTTGTTACGCACTGTTGTAGTATCAGAGCGATAGATCAGTGTTGCGCGTCGCATCGCCAACAGAAACAAATTAATAGGTTTGATAAGACAAAAGTGGTTGTTCTAGCTGGTTGGTTCAAGTCATTATCTCTTGGACAGGTCCTCTGATATTAACGCTTTGCACGGTCCAGTCCTTCCGTCTGGGCAATATGATTCCTGGTCCCAGTACTGCTGTTGCCATCATATGTGAGGAAGTCCATGAATCGGTCTAACCAATTAAACCACGGTAACTTACCTCGTGCCGTGGATGGATAATGATTCTAGGTTAAATTCCTCGATCAATTACTAACACTGATCAAGAGCATAAACAAACGGGTGAAATTCGAAAAGGAGTTTTTAGCTCCCATCCTTAATTGTATGAGAAGTCTAGATGAAGCACGTGCCCTTTAGATACCCAGAATTTTTCTTTTCGGAATGTTGGTTGAACTTCCATTAATGGTAACGGTGGGTAACCTTGACATATAAATAGAACAAAATTACGCACGGTAAATGGCAACCCGTGAGTTGCGCATGCGATGCTCCCAGTGGGGTAGGGAAGTGAGTTTTAGCTTTACTGTATCAAAAATGCGATGGACTTGTCTGCTTTTTCCCAAGTCTCCTTGTCAAAAATACTTTTCATTCCATTCAAACCTTGTAGATGTTCTGGGTCTATAAAAGTCGGTAGGCTATCGAATCCTTTGATTTCCCGTGTCCGTACAGCAGTCAATCTGATTTCGATTTCCAATCTCCAATAGGATGGTGATGTCTCTTGCTTTAGTTGGGGAGGCCTCCCAAATGTGTCCTACGGAATCACATGAGAAGAATAAGTGGTCTCTAGTTTCGATGTGAGTCCCACGAAATTCACAGAGCGTGGAAGACAATCGAACATTCCACCTAATTAATCTGTCCTTCGTAGGTGAGCAGTTTAATCATGTCAGCCAGCTAGTAAATGATGCACGAGGAATGTTTCCAGAGAACCAGATCGCCTTCGTCTAGTTCTATAGGACCACGTAGCCGCTCTAGAATTTTCCTTGCACTAAATTGATCAGAGCCATCTAGCAGACAACTTAACCCCTCTTGATTACTAGTGAGCAGGTTCGCAGCCACTTGTCATATTGATGAAGGCTAAGGATCGTTGCTTTGTCTCCCACTTAAAGGCACTTTGTTGGAACCTTCGATCCTTTCCACTTTGCCTCTTCCATGTTGCTTACGTTCCTGCTAGGCCAACATAGGATCGACATAACCTCTAACAGAGATGTCTAATCCTCCACAACATAATACAGTATCCAAGGTATTCTTGACATATCTCTGAATCCTCTTCATAATGTTCCAATGCTCTCCACCAGAATTCGCCATGTATTGACTGACCGCTCTCAATGCTCGTGCAATGTTTGGTCTAGTGCATGTCATAGCAAACATCAAACTATCCATTGTTGATGCATACGGTACTCAAGACATTTCCATCCTTCCTACTTCGTCGCTAGGGCTCATACTGGAGGATAACTTGAAATTAATAGGAAGAGGGGTAGAAATTGATTTACAATCTTGCATGTTAAAGCGCTGCAAGACCTTCTTCAAGTAGTTTTTTTGGGAAAGCCAAATCTTCCTATTATTTCTGTCTCGGTAAATTTGCATCCCAAGAATCTTGTTTGCCAGTCCCAAGTTCTTCACATCAAACTCCCTAACCAATTAAGCCTTCAAAAGATCTTTGTTGGGGCCTGCTACCAACATGTAGTCAACATACAACAGCAAAATAATAAAACCAAAACACCAAATCTCTTGTTTACACACAAGGATTTGCACTGTCTGTTGTATCCAAGGCTCATGATGAAGGAATCAAATCTCTTATACCAACATCTCGGCGCTTGTTTGAGAAAGTATTGAGATTTGTTCAACCTTGCAAACCAAGTTCTCTTTACCTTTTTCTTCGAAACCATCTGGTTTGAGCATATAAATCTCTTCTTAAGTTCACCATGAAGAAATGCAGTTTTCACATCCAACTGCTCTAAGTGCAAGTCTGATGTAGCACACATCGCCAAGACTACTTAAACTATTGTAAGTAGAACAACAGGAGAAAATATCTCATTGAAGTCAACACCTTCCTTCTGAGCAAATCCTTTCACCACTAGTTTAGCACAAAATCTCTCTACTTGGTCATTGCTATCACGTGTGATCTTATAGACCCACTTATTACCGATAGCCTTCCTTCCTTATGATAGCAGAACAAGATCCCATGTTTTATTTTTATGAAGGGTTTTTATTTCTTCCTGCATTGCTACCATCCACTGAGAAGTTTCCGGTCTCTTAATAGCCTCATGGAAAGTTGATGGCTCTCCATCTTCTGTTAAAAGGCAATATGCAACATTACCCTTCATAATATAATATGAGTGCCAAGCTGGTTCTTTCCTCTCCCTAGTTGATCGTCTAACTTGTGGAGTTGTAAATTCAGCTTGCACTTGTTCCTCATGCTCTGGTGCAGCTTCACACTACAAGAAAACTGTAATTTTCCGACGGACGGATCCGTCGGTAATCCGTCGGTAAATGACTTTCCCGACGGATTTACCGACGGATACGCGCCGTCGCGTTTTCCCTTGTCGGGAATTTAATTTCGATGGTTCCCGACGGATTATCCGTCAGTAATTTCCCGACGGATTTACCGACGGATAATCCGTCGGTAATCCGTCGGAAAATTAAGAATTGCCGACAACATACTCATAGAGAATTACTGACGGCTCGCCTACTCGCGACGGATTACCGACGGATTATCCGTCGGTAAATCGGTCGGGAAATTCCGGGAATTGATACGTTTTATAAATATTGATATATTTTATTTTGTAATTATTTATATGTTCAATTTATCAATCATATAAATTAATAAAATGTCATTAATATACAATATTGAACCAATGAAGAAAGTAAATTTTATTAATTAATAATATTTACAATTTTTATCCGAAAAAAAGAAAAATACAAATAAAATTTTGGGGTGGTCATCGGCGGCAAGGATTGGGCTCGAGGGGCCGGCAGCGGCGGTCGATGGCTCGGGTGGCCTCGGTGGGTCTGCTCCGGGCTCGAGGTAGCACTTGGTCGGGGCCTGGGGTGATGGTCGGTGGTTCGGCGGGGCTAGCCTTGGCTCGGTGGGGCTCTTTGGAGGCCGAGGCTGGGACTTGCTGGAGGCCGGCGCTGGGACTTGCTGGAGGCCGGGGCTGGGGCTTGCTGGAGGCCGGGGCCGGGGCTCGGCGGAGCTTGGGGACCGGGGCTCGGCCGACTCGTGGCACGCTTGCTCCGTTGATGGGCTCGGGTGTAGAGGGGTCGGGGCTTGGACTGTGTGGATCGCGGCTAGGGCTCAATCCGGTTGTGGCGCGGACACCTCGGGAGAGAAATCGCTGAAGAAAATGGGAGGGAGAGGCCGGGCTCGAGATATATATATATAAGTAATTTACCGACGGATTTACCGACGGAAAATCCGTCGGAAAATTGGCACCGTCGATGAAGAGCGGGAAAAATCCCGCCAATGAATTTCAAATACCGACGGAATATCCGTCGGTAAATCCGTCGGAAAATGTCGTGTCCATGATTCACCGACGGATTAGGCCGTCGGTCAACCTCTCGTTCGATTCCCAGCATAGCATACCGACGGATTTTCCTACGGAATACAATCCGTCGGTAATTACCTACAGATTTACCGACGGAAGCATCTGTCGGTAAAGCTCGCGCGCTACTCCCGCCATGATATACCGACGGATTTACCGACGGATGATCCGTCGGTAAACCTTATTGACAATCCCCACGGATTATCCCGTCGGAAATCCGTCGGAAATGCCAACGGATTGAGTTCCGTCGGTAATATCCGTCGGTATTACCGACAGATTTTTTGTCCGTCGGAAATATCCGTCGGTATTCGACAGTTTTCTTGTAGTGTCAGAAGAATCTAAATCATTATGTTCTTGTCGATCTTCAACCTAAACTGCAGTGATCTCTGATTTTTCTTCTTAAGTGCTATCATCTTCCCTTACTTGCACTTTATCCTCTGAGAAGATCACGTCTCTGCTGATGATCACCTTGCGAGCAGTGGGATCCCACAGGCGGTACCCCTTAACTCCATCAACATACCCCAAGAAAACACATTTTTTGGATTTTGAATCCAACTTTTATGTTTGCTTGGTGTTATAAATGACGTATGCGGGACTCCCAAATGTGTGGAGTTGAGAATAATCCACTAGCTTACCAGTCCACATCTCCATCAGTGTCTTTAGATCAATTATGGCTGATGGCGACCGATTGATCACACAATAGGCGGTCTTGATTGCCTCTGCCCAAAAGGATTGGGCTAATCTCGCAGTTCTCAACAAACCTCTTGTCCCTTCCAACAAGGTTCTGTTCATTCGCTCTGCTACTCCATTTTGTTGTGGAGTATATGACACCTTCTTTTTGATAGAAGCTATCAGATTCTTCACCAATATATTCTCCACCGTTATCTGTCCGTAAGCATTTTATCTTCTTCTCATCAACTTTGTTAGAATGTCCCAAATCTCTCTGGCTGTTTTCTTTTCTGCAACTCTTGACAATACTACATCTGCTAATGCTAGGTGTAAATTAGCAATAGTATTGCCCTCCAGCTAGGACCACTTTTTATCTTTAAGCTCGATGGACCTTTGTGCAATTACCGCCAGGCAATTATCTTTTCTCAAAACGGCCTCATCCTCATTTTCCACAATGAGAAATTATTCCCATTGAACTTCTCTATCTCGTACTTCGTTGCCATACTTGATGGTGCCTTCCTCCCACTAACCAAATTTAAAAAGTAGCATAAAAGATCAGCTGCTAACCTGGAGCTCTTATACCACTTGTTGAGGATCGTCGATTGCAAAATCCGACACTCAATTACAACTGAAGTTGAGATAGAGGATCCACTGGCGGAAAAAGATAAACACCAAGATATACGTGAAAAACCTCCGAACAAATCGGAGTAAAACCACGGGGTAAAGATAGAAGGATCTTACTCTAACAAAGGTTTACAACACCTTCTCTCTATAAACAAGGAGTGAATAATAGTAATAACCATTCTCTTATTATAGAAGAAACTACTCTCAATTTAAGAAAGGAAGAACTGAAAATTTAGGCGACTCGCAGATAGTTTTCCTCCCTCTGAAAGTCACTTTTGTTTCTCAAACTGGGGCTCCCGTGCTCGGCTCTCCTCATTGTACTCCCGTGCTCGGCTCTCCTCACCGGTCTTTTGTATGGCGACCTCTTCGTGGGATGTCCTCCTAGCACACCGGTGCTCCCGTGCTCGGCTCTCCTCACCGGTCTTCCGTATGGTGACCTCTCCGTGGGATATCTTCCTTTCCGAGCACACCTCTATTTATAGGGGTTCTCCACCTCCTCCAAGCTTGGAGTGGTCGATGTGGGATAGGAAATGGTGAGGGCCCAAAATGCCAACCAAGCACGAGTTGTGCGGGCCCCACGTGCCAACCAAGCACGAGTTGTGCGGGCCCCACCTGCCAACCAAGCACGAGTTTGTGCGAGTTGGCACTTTACAACAAAGTGGCTTTACCGCAACACTTTGTGCCCAAGGCCATTCGCCATTTTTTATTACCCGGCTGACCATCGCTTTTGGAGGAAATCAGGGAGAACACTGGAAACTGCGGGAACAATCGGCGTGCAAGGGACCAATGAGTAGCCAATTGTTTTACCAAAAGGATGTCATAGAGCTCGGTCCCACTGTGTTTGATATAGGGTATTATCAAGGCTATGACCTGGTTCTTTTAGGGCCTACAGTTAAAAGAGATTTTTTTCTCTAATATGTCATTTTATCAAGAAGTTGCTTCTTAAAATATTTCTCTTCAAATATCAAATGAGATATTGTGACATGAAGATATTCAATTTCTTGACAGTATAAATGTTGTCCTATCTCGTGTTTGATTGCTAATATGCGACGTGCCAATATGACCTTAAAATTAAAGTATGCTAAATGACGATTTATTGAGTCATGCCATATATTTTTCTTTTATATATAATTTACGGTTTGCTTTCCGGTCCGGACTTGACATCATTAAAGTTGATTAGACGGTGACAGACAAAGTTAGTGGGAGGCTCAGAGGTATCGAAGAAGTCGATTCATTTGGCACGGAGCTGTGATTTTGAGTTTGTGCATTCCGACGTCCAATGGCACGTAGCTGTGATTTTGAGTTTGTGCGTTGGTCCAATGACCTTGTTTGCTTCGACTTCCTAGTTCCATGAACTTGCCACGTCAAACCACGGTCTATCAAGATAGGAAAGTTAACAAGATGTAATTCCACTTTAAAAAGATTATGAAAATATAAAAGATTTGACACAGTCATCTTCTGTAGTATAAGTTTTTGGATGGAAAACAAGATCCGAGATTGATCTCTTATAAGTCTAATGGAGATTTTATACAGTGTCAGAGCAGTGTGTGTATATATATATCTTAGATACAGACCCGTGTGTAAATGAAAATAAGCAAATATAAAATATTAGAATGAAACTGTATAATTATAACTCATTACAATTTAATTCATTTGAAATTTATTAACTTAAAATTGTAAGTAAAGCATTTACAGTTTTCATTAGTGCACTATACCAATTTATCTTTTCAATTTTACAATTATGTGACAGATTTTTATTATTAAAATTGTAGATATTAAGTGATATGAAGTGAGATGTATAAGCCTGAACAGCTATTGAAAGATTTTTATTATTAAGACCGTAGATATGGAGTGAGATGGAAATGATTGAAATTATCATTTTACCTTTAATATGGAAATCTTTTGTATGTCATAAATTTTAATATATAAAATAAATTGAGGGCAAATATAGAAAATGAAAAGACATTAAACTTCCAAAACATCCGCATATAATAGTATAGATAAGATATATATACACACACACATACCTCGGTGGATTCAAGTGTAAAACTCGTAGTCATTTAGTCAGAGTACGAAAGTGAAATCTGGTTGGTCGTTAATTACCTCTCTATATCTGAATATGAAAGAAAAATCTTGTTAATATGATCTTTTTTTCTATTTATAAGATATTGATATTTGATTAGGTAGAAACGGGCACAAATTGAGGGACATTTTTACATTAGGGGGTTTATTTGGACCGTAGGCAATCGCTTTCCTTCCATTGTGGACAACTCACGTCTATGCATTGCATGGCATTTAAAAATCTTGTAACCATGTTAATGGAATAGGTTTCTTATAGGTTATTTATCAAGAAAGTCACCAACTATCCAACAATTCTCCAATCTATAGAAAACTTTTTTTACCTAAAAAATCATGAATTATTCAAGAATTTTCTAACTTACCGCGAACTATTTTTTTATCACAAGTTATGCTATATTTTTCCTAATCTACCATGTCGTTAATTTTGACCTTTAATTATTAACGTGTACGGTTAATTTTATTGATTGTACAAACGGTGTCTGATGTGACATCACACGTAGCGTCAATCTGATCATAAAAATGTGAAACACCTGTTTACACATCCATACTCGTGATAAAATAGAGAATTCGATAATAATTCGTACTTTTTTATGATCAGATGGATGAAAAATAAGGCGCTCCTTCAATCGCATGAAAAATATGAGACAGCTGCCCTGTACATTTATGTGGGCAGCACGTGTGGGCAGCATCCGATGTTAATACGATTCACGCCTGCAACCTGAGTTTCCCCAAAAAAATCTTATAAGTCGTACTTCGTAATAATGTGGTATGAAAAAACTAACCATATTGATTTAATTAGTGTTAAACATAATAACTGTTCATGTTATTAAAATTAATATTCTTATTTATTATATTTTAATTAGTATTTTCATACGCCACGTGATATGATATGATCATTTCAAAATTTCTTGATTTTCCCTTTTTTTTTCGGGGGAAATTTCGGCGAACTGCTGGAAAAGGTTGGAATATCATGAAGCTGTAATTGTATATATAATAATATATTCCTCGTGGAATGTATGGTATGGCACCTGCCCCGGAACATCGGTTAGGTTTATCTAATTATGGAAAGTCCTCCAAGGAGACAATCAACGGCACGTATATACCCTTTTTTTTTTATTGGATAAAATTATTTAAAATTTCCGAGTTCATGCGCGGTGCAGTCGATGACGAAGATGATGCCCGCAATGATGATCGCAATGATGTCAAATTGAAAATAAGGGTTTTTTTTTCCACGTCAATTGGAGTATCATTCAATCTAATTATTGCATCCACATGCACATTAAGTCACATTTTACGAGAAAGAGACTCGTCGAGATTGAAATCACGAGATTTCGAGTTCATTTCTTATCGGTAGGAGTGTTCGTTCCCTTTTATTTTTCGCACCATCTTACTCCTCTTAGAGTCATAAATATTTTTTATTAAAAAAAATCGTATCTTGCCGTTTAGATAATTGGTTAATTAAAAGCACTTAATTAGGACTATCATAATTAAACTAATTCCAACCCTTTGAAATTATCGACAATATTACGGAAATAGAAGATATGATGGGACTATAATTTAATTTAACGAAAAAATTTACGATCCGGTTCGTTTGACCATTCAGTAATTTAATCTAATAAAAGAATATAGCAATTTATAATTATATTTTCTAACACACTAACTGTTCAGCGATTGGACGATAAAATTTTTCATAATCTTACTACGAAAACTCTTTACTACAAATATCTAGTGTTTAATAAGAATGTCATAGAATTTTGCCATGCTTTCTTGGATATACATACATATATATTAGACACGAACTCGTGCTACACACGAAAAAATAAAAATAAATAAATTTGAAACGCTGTGATGAATTTGTATAATTATATCATTTATTTATAATTTATTACAATTTAATGTATTTAAAATTCGTTAGCTTATATTAGTAAATAGAACATTCTCAATTTTTATCATATACTATGTCGGTTTTACTTTTTTATTTTCATAATTTTAAATTATTTGTTTATAAAACATGACCATTTTTTGCTACTAAAATTATAGATATTGAGTGAAATATGAGAATTTGTGTAGTTAATAAAAATCTTTACTGCTAGGATCATAGATATTGGGTGAGAGAGAAATAAATGAAATTATTATTTTATCCTTAATCTGTAAATTATATATATGTTATAAATTTTAATATGTAAATTATATTAATGATCAATACAGAAAATGAAATAGCACCAAACTTTCTGCATGTTTACATATAATACTAATAATGAAGATAAATGACCTATACCTTTTTGGATACTTGATGTGTTCTTGAAAAAGGAGCAAAAACCACACACACACACATATATATATATATTTATTTGTGCTTGATATAGCAGAAGAGGATTTAAAGGACGAAAAATACGAGGTTTATAAAAACAATTATATCTAAAAAATGAGAACACTTGTTGGTGTCGATGGAATTGCATGCAGTGAGGTTCTACAGCATGGGTGGAACTAGAAATTTTGTTCATCGGGAGTGAATTTCAAGAAAAATCTGAGGAGGACAGTAAAGCGACGAGTTTAAAGAGATCGAAATAAGACAATTAAATAAAAGGAACATAGATGTGACCGACGAAAAAATATAATATTTCACGAATTTTCTCGAGTTCAGTAAAGATGATAGTCCCCGCGCACTCTTTTAAGTTCATACTTGTTGTTCGGTGGTAGATGGGATGTTAATTTCAGAATGTTGATGAATATTAAATTAGTTCTGTATTAGGTCATACGTTTCATTAGTTAAAGATCAGATCCGAAGCAAGCTATGAGACCTAACTACAATAAGGTGCATTTACTCCCCAGGAGAATAGTCGTCGATCGAGCCAGCGGCGTTGCATTAATTTTTCATCTGTGCGATCACGACTAGATATGAACCGTGCACGTGTCCTTCGTGAATATTGCCGGGTCAGCTTTACAGTCGATGAAATCGGCCCGTCGTTACGGTTAAATATATCTGTGTGTAAACACGCACGTGCACATATATGGTTTGAGTGCAAACCAAGTTGGCATGATAAAGAGGGTCTCATCTGATCGTTGCCTGTCTGTAATACAAACTTAACCCAAAATTAATGGTGCGCATTCATCATTAATAAATCTATTAATAATTAATTGATAAATTAAATAAATATTTAATTTTGGTGGTTGGAAGACTTGGGAGAAAATTAGGAATCGTGGATGGATGAGCCCTATAGCTGCCATTCCATCAACAACTGCAATTCTTTCATCAACTACACGTACTCCATCAACTCCTGCCTCTTACCAACCAAAGTAGTAACATAAATATCCATATATTTCATAGAATTTTCCAATTATAAAGAGGGACTTATAATTCTAAAATGGATCAAAGGATATCGAGCTTAATAATGAGAATCGAATCTGAAAATTTTCAGTTCCAAGTTGATAGTGATCAAAAACAGATACAGAAATTTTTTTTCAAATGGGACGAAACTAATTAAAATATGAATGTGACAAATTTTAATGGAGTAAAATTAAATAATATAATGAAAATTAAAGAAATTAAGTCGAATATTATAGTATTTCATAAATTTACAGGATAACATTTTTAAATCCGTCCTTGATAGCGATGTCAGTGTATCCGACCTTATTTTCTAAGGCTTACCATAAGTTTATCTCGTACAGCTTGTGAAGTTTTGTCTCATTTTATGACCTAATTGCTTGGAGAAATCATTTAATTTTCTGTGTCCCTCAAGCAGGAAATTAATTTTGCTTTGTTTGGCAAAAAAAAAAAGGTAGGAAATTAATTATTAGAGCTAATGAAGACCGGTCAACATTCCGTTAATTTCAAAAACTAAGGGGCGAAATTCGAAAATGAGAGGCACGTAGTTTTGCTCGAAGCTTCCCAAATATACCCCTGATCAGTAATGACAGCATCACCACCTCATACAATCTAAACGGGGGAGAAAGTAGCTAACGTAGGTTGACGTTCGATGATCGCAGGACACCATGGCTAGCTCGGAGCTGCCACTTAATTCAGTCGAACCAAGATAATACGACATACGCATATACATATATATATACGTGTAGCGATCACTTAAATAAGTACATTATGAGCTCGGCCTAATGCGATATAATATTAATACCGCATGTCCATGCAAGCTCTCGCTCTCGATCGCGACAGGAATCGAGCTATCTTTCACCATTTTCAAACCATTTATCTTTACATCTGTAGAACTACTATTGGAAGAGCGAGACTTGTACTGTCAGCAGAGACTGTTAGAGGCCTAGTTGTTGACAAATTTCGTACAGAGGCTCTTTCTTGGGTAGAACTGTATGGATTATATTCCTTTTTTTATTTTTATTTTTTTTGCAATTCAGTCCAAGCTGGGAAGTTCTATATATAGCATGGGGGCCTCGGTGGATGGAAGCCTCATCCCTCCTTCTTGCTCCATAGGTTGGTAGAGAATGACAGAGAGAGAGAGAGAGAGAGAGAGAGAGAGAGAGAGAGAGAGAGAGAGAGAGAGAGAGAGAGAGAGGTAAAAAGCTTGAAGAGATAAGGGTGCTTCTGGGATTCCTCTTGTAATGTTTCTTGCTCAAATGAGTATTCCAGCCACAGCAGCATAAGGCCCAACGAAGATACAAGGCATAGGGAAGGTTTCCGACTGCACTCTCTCCATCGAGACCCCGACCAGTTGGACAGAATGTCGACCCGCATATAGTCTTTTGCCGAGAATATATGTATATATACTCCGGGGCTCAGTCGATCCAAACTTCTTATATCTCGAGAAGTTGCTGCAGCTGCTGTTCTGAGATGCTCATTTGAGCAAGCAATATTATGGGAAGGGGGTTCTTTTCGATGTCTACTCTAACATTGCACTGAAAGAGCCACGCAGACATCCCCAGCGGTTGATGCATGGATCGAGTCGAAGATATCGGCACTGGTCGATCTCGATGCTCTAGGTATGATTTTGATTTCTCTCCTCTTCCTGCTACCGAAGTGATTAGTAAATGAAATTAATTTCAAACACGAGTAGATGTAGTTTGCTTCTCGTCGACCACAAGCGAATATCTTACTCTAGTTATTGCTAGATTTGCACATTATAAAATTAATACCCGCTTCTCTCAGACTGATATATATTAAGCTCTTGGTTTTTTTTTTTCCCTTGAAATCTCTTTACTTAATAAATTTTTTTATTACAAAATAGATCATGCTTTAGAGAATAGAAAGAAAAAAAAGAAAGAATAACGAAGTAAAAGAAGTTTAATTGAGAGTCGAATCACGGCCTTTTATGTTCCTGCATTATTCTTGTGTTTTTTTTTTGTTTGGATCGATGCCAGATTCTTGTGTTATTCGTTCGAATCCATTTATTGGTTAATTCATTGATAAATATATGTGTGTGTACGGGGCATGACGGATTTTTTTTAGGTACGGTCAGAGACGGAGCTAGAAGCTTAATAGGGAGTTAAAAGATGAATTTTAGATGTAAAATAAGATAATCTAAAAGACATATAAAATTAACAAAATCCACAACGAACTTGACAAGTACTGGAATGAACACTAAAGAGAATTTGGATTATTCATATGGTTTGTTGCTCATGATCAATTTCTCACAGACAATATCATTGGACGATGCGGAATCTATTAACATCAAGTTCATGTGCAGTTTGTCAATGGGCAGTTGAGACATCCCTCTTAATATACTCTTGGACTGCTCTGTAGCTTGTAATCTTTGGCTTACACTTGTTTTTGGTCAGCTTGAGTAATCGCACGTGCAGGCGAATTACTTACAAATGTTTTTGATGGTTAGTGGTTACCCGGGTTTGCCCGTGATGTTGGAGTGGCGACAACTGTGAATGCACGACTTTGGAAAGTCCTAGGATATTGTCGATTTATTCTTCAGTATCGATTTTGATCTTTGTTCAAAAGCTGATCAATTATGAGCCGTGATTGAACTTCTCTTATTGCTGCTTTAATAGATCCGATTCGTATCCTTTTGGCTAAAGAGTGGGTTGAGGAAGTCAACCATATTTACTAAGTAGGGAAATGCTTGTGACAATTGGTAAGCCAAAAATGAGGTTCCTTTATTGTTAAGTATACACATCTTGTATGTATGTATGTATATCTGACCAATAATAACTATCCCAAACTTTTCGGATTTGGGTACAAGAGATGATAGGAGAGAGAGAAAAATAAAAGGGTACGAAAAATTCTATTAACAATAATCAGACAAAAAAATCTTTTAATTTCATGTCAAGAAGACATCAATGCATCAATCATTCTTAATTTCTCTGAATAAATGTCGTAAATCCCTTTTTCTTTTTCTCAAGTGGGCCATGCCCCCATGTGCATGAAGCACAAAGACACGAAGTCGTGCATCGGGCTGGCAAGGGGTGTTTTAATGGCGTTGGTTTAAACGCATACATAAGATACATGTATGTAAGTCGTATCGTTAATCAGATTTGAACTCATGGTCCCTTCGTTTATGATGGAATGAGGTACTATTTGACCAAAGTGTGCTACCTATTTTTATTGTTTTTCTTTTGTTTGTCGGAGTATTTGATACGTTATTCCATGCAACGTAAACGGTTTACATGGGTTAGAGGCGACGCTTTTGACAGTGAAACGTGACCGACAAGTCGTTACAAATTTACAAGCAACAGCCATTAATCTTAATAGGCAAGGTAATATTAAGCGGGTCTCTAGCACAATTGGCAGTGATCATAGATGATTTTATTTCCTCTGCTGTTAATGTATATTATTTACTTACCATTTATCAACACATGGACTGACAATATATATATGTGTGTGTGTATATATATATATATTCATCAATACAATGAACAATCACTGATTGTGATTATTATTCTCCCAAGTTCCTTCTTCAATTCTTTCAAATCTGATGAATCACTCTACGGGTCTATTAATCTAACCGTGAAGTTTTCATCACTTCCAGAGACATGTCAATCTGAAAATAGGAATTCCATTTTCGGATGTATTCCATTCCGGGTGGCATTCTCTTCCCACGTCCGGATTAGATTCGAAGTGATAAAAGGAATAGGCATTCCGGATATGATCCGCTGCCTTGTCCACCTTCACCGTCGCCGGAAGTCCACATTTGACAGGGGAAAAAAAAACATATATTTGACCATCTTCGAGGGAAAAATCTTAAGGGAATTCTGTTTTACAGTGACGTTGTGTGAAAGAACCAATTAAATAGATCTAATTAGTAAAAAATTATTGTAACCGCTAGAGTGATTAAGACAAATTTACACATTTATCATAATCTGATTGGTATTTACTCACGTCACGTAATGGTACAAGGTCGCCTAAGAATTTCTCATCTTTGAGAGGCATGAAGAAGTTGAATAAGGTGATCTGACAGTACGCTGACAGTTCATCGCCTCATTTTATTAGAAAAGTTTTGGATCAAATCTTATTAATGCACAAAATTCATAAGTGAAAGAGATTCACTTCTCGGTAGATTAATCGGATCTAAATTACTTAGATTTTATTGGATTTATAAATGTCTATGAGTAAAATTTAAAGGAAAAAAAAACTGACAACACGGAGATCTCAAAATAAAAGTATCTGAGTTAACCAACATTCAAAATTTTCTTTCCACGACAACAATTACAATCCATCAAATCCAACTACTTTGAATTTTAGATCTCAGCTGTAGTCTTTTGTTTGTTTTTTTTTTTTAAAGAGAAAATTAGATGCCATCTTCTTTGCACGTGGACCCACAATTTTCAGTTGCTAACTCGACGAATTTTTATTTGATATGATAATTATTGGATAAGTATATTGTGATAAGAAATAATGATGAAAAAATAATTAATAATGCTGAAATTATATATATATATATATATGAAGTTAATTCTATTATACTTCATTGTAGTAAAATAAATATACTAAATTAGTAAAAAAATTACTCTTGGCACAAGCTCGAGACTGAATTGGATTCCAAAGTGGTCCGAGAGTCGGTCCTTGGTTCCGCTCATCGTGGATCGCTTATGGGGGCGAGTAGATTACCACTACTACTGCCCTCGTCCGCTCCTTTCCCACGACTGTGCCGGGCTTTCTACACCCCGTCTTTGTTCTAGTTGACCCGCCCAGAATATGGGCCAAAAGGCCCACAAAGAAATTCTGTTGGGCCCTTGAAAAGGGTATGAAAGACTTTTTGATACTTTGTCCATTTTTTTTACTGAGCGCAAAAAAATAGCTCTGTCATAATTTTTTTTAATCTTATGTATGATGATGGTCCTTAGGATAGGAGATAAAAACTATCTGGGTGAACTGTGAGGTGATTCTTAGCAAGAAAAACGTGAACGAGGGATGAATTTTCCTTTTTGGGGTACGATAGCCGCGCGTATACATACGCAAAACGATGCGTAGCTCAGCGTATATACGTATAGAGAGAGACAGAAAGGGGAGAGAGAGACCGAAGCTTGCCTTTTTCCACCGGCGTACACGTCCATCTCCATCCCCTGCGCGGCTCTCCTCTATTTCTCTCTCTCGATCTTACACCGTACGTTAGGGTTTTGAATTTCTTCCTCGTTATCGTCGTCGTCTTCTTCTTCGTAATCTTCCTCCTGTAGCCAGGAGCTATTTGATTCTCCAAAGCCAGTGGATCGGGTGGTTCCGCACAGTCATGTCCGATTGGCAGCAGCTCCTCCAGTCGATCCTCCTTGGCCTCATATTCTCCTACCTCCTCGCCAAGCTCATCTCCATCCTCACTTCATTCAAGGAAGATAACCTCTCCATCGCCCGTGCCTCATCCTCTCCCGATTCCCGGTCTCTCAACCCCAGGCAAGAGCAGTCGTCCGCCGCGGCGGACGAGGCTCACCACCCCGGCGCCGACGCGGTCTCCCTCGCTGCCGAGCATGGAAGCGTGAGGAACGACAGCGTTGTTGGTACTGAAGATGGTGGAGGGAGTGATAGTGACTGGGAGGGAGTGGAAAGCACCGAGCTAGACGAGGCTTTCAGTGCGGCCACGGCCTTTGTGGCAGCGACTGCTGCGGATCGCTCTTCGCACAAGGTCTCTAACGATGTGCAACTGCAGCTCTACGCACTATACAAGATTGCCACTGAAGGCCCCTGTAGTTCTCCTCAGCCATCCGCATTGAAAATGACGGCAAGAGCTAAGTGGTAGGTGTCCTTTTCCCCCCTTTTTTTGGGGGTAATTGTTGTTTTAAATGAAGATTATTTTATCTTAGTTAGCTGAGGAACGCGGGTAAGGTAAAACATCTCCAGAGAAATCAATTACTTTCTTAGGACGATCATTAGGAACTGTCTGTCTCATGATTGATTTGTATGGGTACACTATCGCCTGATGTTTTGCTTTCTCTAACAGTATGATTAAGTGTGCTTCATGGTGTTGAATGGGAATGTCTGTTTCGTGATTTGTTTGTATGACTACACCATCCGATGATGTTTTGTTTTCTCCAACAGAGTGTCTAGTTAATTTGACTTGGCAGATAATTAAGTTTAGTTAATTTCACTAGGCACGCATGGAATAAGCTGGGTGCTATGCCTCCTGAAGATGCAATGCAGAAGTATATTGGCATTGTAACGGAGCTCTATCCCTCCTGGGCTTCTGGATCGAGTGCGGTGAGTTTGAACTCTATGATAATCTTCCGATCCTTTTTTCCCCTGTTGATTATCATTTCTTCTATTGCTTAATTATGTCTCTCTAATCTACTCAGAAGACTAAAAGAGGGGATGGTGATGCATCCAGTTCAGAAGCTAGAGCACCGATGGGCCCAGTTTTTAGCACTTTTGTCTATGAGGAAACTGCAAATGAGTCGTAAGATTCTCTAAAGTGCTACTTACAGCATCTTGTATTTACTAGAGAATTAATCATAAAATGAGCTTCTTTGAAGGTGGTTACACTTATGCAAACTTGTTTGTAATCCACATGGTTTAGGAAGCCTTTCTGCATGTATCTAGTCGCAGCATCTGACCTGTCATCCCATGGTTGATCTGGAAGTGATTGGCTTCGCTGTGCCACACATCTAGTATCGAACTTAGTTGATTCAGTCTAAACTCAATCTCTTTGACATGTAATTTTATCTATTTCTTGCCTTCCTTCTGCTTCAAGGCCTTACTTGCCTACTCAATCTCATCTGGCATTATGATACGCGCATTAGCATAGAACCTGTATTTGCCTCACCTATTTGTGCATGGGTCATTGAAGTATGCTCTCCTCATCTAGCTCAGGCGAGTTGATTTGTCCAGAGGAATGTACTGCTCTGGGATGTTTATTTTACAAGGACCGGTCAATTCTACATCAGTTTTTATATGGATTATAGGTAGATGTTTGTCTCTTTCAGGAAAATGGATGCTATACATGCATTTGCAAGGGAAGGCGAAGTAGATAATCTTGTTAAATGCATTGATGATGGTGTTGATGCCAGTGCCAAAGGTACTGTTCCTTCTGAGTAGATTGGAGGCTCTATAATTTTCTTTTTGATTCTTATAACCTTTTGATAGTTTAAACTTTGGATGAATTTGATATTTTGCTGGGACTTCGATTTCAGTAAGTCTTTAGCTTCTGATATGTTTTTTTAGAATCAAGAGGCTTATGGAGGAAATTTTTTTTGTTTTGCTATTTTATGGTATTTCACTTTTTGAGACAGTTTGACATGATTCCAGATAGTGAGGGTCGGACTCCATTGCACTGGGCCGTTGATCGTGGTCACTTAGATGTTGTTGAGTCGCTAATCAGTAAAGGTGCTGATGTGAATGCCAAGGTAATTTTGACGCAGGTTGTTGGTTTCAGATCTTTCTTAATGATTGTTTGCCCAATCTCCTCTCTTGTATGCATGGATTTTTTTTTTTTTAATTACTTCTGATCCCATCTCTTGCTGGTCTTAAAACCTCTCAGATCCAAATCATTGCAAGCAAAAAATGCATATTATGAACTTAGGTTGTATAGAGTGAAATTTACAGTTCTTGCAGGATATGGAGGCATTATTCTGTGATCTTTGTTTTCTTTCTTCCTGGAGCTGTCAAGATATGTGCCATTGCGATCTTTCTTCTAACTTCTGAACTACTTCTGGGCTTGTGCTTCATTTCCCAGACTAGGCAGGAAATGAAAGATTTTACCATGCTTTGAGTATCTTAGAAGCTATCCCTGAAATAATTTAATCAGAGTGATTCCCACATCCTCGATGTAGGATAATTTCCTTCTGGATGTACACCAGGTTTCATCTCTTCTTTCTCTATGCAGGACAATGAGGGCCAAACACCGCTGCACTATGCTGCTGTTTGTGAGCGAGAAGGGATTGCGGAGTTCCTCGTGAGGCATAATGCAAGCGCAGATATCAAAGACAGTGATGGGCTGTCTCCTTTGGATCTCTGTGAGGCGAACTGGCCCTTTATGAGAAGTGCCGTGGAAGAGAAGGCAGACTGAATTGGCTCCCTGAAAGTCGAGCTAGATGCTCGAATTTGAATGTCTGCTCAATGTATATAGAATATTACTAGTTAACTCCCTTCTTGGTTTGGTGTTCGGCCTCTCGGGCTTCAAAAAATCTATCGACTGGGGTTCTGTTTTTTACCCCAATCGAGGTCATGCTTCTATCTGGTTTTTTGGTGAAGATAATTTTAGAAGGCGTCTTCAAATGGGTAAAATTTTCCTTTTGCTAGTTTCAAGTGTCATGAGAACTTGCATATCTCCTGCCAGTGCTGTGAAGGTTGAGCCATTGTCTCAAGACTGACAACTTTCTCTGGTCCTTAACCTCAGGCTGTCAGTATACGAAAATGCAATTTTCTGACCATTCATGGCCCGATCTCATAAATTCTGTGCACTGAACAATCATCAGTTTTGATGTCGCCAGTGTCCGACGTTGCATTTGTTGGGCTCCAAGTTGAAGTCGAGTTATTAACTGCCAACTTAATGTTCTTTGACAAGCTGAGCCGGTTAATCATTTGATTAATTCTCAGAGCCCCCTGAATTCTACCTGCCAATAACCGTCTTTTGTAGCTGCCATCGCCAAATTAATCATTAATTAATGTTGTATACTTTTTCTAAAATCGTTTTCTAAAAAAAAAATTTTCTTTTGATAATTGTTTCTTAACCAGCAGAAGGATATAATTGACCTTGAAATTGTACTACTACTTTTAAAACTATAGCAATTACTTCAGATTATAATTACCACCTAATTTTCTTTTTTAATCTATTTTAGAAAATTAATAATACTATAATGATTTAATAATTAATTATAAAATATTATTGTAAAATAAAAATAATATATAACTTTATATTCGATGATATATAGTTAACTTTTGCCCGTACATAATTGATAAATGATGTCCTCTGAATATGATATAATATGGCCAATGATCACCAAGAGGGGTTGGGCCGAGTGGTAAGCAGCTCGGTGCCGCTTAAGGAGGTCTCAGGTTCGAGACCTCACGTACGCAGACACCCCTCTTGGGAGCCTCACCCGCCATTGCCAGGCGTGCGACCCGGGGCGACCAACGGATTAGTCAAGTATGGTTGGCTGAAAGATGCCATCTCACCGCTGGTGGGGCCTGCTTGGATACCGTGGCTGGCGACCAAAAAAAAAAAAAAAAAATATGGCCAATGATCGAAACAGCGTCGTTTCATCCATCTATGGCTGACCAGATATCTATGAAATGGCAGGCATGCAACGCGAGGTGCAAGCCACCAAAAAGCAAATTTGAACTGAAATCTCTCTCGGCCCGGTCAATTTCCTGATTGAGCGAATAGGATCGATTTCGTCGAACTGTCTCAAGGAACATTCAGATCTCGAATCTCTGACTGGATATGAAGTGAACCGTGATCTTTAATCGAAGCTAAGGAGTAAGGACATCTCGGAAGAACCCTAAAACTTCGAATTCTCTTTGTATAATTCCCGATTATCGACAGCACGAAGAGGAGGGAGGAGTGGGATTGCTATGGAGAGATCTAGATCCAAGCGGAGCTACTACTATGACCAGGACTATGATTCCGAAACCCTAGGCCGGACCAAGCCCCGGTACAACAATCACCACCACCATTACGCCCCCGGGCCTGGTGCAGGCCATCGGTACCGTGGCGGCGCTGGTGGGGGCCACCGGCAGGATTCTTCTCTGACTGTCAGCACTAACTACCGCATTCTCTGCCACGACATGAAGGCTGGTGGCGTGATCGGCAAGGCCGGGAGTATAATAAAGAACATCAGGCAGCACACCGGCGCGTGGATCAATGTTCACGAGCTGGTAGCTGGGGACAGCGAGCGCATCATCGAGATTTCGGACACTAGGAGGAGGGACCCAGAGGGGAGGATGCCGAACTTCTCTCCTGCCCAGGAGGCGCTGCTTTTGATACACGAGAGGATACTCGAGTGTGATGGAGGATATTCTGGCGGCGGTTATGGGGAAGATGGAGGAGGTGGCGGCGGTGGGAGGGCAGTGACTAGGCTTGTGGTGTCGAGGGCTCACGTGGGGAGCTTGCTTGGGAAGGGAGGGAAGATTATTGAGCAAATGAGGATGGAGACCAAGACTCAGATTAGGGTTTTGCCCAGAGATCAGACCCTACCTCGTTGTGTCTCAATGGCCGATGAAGTCGTTCAGGTTAACTGCTATAATGCAAGCTTTCAGCTTAGAGAATATTCGGTTCCTAAAATTGACAGCTTAGGGCCTCCAAAATGTTTGTTTCTTGACCGAGTAAGAGAACCGATTGAAATTTCACAGGAATCTTTAAGTGATGTAACTGCTCCCATCTCTGCTGAGTGCTCTAAAACCTCGAAACTGAGATTTTGAAATATCAGTTTCCCTGTGGTTTCTGACATTTAATGGATTGTCTTAACACAATGGAAAAGTTACGTGAATTAGAAGTAGTAACAGCCCTCGAGCTGTTAATAATGGTTCTCATAATTTTGAGCAGTTGGAGGTGAAGTGATCTGTTCTGTGGCCCGTGTCTCTGGTGGTTTGCAGTAAATTTCTTTGCTGCCAACCCAACTGGAAAATGCATTTTTAGCACATTTGGACTTTTCAATGACCATAAGAGGAGCTTTGATTTCATTTACACTTTTGAGTGGCCTTTCCTTATTTTTTAATTTTTTGAGCTTGGAACTTCATCTTGTCGTAATCTGAATGTGGTGTGTGAAGCTCATGATATATGTTCACTTGGCAAGATTTCTGGCAGAATAGCGGAGCTTGAGACTGCAACTTCTAGTCAACCATTTTGCATGTTGAAGGTTCTCTCAAAAGGAGTATGTCATATTTATTCATCTTAATGTTCTTGTGCAGGTTGTAGGGGATGTAAACAATGTGAAAAATGCCTTAGTGATTATTTCTTCTCGTCTACGAGAGAGTCAACATCGAGATCGCAGTCATTTTCATGGGAGAGTTCATTCACCAGAGCGCTTTTATCCTCCGGAGGATGACTTTAATCCCCATGGGGGCAACCCTGTGCAGCGATCATCCATGGAAGGGAACAATTTTGGGTCAAGATCTGGTTCAGTCAACACGAGAGGCAGTAACAATGTGTCTCGTCCTTCAGGTTTCCTGGTAGAAGCTGATTCTACTGCCATGGCTGAGAATACACAGCCATTTGAGGGCGAGGAGCTCATATTCCGGATACTTTGTCCCATTGCAAAGATTGATAGTCTAGTTAATCAGACGGATGGAATAATTGACCTACTCCAGAATGAAGTTGGTGTAGATGTTAAGATAAGTGACCTAGTGGCTGGCTCGGATGAGCAAGTTATTACTATTTCTTCTGAGGAGGTACTTGTATAATTGTATTCATCTATTGATTGTTTGATTTGTTTCCCCTCACACAAATGTTCTCGTTAATCTGGAGAGATGCAATGGTTGATCCTACTGACTAGTTCTCTGTTTTCCTTCTATAATTAGGATCCTGATGATGAGCTATTTCCAGCCCAGGAAGCTTTGTTGCATATACAGACACATATAGTTGATCTTTTTTCTGAGAAAGAGAACATCATAACAACAAGGTTACTGATACCATCAAGAGATGTAGGGTGTTTAGAAGGAAAGGATGGATCCTTCTCTCATATAAAGAAACAGACTGGTGCGAGTGTGCAGATTCTTCCTAGAGAACAGCTCCCCACTTGTGTGTTTGGAGCTCATGAGCTTGTTCAGGTTTGTTTTCGTAATTGCCAATTGCCTGGTCGTTGCCATGAAGCGTTGCATGTATTGGGAACTTATTTGAATACTTGCAATTGGAATGTATATTCCTTATGAGGTTGGGATATCAGTGCTATTGCCTGCTGTACATGCCTAGAGGAAGTTTCCTGAAAAGCAGATTGTTGAAATATTATTTGATTTATTTGCTTTTCCTAAGATTTAATACCTGCAATATCTAATATCGTAGTTGAATAGTAATATAATCATTTATTTAATGATAAAAAAAAAATATCATAGTTGAATAGAGTGTGCGTGAAAAGATCATTTTTCTCCTTTTCTGGGTAGATTTCTTTCCTTTTCTGGGAATGTTTTTTAAACAGTCGATTGCCCTCATAACAGATTGTTGGAGAAATAAAAGCAGCCAGAGAAGCTCTTGTCGAAGTGACTTCAAGGTTAAAGAGCCACTTATATGGGGAATTCTTTAAAAAAGATTCTCCGTCTCCTGTTGCCAGTGCTGCTGGACCTGAGGCCATTTCTCCGAACAAAATGACTCCTATTCTTGAAGTTCAAGCTGCCCCTACTACATCAACACCGACCTATGAGAGCATCCAGAATGTTCCAGTGGCCCAGCCATCAAATGTTACTTCTTAAAATATGCAGTTTTCATTTTCAGCTATATTGTCATATTATATTTATCTTTTGTTTGGTTTTCGAGCAAAATGTTTTCCAACTCATTTCTAATTATACCATCTCCGTATTGTTTATGCCACTGGCAGCTTGGAACTCTTCCCCATGGTTAGTGACTTTTAGAGACATTTTGTAGGATAATGGAGGTCCTGGCACTGAAAGTGGTAAACAGACTGAGGGTGACCACCGTGAGGAAGTAGCTAGCGGATTGAGTAGGTAGTTTCATCTTCCTTCTCGGTTGCTTCTTTTCATGTCTAGAATAGTCATTTCTTGGTCTTTTTTGTTCTTTTTTTAATCACGTACTATCTCCAGTAGGATCGCTGTGCCTCTTGTCACTAGGAGCATACTTGAAGTTGTGATACCGGAGCATGCAGTGCCGAAGCTCATAACAAAATCAAGAAATATGCTTTCTCAGATAAGCAAGGTGAATATGCTCAATACTTTAACTACCTCCATACTTCATTTTCTGAAAATCTGCCTGCGGTTGATGATTTGGAGTTAATAAAATGTGTGACGCTAAATTTTTCATGGGAAACAGTTGTCAGGTGCAAATGTGACCCTTCTAGAGGATAGACCAGACGTAACAGAAAAGGTCATTCAAATATCGGGAACTCCTGAGCAGGCAGAGAGAGCCCAGAGTCTGCTTCAGGGCTTCATATTGAGCAGTAAGTCTCTCCTCTCCTCTCTCCTCTACTCCATCTTTCTGTGTCGTCTACTTGGTTGTGGTTATACTCCCATTTGCATTTTGCAGAGCTTTCTCCTATTGCCTGCACTATTCAACTTCTTATTCCTTTTCAGAAGCAATTTTATTTATCCCGTGGTATATATCTTGTTATTTTTCTTCATTTAAAAGGAAGCTTCTGAAAGTGTTTAGAACTAGCCCATAATCTCAGTGTTTCAGTGCTAAATGAGAGAGACAACTTTTCACTTTTTTCAAGCAAAAAATTTTGCTTCTTTTAAACTTTAAAACGAGAAAGATGATCATACAGATTGTGCATTTGTTTTCTATTAAGAGATCTTAGTGCATGGCTTAAATTTTGGAATGTCCTGTGAACTGCCCTGACAGAACGAATCCTTTTTTTTTCCCAGCTCTAGAGGATGGCCCATAAATAAGCTCTCTGGCATAAAATATGGCACTACGCAGAGCAATAGAGAGGTTGGCTATATATAGTTTAATTTTGCCCTACAATTCGTTTCTTATGGTATCATATATATCCTACTTGCAGTGTAGCGATGGCTGCTCCAAATCTGGATTGTTTTTCTTTTCATGTATTTTTGTGCTATTCGGATATGCTTCCATCTGGGCAAATTTGCTGTTCCCAGCAAATATTGCCTGTACATAAAGGTCATCGATATGATGGGAATAGGAACCTTCCTTGCTGAGTTTCGGGATATTTGAGGAGATATTGTGTTCATTTAATGGAGATAGATGCAATCGGATCGGTGGGAGGATTTTGACTGAATGTGAAATCTGTCTGTAAGGTATCTTACGGTAAGTGATTGGCAGTAGAATGGCCAGGGATGGTAATGGAATAGATCATGGATTATAAATAAATTACGTTTTACTTCCACAGCATGAAACTGATGCATGTTTTAGCACAGTGTTGAAAACATTCTGCAAGTGAATGTAGTGGACAAGTAGGCCAAACCGCTTTCATTTATATGAAACAAGTTCTAGAAAGTTGCATGGCCTCTATAATTATCTGTTAGATTGTTATGAATTTTATGATTTATCGTATTAGTAATTGTATTGAGGGGGCTTCTATTGTTTCGATCAAGGAATGGTTCAGCAGTCTCAGCGCCGTGCAGTGGGTCTTCAGTTCAATGGGGCTCGCTGAACCGGTTTCTGGGAAGGAAGATTGAAAGTTGCATATGGTTCGTCATTGCTGCTCCTCGAATAGATACGAGTTTTTGTTGTGTGTACATGCTATTTTGGCTGTAATAGGCATGCTAGGTATGTAACCTTATTTGGTAGGTTGTTAAAAGCTGACGTGTTACTGTTGATTTACGGAGTTGGTATTAACCGATAACATCGTTTGGCTTTCTGAATGGAGATGCTGGAAGTCGTTTTCTTGTTGGGTCAATCTTCCAAAGGACATATTCAAAAGTAATCGTGGTTCGTAGGTGACCACTGCTTTGCTCAGTAACAGGTCTGGCTGCGTAATGAATTAATTTAAGGGCACTTGTGAAGTTTCTTGTTAAAGTGATCTGTGTTGGGAAAAGCCAGCGAGGACTGCGATCCGTTCAAATGGCCGACTTTAATGGCGCTCGAAAGGTTGGATTCCTGGTGTTTTCCTGGGCGGCTGTACCACGTGGGCGCTGCCATGTGGTACCACCGTTCCACCAAAGACTTTCTCGTTTTCCTGATGTAGCCGATCATAGGCCCCACTTCTATATTGAGTATTTAGATTGAAAATGTGATCTCAGTTCAAAGGTAATAAATAAATAAATGGAAAGGAATTTTTATGATGAAATCTGAGATGTTATTTTAGTAATAAGTTCGGAATATATGGTTTTTTTTTTAAAATAATTGTATTTTAGCCCTAAACGCCAATGGAATAACGAGGAACGCTTGAACTCAACGATCTTCCTGATACTGTCCTCTTTTTCAGTTACGAAATTATAAATAAAAAGTATTTTCGCGGTTCCGAGCAGCTTCCCTGATCTCCCGCGAGATTTTTGACTTCTCCATTTGTCTGCTCCGAGGGGTGGTCCTAAGATACACCAGGCGCAGTTCTCAAGCAAGGCCATTAGCGGGTCCCACCATGCTTCTTGTGTATGTAGAGCGTGGTCCAGGCGCATGTAAAATAAAGTATCGCAGCTGGTCGTCGTCCTCCCCTGTCAGTGGCCGGTGATTCTCGTTCACCCCACCTTCTTCCCCTACCCTCCCTCTCTCTCCGCCTTCCCCCTGATATTCCGATACACAGACGCACCGACGTCTCTCTCTCTCTCTCGATCGAAACGGGTGTAAGAAATCAAATCACACGAGTATCTCGAATCGGCTTTGAGCAATGCCGCTCTGTGAGATAGGGGGCGATGGTGGCGTCAAGCTCTTCTACCGCACGTATGGCAGCGGCCCTGTCAAGGTTCTTCTCATCATTGGTTTAGCGGGAACCCACGATTCATGGGGCCCTCAGATAAGGGGCCTCGCAGGTACGGACACCCCCAACGACGACGAGTTTGGCGCCGCTGACCGGAGCCCCGGTTCAGCCGCCGAAAGTGTAGTCGGCGGCTGCGATGGAGGAGGAATCGAGGTCTGCGCGTTTGACAACCGGGGAATGGGTCGGAGCTCCGTTCCCAACAAAAAATCCTCCTATACGTGAGTGCTTGTTAAACCATCGAAAGACTTTCACTTTATCCTGAAATTTTCCAAAAATTGACGCGCCCCTCTTCCAATTCCAGTCAACTGTTGATTTTGTCAGAGAAACATCTGAGAACAAGAACAGTGAATTGCGTTGATTATTATTATTATTCTAAAAAAAATTGAAGTGATTGTTATTAGGAAGAACACCCCTCTAATACCTCTGACTCGGTCTTTCGATGTCCTTCCTCTTTCGGAAGTTCCAACTTTTAAGATTGTTTAGCTGTTAACGTTGCGTGCTGTTCATTCAGACATTAATCTGATATCTGGGACTAAATAATAGAAGGCAGAGGAATCCGCTTGAGCGTAGGTTAGGAAAGCTCGCAAGTTTGAGTTGGTATAAACGTGTGCCGTCGTGGGCGTCAGCTGTTGATGCATGTCAATAATCAAATTAGCCCTCGACCTTGAGAATTGCGGAATGATGTGATGCAGGACAAAAATCATGGCCAAAGACACTATTGCTCTTATGGATTATTTAGGATGGAAAGAAGCGCATGTTTTTGGTCATTCTATGGGTGAGCCTCCCAGATTCCATGACTGGGGAACCATTTATTCTATTTGATTGCTGAGATTTCGTGTACTTTGGACTTCTGCTATTTTTACATATTGGATTTGTTGCTGTGAAACAGGAGCTATGATTGCTTGTAAACTGGCAGCAATGGTGCCCCATAGAATTTTATCGCTGGCTTTACTTAATGTGACTGGTGGAGGTTTTGAGTGTCTTCCCAAGGTATCATACTTTTTCTTGGAATTATGCAGAGAATGCATTCATACTAGTAATGTTTAGGTGCTTTCAATGAGTCATTCAACTGAAGTTGGTGGATGAAAGTGGAATCACCCGTTTCCTTGTAGTATATTTAAGAAGGTACTGATCTTTACTGCTGGACTTGCTGTCTGAACTAGAGTACATTTTCGTTCAGCTTTTTTCCTTTTAATGAAAACAGTTGTCCAGTATATTCACTCCTGCAGTTGATTTCAACTAGCAGTTGGTCCGCTTCTATCTGTTTTTGGTACCGAGATTATCAAATTTTTTCTGGAGGGGAGATGTCATGTTGCCTGTCATTTAAGCCCCCCAATGCACTGTTTTTCTTGAACGATTGGGTTCTTTGATATTGAATGGAAAGAGACTCAGTGAGTGAACTAGGTTTTGGTATTCCTTATCGAGCTTCTATTTCTTCCATTAAAGAAGATTCGGGAAAAGATTTTGTGGGAGTTATTTCAGGTTTTGATCTCTTCTGTCAAGCCAATCTAGCTTTGATCATCAACCTTCAGTTCAAGATAACAATGATTATTTGCCATGCATTGCTTGGGATAGACGAGAAACCCCTTCCTCGTGTTCAGATACTTGCATATAAGAAAGCTGATAAAATTGATTTCACTGTTGTAGCTTGACCGGAAAACCATATCCGTTGCAGTCCGTTTCTTGAGAGCTAAAACTCCTGAGCAGAGAGCAGCTGTGGACTTGGACACTCATTACTCAGAGGTCTTTCTCTTTGCCTCTCTCACAACAAACGAAACTTTGGAAAACAAGTGCAACAGATCAGTTGAAATCAAATGGTTGCACTTCACTTCGAGTCTATTTGGAAACCTCCAGTTGCATTATTCACTCTATATAGAACCTGCAACATTTAAAATGTTACTGTTTTATGGTTATCTGATAAACTCACTGGATGACATTTTCTTATCGCTTCCTGTTTCCATGTAAGCAGGAATATTTGGAGGAACTTGTAGGATCTAACACCAGGAGAGCAATCTTATACCAAGTAAGGAATGCTGCATCTAGTTCAAACAATCAAATTGTAAACCCTTGGTTCTGTACCCAATGTAATCTATGTAGTCTCCTTCAATAATCGTCAAGCATCATAAGCAGCTGTAATTCTAGATGGGTGGCTGAGAAATCCTGAACTAGACCTGTCTCCATAATATGGTAGTTGTACCATTAAAACATGCTTCTGGAATTTCATTAATCTTGAACCAGGAATAACTTCGATGCATGCTTCTTTCTATTCTCACATCTAGATTTCTTTCATGATATATATACATAACAAGGTGTTGATGTTTTGTATAACTCAACCTGAGATGTCTATCAGTTAAATGTGAAAGATGATGTTCTTGTTTTGCAGCAATATGTGAAGGCAATATCATCAACAGGAATGCAGTCACATCATGGCTTTGATGGTCAAGTCAATGCCTGCTGGACCCATAAAATGACACGAACTAATATTGAATCAATCCGATCTGCTGGGTTCCTTGTCTCAGTCATCCATGGAAGGTATATAAGCATAATCGACTGTGTTTCAAGCACTACCAAAAAACGAATCTCTGTTCTCTAAATAGTAACTTATGTTCATGTAATTTCTGAAGAGCTTATGAAATTGGAAGACTAATAATAAAACTGAAGCTCCATCTTGTTGCAATCATTAAGTTGTTTGATGGTGAGAAGTGCCGGTTACGAGTCAGTTACAGAGGAAATTGAACATGGAAATTTGTCATCAATTTCACTTTTTCCCTTCAAAATATTTTGCTCGAGCTGGTCAAGGCATGAAGATATGCTGATTTTTGCCTTTTTTCGGTTGTGCAGGGATGACATAATTGCTCAGATATATTATGCAAGACGACTAGCAAAGAAATTGTATCCTATGGCGAGAATGGTAGACCTTCATGGAGGGCATCTAGTGAGTCACGAGAGAACGGAAGAGGTGCCCTTTTCTTTGTGTTTTATGAGTCATGGTATTGGCATGGAAATTATAAGTGGTTATAACTGAAGTAAATCGAGTTGGTTGTTTTCATCAAACATATTTTCAGGTCAATCAGGCTCTTCTTGAGTTGATTAGGGCTTCAGAAATGAAGATCAGGCCCGAGGATTGGACGAATTTGCCCGAGCAGAGCTCAGGCAAGTACCTGCTTATCGAGAACTAATAATGACACTTCTGTTTCGATCTTCACAGGACTATAGTGTCCTGACAGCTCAACTGGTCTGTGGCTCTTGCACTTTTACAGGATGGAAAAGGGCCAGATTGTTGATAACAAGTACGTGGTCGGAGGGAAGGACAAACACCTCGGTTTTGTACGAGGCAGCAGATAGGTTATATGTTTTCATGTTATACCTATTCGGTTTACTGTTGTTGGCTTTCGAGTATGGAAGAAAAGGGGTAAGGAGCCTAAAACCGGTCAAAGTCGGAGCTTCCCCAACTTAGCGTACACTTGGTGAACCATTTTTTCTCCTGGCAAATTTTGAGCTCCGAAGACCTGATCTTCCTCTCAATCAAGGCTTTTCATACACTAGTACGTTTACGTTCTTCCAGCACAGCTTAGAAACTTTATGTGCAGGGTTTGCTGCTTCGATTGGTGAAGAGCATATCCTGTAAATGTGTGGGGAGTTTCACCGGACCGAGAGGATTAGTATTTGGCTACAAGTCGAGGTTCGTTTACCTAATGATTCAGCTCCTGAGGTGGCACTTATGTTCGGATAGTGAACAGGAGAAATAAGTTCATATTTGCTAACAAATGTTCTTCGTAAGTATGTGGGTTTCGGAATAATGAAGTATTTTCAGCTGACTGCAACAAAAATAACTATAATTCTATTCTTCTGCATATCTATGGCTCTGTGATTGTCGAAACCTGATTATGGGCCTAGCAGTTAGCCAACTTGTTGGGCCCGGCCTGAACTATGGTGGGCCTGGAGATGGACACAGGCCTTTGCCAAGACTGACATTGTAGGGCCCATTTCTGCCCATCAGTGGGTTAGACAATTCGTCGCCTGAGCTTGAGACCAATGAGCGAAACAGATAACAGTTAACAGCAAACACTACGCCTATGTTTGTCGGGGTCATATCAGTACGCTTTTTAACGAGAAGAACAATGATAGGAATCCGACTCTCAAAAGGACACAAGGGTTCTCCGAATAGATGTAGCATCATTCGCTTAGTACAAAGAAGAAACTCCATGTCCACAGGTCTAAGACACCTTACCAATCAAATTTTCAGTAATTTTCATACAACAAGGCCTCTAATACTTGAAACAGGGAGGGGGAGAGAGAGAGAGAGGAACTTGCCTTTGACAGGGAGAGAGGTAGAGGATACACAGAACCCTTGCTGGTAGAGATGGTGGTGTGTGTGAGAGAGAGAGACAGAGAGAGATGGGAGGGGGTGCTCAGGCTCAAAATGATAAGAGGAGAAGGGGAGAGAAATATAAAGGAATCTTTGTTGTGGAAGAGAATCATTTGAAGTATTATTCCTCTGAGCTCCAACAACCAGAGGAATATACCTTTATTCCCTTCCCGACCATCACATATGGTCTTTAGCTAAACAGCAAAGACTTGCCTACCCTCTATGTAATTCCTTCTCTATGACTTGACTACATGCTGTAACAAACTATAATTCAGTACTCAACAGTATAACTCAAGGACCTAATATAACCCAGTTCGTACCCTAGTATATAGATACCAACCAGATATAACGTCTCTTGAGTTTGCAGGCTACAAAAGACTGTTAAACCCATCACGGGATCAATGGGCAACCATAATATCTGTAACGGTGGTGGTGTTGTAAAAGTAGGCCTAGCAAAGGGTTAAGAGCAAACCAGATCCTACAGACAAATGACTGCAGACTTCTAATTTGATTAATATAGAATAAAAAGTGCTCATTGCATCCAATACAGCAAGAGAAAATAACGAAAATCATTGCCTTGTGGACACTATAAAGAGCACAGAAGGAACATACTGCCAGCAGACAAATCGCTTACAAGAGAAAGGGACTCGGGGAGAAAAGAAAAAGAATAACTTGATGTTGTATTGATTCGTTCCTACGCTGTTATGCTGCTCTTTCCTCAGTTTATTTTTCTGTTTTCCTCAGTATTCGTCCAGGTACGTGTATAGCGTTTCATCCTTCTTTGACTTGCGACGGCTAAGTAAGGCCTTAAGGAGACGCTTACTTTTGCTTGGGTTCTGTTCGACATCTTTACCGTTTTCCCCTTCAGCATGAAACCGCATTGAAGCAGATTTTCTGGGCTCCGATGGGTACTGATACAAGTAAAAAGTTTTTGCATGAATCAGCTTTGTAGTTGGTTGGTTGGAATAGAGAAAATATGAACAGAAAAGAACACGAGGATCTGCTTCATTTTGGAGAATGATTCTGCCAAAAGGTCCAACTTCTAAATTTTCAAGGAGACAGAGATGAGTTCTCAGGATTTATTTTATTAGAGAAAATAACTGTCAAAGCTCTGGCATCATCCAAGAATGGAAAATGGCAAGCTTCAATAATCTTCGAGAAAACTGAAAAGATATAGTCCACAAAATTTTCAGAATTGCATCTCTGGAAAACGGAAACCAAGTCTCTCTTTTTCCTTTTTACATTGCATAATCCAGGAATAGTTTTAGAGATTTTTATTGAAGAGATGTTTTCTAATAACAATCCAAATTGATTTTCTTTAGCTAGCAGTTTCATCAAAGAAAAAGTAAAGCAAAACCGGCAAACCTCTTCCATATTATTTATGGTTCTATCATTTCCAAAGAGTGTCAAAAAGCAAGCTGTTCAGGCAACATGATTCAATTCCAGCAGAAGGTGAGGGGTGTTTTGGAACTTACTCGCCGTCCTGCAAGAGACAGATTTGGAGTGGTTGGCCTACTCATATTTGGTGTAGTGGGCCGACTTGACTTGGGAGTGACTGATCTACTTGTAACAGACCCAGAACGCAGAAGTGGGAAACGATGAGGCGAAACTGTTCTCTTATCTGACTCATATGACAGTGCGTATAAGAAGAATTGAGTAGAAATTGTCGATATGAGAATAAATGGATGAAATGAGATGGCCACTGTTAACAGACCTAATTCTTTCTTAGGCATGGTGGAAGTGAATGAAAAGGTTGCAGATCGTTGTGGACGAGGAGAAGGTCCAGATAAACGCCCTTTGCTGCATAGAAACAAAGTATTCACATAAATATTCATTCATTTGATAATCTTAACAGGCTTCATGAAGAAACCACGAAGCGGTGTTTACCTTGCAGGAGGTGGAGTTTCCTTAATTGTAGCTCTTACAGCTTTAAAAAAAGACAACAAAAGCAAACATCATAACGTAAACAAAATTTCACCAACTTGCTGTATAAGAAAAATAATAAACTAACAAACTGAACATGGAAATTTACCATTTCTGAATTGATACCAGTCATCCCCGTCATCTAGGAAACTGCTTTGGTACTTCAATTTCGTGCCATCTGAACCACGCATTGTCTCCCCAACTGAACATAGATGGTTACAGAAAATAGGTGGCCACGCCGAGAAAGGGTAATTTTTAGTTGGTCTGGCAACTATGAAGGAGTCTACTTACCCGGCAAAATGTACCTCTTGTGGAACTTGGGGGTATTGATGACAAGTGACTGTTGGGAACGGCCCTCGTGATCTATGTACTGTAGGCATGTCGAAAGTCTCTACAGAGCAACCTCGTGTTAAGGTAATAATGTTAGGATTTCAGGTGCAAAATCTTGACTTCTGTAGAGTAAAAGGCATATGCATATGTAGAATTACAAATATTCATACCACATATTAAAACATATAACTGATTGAACATTTACTATTGAGTCACAAAAATGGATTCAATTTAAGGAAGAAGGATCTGGAGTTATATGGGATTAATCTGCATCTAGGACTTCAAACTTTCCAAGTCTCCATCTAGTTAGTTTAGAGATGAAAATATTTCCTATCAAATCATTATAAACCTAAAATACTATTAAATGAAGATATTCTGAATAGACACACAGCCTTAAATTTTCTTATGCACGACAAAATCATCACTGCAATATGAAGAGAATACTTCTGCCAGTTGTACCTGTTCAATGCAAGATACACGGAGCTCAGTCTCTGAAATTTCATCGACCTTTTCATCAAGGAGATCATTGACTTTGTAAGTCACAGAGCCCAAGTGATCCACGGTATTCACGAGAGCCTTCACAGCATAATCTTTTAATGCTTCAACCACTCTGCAGATGTCCTATAGTATTAGAAACAACAAGAATAGCAAGAAACAAAGCTGGGAAACACAAAATCTGAGACTCACATCTGTTTTTGGTCATCATTAGTATACGATAATTCAAAATATTCAGCTGCTGAGTATAATTGTGCCCTCAGGTTCTTCAAATCCTGAGATTAAAACAAGACTATGAACTCAACACATTCCATTTGAGATTCCCCTGATGGCTGTAGATCCTATTAACTGTATACTACTCAAAAGGAAAGTAATTCAGATGATGGCATTAGAGCATGACTACCTTGAGACTATCTGAGAACATCAAACTCTGCTGCATAGAGACCTCATCATAATTTGATGCTTCACGAGAGACGGGAAATGCAGATGCAGTCATCGTTCCCATAAGGGCGCAAGCTGCCCTTCTAAATCCTCAAGCGGCAATACGTTAAGAGTGCCCTCTTAAAAACCAAACTAGCAACTCACGATGAAAAAACACTGCCACAGGACAAACACTGAATCAATACTGCAAGCGTTAACAAGAAAGGCATAGACAGAAGCAATCTCCACCAGAGATTAGCGTCAGAGATAGGAAGACCAAAAGGGTGTCTGAGTGTACATGTCCTTTCATCATATTCAGCATACTGACAAAGGCACGCTAAAGTAAGTAATTCAGAAGCTAACAAAGTTTGAGGCAAGAAAAAGGAGAAAATGGTCAAGAAGCAGGCATGACTTTTCTTTGCAGTTGCCAGAATTCTATTAGGAGAGTGCAACCAACCGAAAGCAAAAGATAATTGTAGTACACATCGAATAAAAAAATAAAGGCGCAGGGACTGGTATAAAATAAGATTTCAGAGAAGCCCCACCATTTCTGAAACTTCACAGATACTCTTTCCAAGCTCAGCTTCAAAATATGAAATAGAGAAACGGAACCCATAGCCTTCAAAGCATAGAAAGGCTCGGAATTTCCGATCTGCCACCTCGAATTGGGCAGAAATTCAAGTGAAAAGAAGAAAGGGAACACAAATTGAAGCGAAAACTTCAACTTTTGATTGAAATACTGACAAACCCGTCAGGGAAAGAAACAAACCTGTTACTGTTATCACCGAACCCGCCCTGGAACGAGAAAAGGCCCAGTTGAGTGAGAAATGGGACGAAGATAACAGATTCTTTTGACTAATATGAAACTCAAGAAGAAGACAGTCACATCTGTTTCTGTCGTCGGCTTGGAGGGTACCGTGATCAAGGCTTGTGGAAGGAGCGCGGGGGCAACGGTGGGAGAGCTGCGAGAGAGCTAGAGAGGTTGAAACGAAGGAAGAAGGCAGTAAGATGAAATCAAGTGAAGGGAGGCACGTCGGCATTAGTGGTAAGGATATATAATATACACTGAAGACTTCTTTCAGTGTGAACCAACCCGGCCGAACTCAATATTGTTTTTTATTTTCTCTCTCAAAAGAAGATGAAGAAATTATGTTTGTTGGAGAAGGGGAAAGTGAGAAAAAGTCTCGTCTTTTCGGAAGCAAGAACGGGACATTGGAAGCCCAGTCCTCCCGAGGTTTAAGATGCTGCTTCCTGTTCATGGGGTCCCTCCCACTCCTCATTTTCTGGCTGCTTTACCCGAAATTAATTTCCTAACAACATCTCTGCAAAATTAAAACTCACCTCACAGCTTATGGTACCGTTCTTTAACACCGCCAACTCAATAACATCTCCGCTAACTCGTAAACCAGGCCGTGCTTGTGTTTGATATTTGAGTCTCGTCCGATTTGGACAAGTCATTCTCTGGAACTGAACACCCCAAGGACATGGAGAAAAAGCGATATGAATGATGATAATGAGTTTTAATTGACTTACCAATCCCAACTAAGAATTTAGTAGGGAAATTAATAATTGGCCTAAGTCGTACAAGGATACGTGTACTGTTCTTCCTTGCATAGTTTGCGATTGGGGGTGGCATTTTATTTTTATTTCCTATCACATCCTTTTAACTTTTCTTGAACACAATTTTCATGGTAAAGATAAGTTAAAATTGAGACAAGAGAATGTAATGTAGTGATATCACTCTCGATGTAATACCGACCACACAGGCCACTGGTGCATTCACAGGATCAAAAAGATTAGCTGGGCAAACTCTGATCTTTACGAAAGAAAATAGGCTTTTTTTCCCTAGGTATGGTTAAGTTGGAAAATAGTAAAATGCTTTCTGAGTTGTTTTTTTTTTTTTTTAAGTTGATTCAATTCAATATTATTTGGGAATGAAATCAGTGCCGTGATTGGTGGGTGGTTGGCGGGTCCTACAGGACTGGTATGATTTGTTCAATTCTATCCCCTTTCCTGATTTACGGTGACAACATGTCTCCTCACGGTGTCCATTGGTAGCGGAGACCGCAATGATGCCGGGCATCAGGCTTGCCGCAGAAAGTGGGCCTGGGCTTCTATGATTCAATCTAAAACAGGCCCAATATTCATGTAACTTAGAAGCGATGTAGCTCATAACCTTCCCCTGAGAATTCACCCTTCAATGAGTTGCTGTATTCCTCTCCATCCACACAGTTTATAAAAGCATGCTATGCCAGCTTCCGGAGGATTATCTGCATTGCTACCCCTTTCAAGTGAGTTGCAGCCCCGTGGGATTACCTTGCTTTAACCCCTTTGCTCCTTTGAAGAAGCCTTCGATTCCACCATTGATTGAGCTGAGAATCAAGGTTTTGCGATGCACTCGAAGACCCTGCTAGTAAACTGCTCTGTATGGGATGCCAATGGCCTGGAAAATATTATTCAAAAATTCCAATTCCCACAGTCGAATGCCTTCACTATATCCGTCCTAATGTTCATGGGCCACAAAGGTCTTACTACCCTGTATAAAAGCACACTGATTTTGAGATATTATTCCTGCCAAAACATTTTTCAGACAATAGTAATGCAAGTATTATTCATTTCTCCAAGCGGTTGGGTGCTACAGCAAGAAAATCTTTACCCACAATACTCACTTGAAGATCTGAGAAAGTGAGCAGTGTAGCCATCTGACCCTGAAGCTCGATTACCATGCATGTCCCCACAACCACAGGGCCTGCTCGAACTCCTCCTCTGACACCATTTCTGTCAGCATAGCCTACTGCTCTAGTGCGACAGGAATATCCCAACCTACATTTCACAAAAAAGAAGAGTCCTCTGTGCTGGTCAAACGTGTCCTTTCCTTCCCAAGCCGATATAGCAATTGCAAGACCATAAATGAAAAGGCCATGCACGGCCTCCTTCACTGTCATATTTCTGCCTGTGGGCGATGAAGCACGAGAAGAAAATACAGGTATAGACGGGTGAAAGATAATTATGTCCCTTTAATTTCCCCACTTCTCATTTTTCTTGGGGTTTTTACTGTTTGAACGCCTGGTCTCATCTCCCTGTCAATCCTATTGGGTTGAAATGTTAACAGTAACGGAATGGTTTTGTTGAGCTGGAGCCTCCTAAATTAATATGGGCTTAGATAAGCTGTCCGGTATTCACGCAAAGCCCATCTCTTCCAAATTGCAGGTTTCTTTGTTTAGGCGGGTTGTCTTAGTGGGTATGAAGCTTTGGTTCTAATTCTTCCATGGCCATGGGTAGTTTTCGAAAATATCTTCATGCCGTTGTTTCTTTTTATAGCCGGATTTTCCATATTCTTGGTATCTAACCACGATCAGACACATAGACAGGTTATTTGTTTTAGGAAGCGAATTTAGTGACTTGTCCCTGCATCTAATGACCTATGGCATGTGTTAGTTGCATCCTCAAAAGCGCTGAACAAACCCGAGCTCGACATTTCTTTTATTGATCCATAACCCAAACTCACCAAGAAACATATATAGCTCTTCCAAACAAATCGCTCCATAATGATCTCTTTGTCTGGGTTATGAGGATTTAGAAAGAGTCATCGGGCTCAGGTGGCCATATCTTGGCAAAGTGGACCCCCCCCTTATTTTATGCCCATCTCCCACTCGCGTCCTTCCCGGAGCTTCTGCTGATGTTGACTGCTCCTCTGGCGGACTCTAGTTCCGAAAAACAGTTAAATAAACAAATCTACAGCACAATCAAGGTTTCGAGATGCAAGAATTCAAGAAACACACAGGCTCATGTGCGTCAGAGGGACACTTGTTATCAGCAGCAAGATGCAAAATTTTCGCCGGAAGTGTTGGATTATTTTGGCCTTTTTTCGTTTATATGTTGTTCTTCTTCTCTGTATGTTCGATTAAGTTCTCCTAAGCACAAACCACTGTAAATTACTTCCGGTGGCTATCTTCATGTCACATCAGCATCATCAGGACTTCAAGGAACCATGTGCGTGACCGGAACCAAATGACTTTGTTTGGGCACATCCTATGTTGAGGGCGAAAGTTTATGCGAGAAAAAAGGTGTAGATCTTATGAACTATAGCCGATGAGATGAAGAATCAGGGAACTGTCTAAATGATGGGAGAGCTTCCAAGTTCCAAGCCTGAGCTGAGAGTACAGGGGCCAGCAAAAGGAGCAAAAGAAGGTCTAACGACAGCCTGCAAAGTGGACGACTTTGCTTGTCTTAGTTATCTCACCACAGCACCAAATGACAGCACTAAAATCTTTCCTTAATAGCACGAATGGCTAGATGGAACATTCTTCAGAAGCTACACATAGTAACAGAATTGAGAATCTGACGGGCATGAATTCAGCAGGCAGAAAGTTTATCGGCTAGATTGAGGACAGAGAACTGGGGAGAATTGAATTGACTGCAAGATTTATGTCCAGGTTGTACAAATGTTTAACATACCATACTCTATCCCAAAAGATGTGATACAAGCTCACTTCCGGACCAATCCATTAAGAACTGAAACCCGAACGCGAGTACCATCAACAACATCGGCACATACAAATTGTCAGCAACAGATTTGGAAATATAAGGTACCATTAGCATCCTCAGTCAAAGATCAAATACCATGGATTGCGCTGCACTTCCCTTGTTTCTTCAATCATAGATGCACTGAAATCCTCTGCAAACCCATAACCAAACACCGAACAGAATCACGCACACGAACAAGTCCAACAACAATACCACCCAGACTTGCTTCTTCCACACTTGCTTTGCCTTCTGCCGATCACTGCCTGGATAGGGATTGTTCTTTGGCATCAAACCATTCATCTCATCGCAGACATCAACCTTGTCCTCCAAGTTAATGTCTTTATTGATGACACTGTCGCTATCCCCGCCGCCATTGACAACTTCCCCGTTGAACCTCCTTTTCTTCTTAAGCCCTTTCCCGGGACTTCCCACCACCTGGGCCGTGAAGTTCCTTCCACCATTGGGCGACTCCAACCCGGGAGGTTTCTTTTTACCGCTCCTCGGTGAGACCACCAAGTCCGAATCCGAACCTGTCTGCATCAGCCCTCGGAGGATTGCGTCAAACTTGGCTTGCATCCCGGGGCTCGGGACCAGATTACTGGAATTCTTGATCGAGCCGTTCCTGATCAGCTCGAGAAACCCAGCCTTCAGCTTGCTTAGGAAGCGGGGTCCCTCGGACTTGCTCATGGCGTCATCGAATATTCCGAAATAGACAAAAGCGTCGTCGATCAGGAAGGTGTAGGTTCTGCGATGACGGGTCTGAGAGAACATGGAGTGGTGGGGCGGCGTGAGCTCGATGCATTTCAGGGCTAGCGTTGGGAGATCGGGCTGGTCCCGAGTGAATTCAGCGAGGATGGTGGTTCCCCTCGCAATGCAGGCGTAGAGGACGAGGTTAGGGTTTGAGATCGGATGCATTATTCGGATCGGGAATCAAGGACCATAGACGTATCAGGATCATGGGTTTGCCTTAACAGTGAATGAAAGATTTTCCGAGCAAGGATCCAACTGTAGAAGGCGGGGTGAAGAATCATCACCTTTCTCTCTCTATAAAACCCTCTCCATCATTTCTGGGTCTATCATAGCAATTAAAACCTTCTCCTCCATATCCGTTTCTCCCTCTTCTCAGAGTCTGTTCGTCCTTCGTCGTTTTCAGTGGGGGAGAGAGAGGAAGAGCTGGATCGGATGGACGACGAACGGTAAGCGAGATGAACGGAGTGGAACGACCGCCGTTGCCCTCGAGGTTCACCTTTACTACGGAAATGCCCCTGGGATCATAACAACTAACTAACATGTCTAAAATTAGACTTCAAAAATCTGATATTTTTAGCAAAACAGCCAGCTGATTTGATTTCATGTCTTTTAATCTAAAGTAAGATCCTTGATTAAAATCTTACGAATAGGAAAGAAACTTGAATGAAAAACCTTCACTTCTTTGTGGATCCATCGACTCATGGTACACCCATGGATTGAATCGACACAGCACAGCCAAACTCATATAACTGATACCATAGCTAATCCAAGAATACGACTGCAGGGAAATAGTGGGGAAATGAAAAACTGTAGCGCCACAACTCATGCCCATCAGGCAAACGGGCTAGTGAAAAGCTCTCGCATCTTTGTAAATTAAACTCGAAGTCCTGCCGAAAGCAAAGCATCTACAGTTTCCCTTCACCTCCTGCTTTTGCTTTTCTTGATCTACCTTCACATCAATACCTCATTTAACTAACATAAGGTGAATCAAGGAAAGCCCAGTGAAAGACCTGTTCGTACTGAACTGCGGCATTCTCCCAGGTAAAGTCCTTTTCCATGCCTCTCTTCATCAACCCCTCCCATGAAGCTCTATGCTCTTTGTACGTCCTGATAGCTGTTCGTATTGCCTGGAGACGAGAATTTCCAGCCAAATGGAAGAAGAGATCAGACACTAATATGGCATAAGCGGAGCTCCTATTGCTCTAGTTCGAAAAAAGGTGATAACGTGCATGGTGAAATCAACTCACCGATAGCATGCTCTCTTTTGTCAGGGGAGAAAACGTCCACCTAGCAAGTCCAGCAGAGAATCAGATTTGTGAGCAAGTGTAGTTCAGTCAATCCTTACACAACTACGGGAAGCCGACATTTGCAATTTATCAAACATGAATGGAAATTATGAGGATCACAACATACCCGGTGCCCTCGCCTTTTCCTTCTTGAGCATATGGCTTAAAGTTCTGTACAGTATCCTGAGAGAAGAATGGAGAGAGTTAAATAAATTGAAGTCATATAATGAAGAATCCATGACTAATTATTTCTAATTTGAAGTCAAGCTAGAACTCACTCTAAGACCTCCAGTAGCATGGACCACAGGAACAGTTCCATATCTCATTGCATACAACTGATTCAATCCGCAGGGCTCAAACCGTGATGGCATCAACAAGATGTCACAACTATTGATTCAAAAACAAAAATGAAGTCAAAACCTCATTGGAAGGCTAAAATCAGAATAGGAGATTGAGCAAACGAAACTGGGATAGATCAAGATCGTTTACCCTGCAGTTATTCTATGAGAAATTGGAACATTAAATCCGACCCAGCCACGGAATTTCTCCTTGTAAGTTGATTCTGTGGATCTCATCCAATCCTCAAATCGGTGATCCCCAGAACCAAGCATTACCTGGGTAGATTAGAGAAGAAAGGTTTAGATGGATTCAAATAGAAGTGGGTTTAATCCGAGTATAAGTTATTAAATCAACAATACCGCATTTTGGCCAAAAACAAAAAAAAATCTCGCATGTACATAAATGATTTCAAAAGCATCAAAACAACCATATAGAGTATAAAAGCACAATCAGGAACTCCGGATTGCCCATAAAAGTACACATAAAGATGAGATTTTTCAACAAGATAAGCATGGTACACAGAAGGAAGAGAACTCACTTACGAATTGAATATCTTCTTCCATGAGCTGTGGAGTCGCTGACTGGATTAAGTCAATCCCTTTTTGATAGTCCAATCTCCCAATAAACCCAATCTATAAAAGGTCATTTTGAATCAAAGAACAGTAAAGGACAACTAAGTTTTGCCACCAGGCTTGTGAATAGTAAAATCATAGTTATTACCAGTGGACAATCTGGTTTGATTGGAAGACCGAGCTCCTTCTGCAAAGCAATCTTGCATTGCACCTGTAGGTTATGGACACCCATGTAAGAGAAGTTCTTTGTTGAAAATGACTTTGCAAATTAAAACATAGCTCACCTTTCCAGAGAGGTCAGCAGAGGAATAATGGGAACAAATGTGCTCATCTGTGGTAGGGTTCCATTCATTTACATCAATGCCATTGGTGATTCCTATTTCAAATTGCAAACAATCAGGAAAAGATTGTCAGAGAGCAGTGCTTCACGAGCTGGCTGTTAAAATTATACATGAAATCTATATGTCTCAAGCTATCACATTTATTGCTTCATTTGCATACCGTTTAGAACAAACTTTCGGCTGGTTAATAGTTCATGCAGACCATACCCTCCTTCAGGTGTTGTTATCTCCCAGGAATAACCCTGTTTTTGTAACAAAGAAGCTCACGATATAGGAAAGCTGACCATGCTAACTAAAAATAAGAGAAAATGTAAATAACATGGAGTAATCACTAGGCAGGTGCATGGTATTCTACAAAGGAAGAAGTTCCCAAGATGTGATATAGATCAAACACTACATTCACTGAATTCAACTCCAAGCATGTGAGCACATTTCCGGAAAGCACAAAACACATGACATAAATAACCTGGCTAACTGTAAGTATTCGATCAGCTGTCACAATTGCCCCCTTCAAAAGATTTACTGCTTCACCAGTATCAAGAGCATGAGTTCTTGCCCATGTTGGGAATACCCATCCAACAGCCCCATACCACTGCAGGGGCAGTCCCAAATTCTTATAGGTTGCTGCAGCTTCCACTCCCTTGCAAGAAAAAGAAAATTGTTCAGTATATTGGCTCCTAAATTATGCACCTCATTTTATGTAACTAGCCCTGAAAATTTGGAGTGTAGAAGCAAATCTTAAGGAACCAAACCCTTCGTTTGGAAATATTAAACCACTAATGAAGAAATGAGTTAATAATATCTCAGTGGACAGTGCATCTAATCCTATTCCCAGACACTAAAAACAAATCCTGAATAGTTTTCCTCTGTTGTATCCAATAAGAAAAATGTTCTTCCTCTGATTTAATCTGCCTTTGTACAGTTACAAAGTTTCTGTCAATAAAGTATTCACCACATTTCCGGAAACAAAGAAATGTCATATATCAAGTTAAAAGACAGTTACCTGATGAGCAAGGTTGTGTATAATGAGAATGCACCGGGAATCCTTGTAAATTCCATATGGTCGATACTTGGCTGCCAAGAGTCTACATCACAAGAAACTCTCAATTTAAGATAACACCAACAAGGTAAATCAGGAGAGCAATAAAGCCGAAGGAAAATATGGAAGTTTAGCTGCAAGAGAACCATTAACTTCTAGGACGTAACTATAAGAAGAACTCCTCAAAGTGATCAATTGGTTCAAGCAAGATTCATATGGGTATCATTCATATTCTAAATTCTTACAAGTCTTTCTTTCGAGCATAAAACGAGGAAAGGATTGAAATGGGACAATAAGAAAATTTGTATGAATAGAACACTTCTAAAAGCGATAAGCATATGACATTAGATTCTTAGTCAACAGTACATGTGATGAACAAGAAGGAAACTCACTCACACTGGCACAAGGCTTGCATGCCAGTCATTGACTAAAAAGAGACAGTTTTCCCCATACGTATATCCTCCCAGTGGGAGTATCAAAGGGGCTTCACACGCTGCATGGCAAAGTAAAGTGAACCGAAACTGTAAAAACAGTGGAAAAGCGTGTTACTGTCAAACCTATCAAAACAATATAAACTGCAACAGACTATGGCAGATATTGAGACAAAGAGAACAGAGATGCATACCTGATTATCACCGAAAGCACCATACACATCTCCATATGGGTTTCCAGGACGGTGGTAGGAGGGATGATCAACAAATACCTGAGAGATTTATAAGATATCATTGATTAGATGTTCCTTCTCATTGCTTGAAATAGTAAAATTAGCAAAATTGTTCGGAATGAAGAAATTCTACCAAAATAAAAGAACCAAATCATCAATATGTACATCCAAAGTGGTTCAGCAAGTAGAAGAATTGTTACCCAATCGACACCTTGGCGATATTCATGGAAGAAGCCAACCTCCTGAATGCCTCCAAAGCAGTTAACCTTTGTGGGGCATTTCATGTCAACAGCTCCAGAATAATTTTCATCTGCTGAGGTTCCATTTAGGTATCTAGGGGAGACAACCATAACCCGATGCCCACGAGCAGCTAGTGCAATGGGCAATGAACCACAAACATCACCTAAGCCCCCTGTCTTGGAATAAGGAGCAGCCTCGGCCGTGACAAATACTACATTATAAGTTACTCTGGTTTCTGCTTTTTCTACGGCCCCAACGTCATCTGCCTCTTCAGACTTGACAGTATATAGATCCTCCGGAGCGCTAACAACTCCATTGCCATCTACACTTGAAAGAGAAGGTAATTCCAAATAAGCTCTAAGAATGCCTTGATCAAACTAAACACCTCGGATGGAGTCACGTCAACAACGTGAATATTCTAACGATCAAAAGCCACTAAATTTCTCGCTATACAGAACCGAAAATGAACCAAATGAAAGACTCCAAGGAAATCAGGAAGCACAATATTGTCTTCATCTAGTAATACTAGTTACTGGCACTCACCCTGCATTTGATTGATCAAATGCTTAGTATTACAGTAACGCAGTTGGAGTTCCACCAGCATCCGACAATTTCAAGTCTTTGACAACATCCCATTCTCTAACTAGCTAATAGATAAAACGCGCAATAGAATTACCAGTTTGAGGAGGTGGAATCAGATGATAGCTGACTACAGAGCCAGAGCTGTCCCTCTCTGCATCCATCACCAGACCGTTCTCCCCGCTCTGATTCTTCTTCTTCTTCTTCTTCTTCTTATCGTCTAAATCATCAGAGAGACCGTCCTGCGACTGCGGATCACCGATCACCCCGTGTTCACCACTTCGGCCACTCGCTCTGGCTGACCTTCTCAGCCTCAGCGAGCCACATCCATCCCTCCGTCTCCACGGAGAAAAGAAAGATGTCCGCCGACAAGCTCTGAGATTTCGCAGCCCGGCTTGTAGCGGACAAACGGATGATGTCTCACACGAAAGCGCACGAGCGAAGCTCAGAGCCCCCATGTGAACAGAGAGAACGAGAACTGAGCTCGTTATGGAGGAAGGAGGGAAGAGGCGAGAGTCTGGAGAGAGAGAGAGAGAGAGAGAGAGAGAGAGAGAGAGAGAGAGAGAGGAGAGAGAGAACGAAGTGGATGTGATCAGAAGGTAAGTATCGTGAATGGCGGTTGAAGGAGCGGAGAAAATCTTAGAAAGTGCAAAGCGTGATCGCGCCAATTTGACGGAGAAGTTGTTGGGACTGCAAACTTTATCATTAAGAACCAAGTGCAAATTCGCAACACCAACATAAAAAGGTAGATATGAGTACAGTCCATCATTTTAATTTTAAATTAATTTTTTGAGATAAATTTTACAAATGAAAAAAATGTTTCAAATAACTTAATTTCTTAAATATCATCTTCACTCGAATTTAAATTCATAGTCAAATATGATGCTGTGCGATAGCCATAGCAAGTTAAAAAAAAAAAAAAGGCAGTTAATACTTGCATCATCATCCAGAAGAAGTACAGGTCCGGATTTTCCTTTTTATTTTTTTTATGAGTCTTTTAAGTGCATGGGAAGCGCACGGGGGACAGCTGAGAATGCGATGGTTGTCAGATCCAAAATGGTCGATGTTCAGCGTCCAATCTGGTGCGGGACGGGTACCGTGGACCCGGAACAGAGTGCGGCTAACTTATCAAATATATCCACGTCATCACACGTTGAACGTAAATTATTGGACAGATGAATCTAATAAGATGCACACCGTTCAAATTAGAGCATATTCTCCAACATCATGAACTGTCTCGGAAAAGAATTATACTTTTACTTTTCAGTTAAAGATAAAGTAAATATCATGTTTATATGTTTTGAGGACGTTGTCCTTAACCAAGGGGGTTGGGCCGAGTGGTCGAGTTCGAGACCTCACGTACGCAGACACCCCCATTGGAAGCCTCACCCGCCATTGCCAGGCGTGCGACCCGGGGCGACCAACGGATTAGTCAAGTATGGTTGGCTGAAAGATGCCATCTCACTGCTGGTGGGACCTGCTTGGATACCGTGGCTGGCGACCAAAAAAGAGGAAGTTGTCCTTATGTATATCGCATCGTACAATGTTTGTACCCGTATTGCTTGCCATCTTACAGAAGCTCAGCTCTTTGCTTGCTGAGAGGTGTGTCTTGGGCCACGCCATCCTCGAGATTTGAGAGAGAACAATATATGATCTTTTTATTTTCTTTTGATTAAAACAAAGAAAAAACATAAGCCCATTCCACCTGTCATGGCAAAGCCCATAACAAGCCCTTTCCCTCTTTCCTCATCGGCTGACTTGTTTTAAACTAAACAAAACGGACGAGAACTGGGGAATGGAAGAGGCGTGGCGGAAGATGACTCTGGAACTACTAGAGAAGAGTAACATCATTCTCATGGGACTAACAGGCTCGGGTGTCATTTACTTTTATTAACACAATTAAAACTTACCAGGTAATTCAAAATAACATAATTCTTGGTTCGATGACTTGCCCAGGTTGGTCCTTTTTTGATGCCGCTTCAAGGACAGGGAAACTCCGAGTCCGCATTGCTTTTCCCTTCACTTTCTTTGCTTGGATTAAGTTAATGAAGAGCTGCATCATTGGTTCCTGTATGGATGAGGAAATGGATGAAAGGTACAAGGAGAGGACTCAACCAGGAATTCAGTTCATCAATGCAAAACAAGCGGATAACTCGTATTGATAATCAGAGTCTTCCTAAATGGACTAAGGCAGAGGATACAATTGAACAATCTATTCTTTCTTTTCATATTATTCAAGCCGCAACATGCCCGGTCGCATTGTTTCCACTTATTTTACTTTCCTCCGAAATCTCACTCTCTGCAGCTTCATCGACCAAAATATCCCCTGCAGTCTCTTCTTTCACTTCCTCAATACCGCTGGAAGTCGAGTCCTCTCCTTCTTTATTTCTCTTCAACTTTGACGGGATCAGTGACGCCACGGCCGCCCTGACACTCCTCTTTGCAGCCTCCGCAGCCTCGGCTTCGCGGGCCTTGGCCTCAGCCTTTAGTCTCTCCTTCTCCTCCATCAGCTTCCCCACATCATCTTCTCTTCCTCCCTCCCTCAGCACCTCCTTTGCAAACTCCTGCAACTCATCGTCGAATTCAATCTCTTCTTCGCCCAACATCTGGTCCACCATACCTAGCACCTCATCCAGCTTCCCCACATCACCAAGTGCCCTCATCATGAACTTGTAGCTTGCATTATCCATCTTCAACTTCTTCACCATCAGGTCGTAGAATGACTTGGCCTCATCGACTTTCCCAACTTTTACAAGCCCATCAACCAACTTATTGTAAACCACCAGGTTCGGCCTTAAACCCGAATCAATCATCTTAGTGAAGTATCCTGCTGCATCATCCGCCCGGTTCTCCTTAAAACATGCATCCATCAGTAAGACGTTTGTGTATTCATCGGGATTCACCTTCTTCTCAACCATTTCCTTGTAAAGCTCCTCTGCCTCCAGTAGCATTCCATTCGCACACAACTGATCAATCAGATTGTTGTAGGACATCACATCAGGAGCGACCCTATAATCACCCATCCTCTGGAAAACCTCAATCGCTTCCTTGAACTTCTTTTCCGAGCAATAGCCATCAACCATCACGTTGAAGCTCCCCAGGTTGACCAACAACCTTCTCGGGGGACCGTGCTCTGCAAGCATCCTATTGAACAGCCTCGTTGCCTCCTCAAACTTCCCGTTTTTGCTCAGAGCGTCCAAGATTGAATTGTACGCAATCGCACTCATTTTCAGCTTTGAGTTTGACCCAACCGCCTCTTCATAGCACTCCATTGCCGCAGCTTCCATTCCTCTAATGAACTGCCCCTTCATCAACCCTCCATACACAACTCCATCTTCCACCACACCTCCAAGCTTCTCCTTCAAGTCCTCATAGAGCTTAAAAATCCCATCAGCATCAGAATTTTTCGCACAGCCCACCATCAAGTAATGGTATATCAGAGGGTCAGGGGCAAAACCTTTAACGCCCATTTCCTCCTTCAACTCCAAAGCACGCTCAACCTTGTTGTTGTCGACCAAACCTTTGATTAGGGTCCGATAAGTGGTGAGGGACGGGTTGATTGGGGCGTCGTTGACAAATTGCTTGTAGTGTTCCATTGCCGTGTCGGGCCTTCGACAGTCGAGATAGGTCTGGAAGAGGAGGTTGTATGTGATCACATTCGGGGCAAGGCCCGCCTGGGTGATGAACCGGTGGAGAGAGAGGAAATCCGAGTATTTTGACTGGCGAATTAGGGCTTGGAGGACGGCATTTGCAGTGAAAATTGTAGGGCGGCAATTGGAGTAGATCGAGTGGCGGGTGAGCAGTGCAGCCTCTTCGAGATCATTCTCTCGAATCAGTGTCAAGATCCGATTGTGGAGGTTGAGGCGGTTACCGGTGAGTGCAGAGACGGGCTCCGGCAGTTTCGGTGAGTTAGGGTTTTGGGGTATCGAGGACGGGGGCTTTGCAGGGGCTGGGGACTGGGAGGACCGGTTGAGGGAGGATAGCGGGGGCTCGATGCGAAGTCGGCGCTTGCGGCGGCGGCGCTCGGCCGCAGCTTCCTCTGGCGTGGCAAACGAGAGGAAGCGAGTGGAGACGACCGGCTGCGGCAGGTAGTGTCGGCGGACGCCGGGGATAGTTAAGATTCGGAGGCGGGTGATGAACGAGGGCTTCGAAAGAGACATTGGAAGGATCCGATTTCGGGAGGGATGGCGAGGGTTTTAGGGTTCTAAGCAATCAGCGGAAATGGAGGCTCTGCACGGCAGGGTGACCCTGGTGTGTCGAAGATGAGAGGGTTCAGTCAGGTTTTAGGAGGAGGAGATAGACCAGGGGCATATTTGGAATTCTAACGATATTGATTTTGGGCTTAGGTGGGCCTGTTCTGCTTGGGTTTTTTAAAAAGCCCATTCTCAATTAAATTGGGCCCAAACGAATCCCGACCGTGTTGCTTGTGGAAACGTGCCACTCACCTGAACATAACCGTAGCGGTCGTTCTACGAACACGAATCATTGAACTCGCTTTGGACCCAATCGGACTTGGAAGAATTGTGATGTAGATGATAAACAGATGTGACGAGTAATAACACTGCGGAAATTAAGCTCTCATTGGGCCAAGTAAGAACATTCATGGGCTGACTTGAAAGAAATTATTAAGCAATCGTAGTCTATAGTGTAGCAGGAGTAGAAACAATCGACTTATCATACATAGTAAATGTTCAACACGTTTTGATTTTGATTTTCAACCATACATTTAAGATTATAAAGAAATGCCTTTTGCCTTTTTCCTAGTAGTGTAATTTTGGGACACCAATGGAGACCGTGAGACTGGAGACCACCTCAAAAATCGTAGAACGGACACGGTCTTGGGGATATCCACGAAATAACTAACGCGCGTCGGACAGCGAAGAGAATGGACGGTCGAATCTTCGAGGCTCCACATTCTGATTCTGATTCTGTTCCATCCATTAATATGTTCGTCTTGCATTGATTACACTTCCAACACTCCCAAGCCATAGAATTTCGAATTTGCTGGAAAGTCTTGTTTTCTAATTCTTTTCGAGAATTACTTAGGACAAGATAAGCAGAAGAGGGAGGGCATGATTGGAAATTTTAGATTCAGAGTTAAATCACTGATTCTCTCAACCTCTCTTCGATCATAAAAATCTTAAATTAAGATCCTAATTACATCAGAGTTATTGAATACTCGATTATTACTACCACAGGAAAAGGCTTTTATCTTTGAAAATTATTCATCACCACCTCCCTTTTGATAAGATTAAATTTTACATAAAAAAAAGTTAAATTAAAATTCCAGTGTGCAATCAACTTGACAAAATTTTCCATGTCATTTATTTTAAAATTCTAATTTCGATAATCCATATCTATCCAGGGGTTTATCACAATGCTAAGCCACATCAATACATCCTTATCTTGATTATCATCGAAGAAATTCAGAAAACTCTTATGTGAGTCAAGGTTATGTACGATGTAATTAATTTAATCACTAAATATTTGACACGTAAGTAAATATTTTAAATTATAATTAAAAATAAATATTACTAATGAATAAAAAAGATTATATAATATTTAATATTTATTTATATAATTCACAAGCGTGATAAATTGAGCTCGTATAAAAAACTCTGGAAAATTCCCTCACCTCCGTCTCTCTCTCTCTCTCTTACTTTTTATCGACGGTTCTAACCGAATGAGTAAAAAGTAAAAAGAGCTTCCTTGGGGGGTAAAAAAGCAGAAAGGACACACGTAACACGTCAGCGATAAAATGTCGTTTCTTTTTTCTTATCCACGATTATCTTAAACATTAATTGTTTCAATGTCTGATTGCTTCAGCCTCCATTCCTTTCTTTTAGCTTTCTTCTCCTCCCATTCGATCACTCAAAGGCATCTCAATTCCTTGCTAATGCCTCCAACCGGAAGAGACAGAGAGACCAAAACCAGCAGCAGCAGCAGCAGGAAGTGCATCAGTAGACTGTAGATCTCTGCTTCACCTCGACACCGATCGATTCCTCGGAATCAGATTCCCACATCCAATACCCGATTCATCATAACTTCTCTGAATCTCTGTCGGCTCTACCTCCTTCCCTTTCCCCCCTGGTGGGAATCCGAAATCGGAATCTACTCTCTCAGGTTCTCGCTTTCATGGACAATCACATCGACTGCCTTTACCATTACAGGTCGGATTCCTGCTGTATTCCTTCGTCTTTTCGGAGCTTTGTCCCTTTACTTTTTGCATAGTTTTCTTCGTTTTCGACTTTACGTGCTGACGCTTTGCAGATTTTTTACTCGCTGCCATCGGATGCCGGGGATTATCCCTCTAGAACTGATTCCTGCTGATTCTTAGCAGGTAATGGTAGCGCTTGTTGTTTACTTCTGAATGCTAGCTTGTTGTTATGGTTTCTGGTGCCTTGCCGTTTGGTAGCTGAGAAGGTTGGGAAAATGACGGAAAATCTAAATTTTGAAATTGTCGTTCTAAACGTATCTCTCGGTACTTAGTTTCCATGCTGGGTGTCAACGGGAAACTGAGAAAGTGGAATTTAAGCTTTAGCAGTTCTCTTCTTTTCTTTTCCTTTTTAAGATCTCGTTTTTGGAATGTTTGCCAGATAATTTTTTGAACTTAAGATCCCAAAAGCTATAAGTTTAGTCCTGTCCTTTCTTGTGATGAACTCGGACATCTCGGGTTTACATGTCATCAAGAATAGTGATGCAGCTGTACAGTCTCAAAACCTTCTGTATGCCATCACTTGCTTCCTGGCGTTCAGATAGAAAAATGCTTTTCCTTGGGTCATGACAGTATTATTTTGGTCTCTGCACACATTCAAAAGTGTTGGCCAAAAGAAAAGCCCGGGATATATTCTAATCCTGCTGCATTACTGTTGCTTATTCTCTGGTCAGCAGCAAGTGGTTCTCTTGTAATGCAACTAGTTGATGAAACAAGGAAGAAGTTGAGGAGATCAAGATACTTTCCGCACCCAATGCCTTTAACTGACGACACTGCTGCGCAAACTGTTGAAGATTGTGTTCCTTTTCCCATTGATGAAATAGTGCAATATCCGTTGCCAGGATATGTGGCACCTAGTTTGATCGCTTTCAGCCCCGATGATAGTTTGGTGACTTATCTCTGTAGTCCTGATCAGACTCTGAATAAGAAGGTTTTTGCATTTGATCTAAAGAGTTACAAGCAAGAGTTATTCTTTAGTCCCCCTGATGGTGGGCTTGATGAGAATAACATATCACCTGAAGAAAAGTTGAGAAGGGAGAGATTGAGGGAACGTGGTCTTGGAGTTACACGGTATGAATGGGTCAAAACAAGTTTAAAGAAGAAAACCATCATGGTTCCTCTGCCTAATGGGGTTTGTTCTTTGCACTTCCTCTGCCCTTTCACAGACTTACCCATTTTCTTTTCAAGCTTTTGTGGCTCAGGGGAATTTTCTGCAGCTCAGATGGATGATTGATTATGTTGCCATTGCTTTTTGACTGTAATTATTCAGTTCCCCCTAAGACACCTATTCTTTTTTTGTCCATGAACAGATATACTTCCAGGATCTCTCTTCTCCAACTCCAGAGCTCAAGCTCTCAAGTTCACCATCTTCACCAATTATTGACCCACATATTTCTCCAGATGGCAGCATGATTGCTTTTGTTAGAGATTGTGAATTGCATGTTCTATACGTATTATATAATGAAGAACGAAAACTAACAAGTGGCGCTGCAGAAAATGGCATGGTAAGCTTCACTGAACATAGATTCTTCTTGTGATCTTCATTTTCTGCTCTCTGGGAGTATATGCTCTTAGATTGACCTAGTGCTTTATGTTCCTCAGACTCATGGGCTTGCAGAATATATAGCTCAGGTAAACATTTCTTTGTCATATGTAATTAACAGGGATGTCACTCTCTAGAGTGGGTTAGCCTGGTTTTTCTCAGGTCTGAGATTGTTTATCCCATTAATCTATTTTCAGGAGGAGATGGATCGGAAAAATGGATACTGGTGGTCGTTGGACAGCAGATTCATTGCATTCACACGAGTTGATTCTACTGAAGTACCTCCATTCAGGATAATGCATCAAGGGAAAAGTTCAGTCGGTCCTGAGGCACAGGAAGATCACCCCTATCCCTTTGCAGGAGCCTCAAATGTCAAAGTTCATCTTGGTGTTGTCCCCTCTTTTGGGGGTGCCATTACATGGATGGATCTTCGATGTGGAGGATCAAACCAATTAGACAGTGACGACGAGTACTTAGCCCGAGTTAATTGGATGCATGGGAATGGTTTGGTAGCTCAGGTAGTAAATAGAACTCAGTCCAAGATAAAGCTGATCAAGTTTGATATTAGGACTGGGCAAGGTGAAGTCATTCTCGTGGAAGAGCAGGACACATGGATTAACTTGCATGACTGCTTCACTCCTCTTGACAGAGGATTGACAAAATTCTCAGGAGGGTTTATATGGGCCAGCGAGAAGACAGGATTCAGACATCTCTATTTGCATGACGCTAATGGGGCCTGCCTCGGGGCCATCACTGAAGGCGACTGGATGGTCGAGCAAATTGCTGGCGTACATGAAGCTCTTGGACTCGTATATTTCACTGGAACTCTGGATGGGCCACTAGAGCATCACTTGTATTCTACACTTCTCGTCCCTGACTGGAATGTTTCTTTGCCTGCTCCAAGGAGATTGACTCAGGGGGGCGGAAAACACATGGTTGTGCTTGATCATCATTTACAGACTTTTGTTGATATACATGATTCACTAACTTCTCCACCTCGGGTTTCACTTTGCTCGTTGCATGACGGAAATGTGATTGTGAATCTGCATGAGCCGCCATCCACAATCCCAAGGCTGAAAAAGCTGCAGCTTGAGCCTCCAGAGATAGTTAAGATTCAGGCAAATGATGGGACCATCTTGTATGGAGCATTATACAAGCCTGACATAATGAAATATGGTCCTCCGCCTTACAGAACCATGGTAAGCGTGTATGGTGGTCCGACTGTACAGTGTGTCTTCGATTCATGGATGAATACGGTGGACATGAGGGCGCAATATCTCCGAAGCAAGGGGATCTTAGTATGGAAGGTTAGTATATACATTTCATGTATCAAGATTTTATTTTGCATTGTTCTATGCTTTCTCCTTCCACCTTCTCTTCTGTTATTACACTTGTCTCATGTAATCAGCGGGGCTATATGATCATATGAAAGAAAAGTGACACATGTCGGTTGGAGAATTTTTCTCCCCTCTAAAGCTTGTGGGATGGCACTTCCTATAATATTTATCTTATCTTGTATGGCATAGTTTAGTATTCTGCTCATTGTGTAAGTCAGGCTGGGCACAACCTAATATAAGATGCAAGAATACAAATGACAAGCACAAAAATGGTATACTTATTACACTGAGGATATGTTTGATGAACAAGAATGGAATGAAGTAGAATGGGTGTTGTACCATTTTATTCTGTATTTTTATTTGTTTGTAGTATTAAAGGCAATACGTACACTCCAGTAGGACAAAGTTGTCCTCCTGGTGATCCCAGATCCCCAGGTTGGGAGGGTCGATGGGAATTTTCCAGGGATCCCGGTCCGACCGCGGATTAGTCTTGAGATACACTTCGACTGGTTTAGGGATAATGCGTCGTGCAAAAAAAAAAAATGTTCATTTCACCGCTTTTTCTTTTAAATTTAATTTCAAGTTTATTTCTTCACATTTTCAAGATTAACACAAATATCATCAATATCTCTTTAGCGTTATTTCATTTTACCCTATCAAACTCATTTATTGCCAATCCATGAATTTGGAAACCACTGCGATAGATTTTTCTTTAAAATTACCATTTATAATTTGCTTTACTGCAGAGTGAATATTGAATCACTTCACTCTTGCAGATGGACAATCGAGGAACTGCTCGGCGTGGGTTGAAGTTTGAAGGGGCCATTAAACGCCGTCTTGGCTCTATAGATGCTGAGGATCAGGTTTCCGGAGCCCAATGGCTCATCAAACAGGGATTGGCTGAAGCTGGGCGAATTGGAATATACGGCTGGAGTTATGGGGGCTACCTATCAGCCATGTCATTGGCAAGGTTCTCTGATGTGTTCTGCTGTGCCATCTCAGGGGCACCAGTGACATCGTGGGATGGGTACGACACCTTCTACACCGAGAAGTACATGGGCTTGCCTGCCCACAATGAATTGGGCTACGAATCCAGCTCTGTGATGGGCTACGTGCACAAGATGAAGGGTAGGTTGTTGCTCGTCCATGGGATGATTGATGAGAATGTTCATTTCAGACATACTGCAAGGCTTGTGAATGCGCTTGTGAAAGCGGGAAAATCCTACGAGCTGCTGATCTTCCCCGACGAGAGGCACATGCCAAGGAGGCTCTGTGACCGGATTTACATGGAGGAGAGGATGTGGGATTTCATCGAGAGGAACCTGTGAAAAAATAACAATAAAACTCCTCTCTTTATGATAATAAGCAATAAATTCATCTCTTGCTGATGAAGATCTAGGTTGTTGTTCATGAGTTTCAATGGCAGATTGATTGTTTCCAATTCTCACATCTCATTACATGTTTCAGTTTCATGTCTCATCTCATGCGTGGAGTCTCACTTTTGATTGTCTTCCGTGTGGTTTTGTCTTCCTAGCAGCCTCTTAATCTCTTTTGAGATGCATAGGAAAAATTGCAGAGCTGCAACTTCTACATAGTTTGTAGTGTAATGATTTTAATTCGACTTGTTAGCTCTTCTTCTTTCTTGATTCTTGGAGATTGCGAACTTCTTTTGTTGGTATAGTGTTTTCTACACTTCTCCTCGACTACCAGAACATTATTCACAGTGTGCTTCAGTCTTTTGAAGCCCTTCATGCATGGGAGGTAGTCTTTAAATTTCTTGCTGGCATGGGCTACTTCATTTCCGCAGACTGTGAAGGACGAGAACAAGGCCATGGAAGGCGGGGGACTGATGGTGTGACTCCAGCAGCGGCGGAGGTGAAGGGTGAAGAGAAGAGCTCGTGGAGATGTAAGACTTTTAGTTTGTTATTCTCTGTGGATTGATTTGAACATTGATTGAAACAATTGATTGGCCTGAGAACTGATAAGTTGATGTTTGCTTAATGTCACTGGAAGTCTGAACCTTCAGATACATCAAAGCATTACCGTGGGAGACAGAGTACATTGAAATAGACTTCGTGTTTTATGGATTCGCATGCTAATGAAAGCATTATACTCAATTAATTTTCTCGTGAATGAGCAGAAGCAAGCTGGGAGAACAGACAGGAGAGGCACGTGGACACCCAAGTAGAAGAATTCCCCGTTCGGTGCTTGACAATTTGATTCCTTGTGGCTCGAGGGCAGCGAACGGCTCCTTCAGACCTGGGTAGTTGTCGATGGAACTGTTTTTGCACTATGTTACACATACTGCAGGGTATATCTTAAGAAAACACTTCTAATACGACCAATGAGCCTTTTGATAATCTTGTAACTGAAGGTAGGATCATTATACAGGCCTTTTGATAATCTTGAGCATTGATGGCATGTTCATCTATCTCTTTTTCTATTTTTGCGAATTGCTTGCTCCGAGCATAATCACACATGAATAAATGTGTTAAAATTACGCGTTTAATGGTTTTCCCACCTCTCTTTTCAGTGGCCATGGAGTCCCACGTCTGATATCGGTCTCGCTGTCGCTCTTTAGAGAGCTTCATACTGCAGTTTTGAGGGGGAGTACAGTCCCGGTGCTACGTGGGAATGATTTGCCAGCACAAGCAGAGAATCATCTCAATTGCCTATCAACCCAGGAGAAGACTTTTAGGACAACAGAGGACTCCGTGCCCCCAAGGTCAATGAAAGAATGGATCGCGATCTTTAGTCGCTTATGCCATGAAAGGGCTGCAAGTTGACAGTCCTGAAATCGAATGGGACTGAGACCTGAGATGTTCAATGCCTTGTACAAATTCGGAATAAGTTGGGGTGTTCACATTCTTTTAGATCGGCTGATTACTTCCATAGTGGGAAATTAAATAATAATGATCAAATGGAACCGAGAATCCTGACGGGATCTTCAGCAAGTGGCCCGAAAATGATACATGTTGAGAAGATGGCAGCATCATCACACTACGGGAATCTGGCAGTCCAATAGCGAAATGAGGGGGACGGATACGGAAATGGGGAACGTCAGGACAAGTGCAATTTGCCGAGCCCTTTAAGCAGATCAATTTAAGCGTCGGAATTGATTAAAGAGTGATATCGATTTCTCATTTGAATAATTCTGATTGTTCATAAGTGAATTAGCAATATTATAGCCCCGCGGATCCATCATTTAAAATTGATAACTGCTGGTGCTCTTAGAATCATTATATATATATATATATATATATATATATCAAAGATCTCATTCTTACACAACCGATATGAGATTGCGGCATTGTAAACATCCCCTAAAGACCCAACATGCATGCTCGGCTCTCGGGCTAGGCTCTATGATTCCTTGGCGCATGATCAGCACAACATACCATCCACAATCTCCCATGGTCGTGGGCTGGAGTCGGATCTAATATCACGTGTAACACAACGGACTCTCACCCAAAAGTATTTGTTGGTGGTGCTCTTGGAATTATTAAACTATACATATATATGTTACACACACATATTCAACATCTCCTCCTTATACAACTGATATGAGATTGGGACAAGATAGGTATCCATCAATTGAGGGTGGCTATTTTAATAGAAACACTATGTCATGACACCTGGCAATAAGTTCCACGTGGGTCGACCTCAACCGTCCTTTTCCACAAAAAGGTGAGGTGGGCCTCAACTCACTTGGGCCAAAATGCTCTCCCTTTGTCCTGTACTGGGGCAGGTCCATATACATGCCCATCAGTTGATAGGCTCAGTCAGATATTGAACTCAGGAGTTCGCTGGGCACCTTGTTTATTTCTTACGGCAAAGGAATTGGCAAAGAAGTTTGAGATATGAATTCGGCACAACGACACCACTCTCGACTCGATTCCAAGGGATTTGAATTGAATTTTGGCGAAGGAATTTCTTTATGTCCATTTAATTCCCTTTGTCCTGTTATCCCTGTTGGGCCCTTAAACCCCCCAATATGATTGCTTACCTTCAACTGCTACACAATAATGCTCATTGTTATCAACAAAAAGGGGAATAGGAAAATGAAACGCGATTTAGGTGGCACTGTCCGCATAAAAGTGAAACACGCCTGTTTCCAATAATTTGTCTCTACCCGGGTCAGCCCTTTAAGGAAGTGAGGCTTCCCTGACATGAATTAATTTTCTTCATTCAAAGGATTCAAATTCGAGATTTTACTTAACTTACTATTTCGACCAAATCATGTTGGTGGTGACAGCATCCACATCAGTCTTTGTCTCAATAGCAACATGAGACTGGCAATTAATGGGTCTTAAGTATTATTGTTGGGTTTCGCAGCTCCAAAAGCAGGAAAAGCTCTTAATTCAATGGCTGAGTGAGTGATCAGATGAAATATTAATCACCGATGCAAGTGAGAAGGCGGCTCTGGAATATGCTACCGAGAAAGATATTTGTTTTCACATGTAATAACAATTATAAAACTAATTAATTGGGTCCAGAAGCTGATAAATATTGGAGCCAGCCAGGCGGGGTCCAGTAATAGCCACTTAGATGTTAATCTATTGGCCTAGTATAACTAATAAATGCCCTCGTCGTCATCATCATCTCCTGTCTCGGCTTTATCCCCAGCTTGAGCTTCCGCACCATTTAAAGATAATTTCCCATCAACTTTCATATCTGATCCTTGACAGCGCGACCTTTTCTGCAACAGTTCGGTCGTTCTCACGCACTGTTCCTAGGGCTTCTTTATAGTTTGTGTCACTCCGACGTGTGCAAGATTCAACATTTGTATCGGTCGCGAGCAACCAGAACCAGCCCGCTCAAAACACGACGCACATACGTACCGGGTTGTTCACGGTGCATCGCACGGATCGATATGTGCCGACGAGGGTCGTGGTGCGCATGATGTCGCAAAGGGGAACACACGATTTGCAAGATTGCAATAATAATATGAGAATTGATCTATGACATGACTTGGGGAAGGTGAAAGCGAAAGGGGATTGTTTCTTATGGCTCGGAAATGTCCAAAAGAGCATTGATATAAAGATGGAAACTTAACCAGACATCTTATCTCGACGACCCATCGGGCCGCATGATCCGGCGCATGGGACAAACACAAAATTGTCCCCACCGACGCATGCAATGCAACTGTTTGGTCTTATGTTAGTCCCATGCATATTAGCAAACGAATTATCTAGATGCAGGTTATGATCTATCGCAATTAAGTCGACTTCCTTCGGTCACGTTCGGACATGAATGTGAAACCCCTAGCCTAGCTACACTCGAAAGTACCAAAGTAGGTTTGCTGTACTGTGTGCAAGTGAGACAGGAAACACAAGTTGCTCGGGCAATTTTTCTCCGAGTAAATGAGTGAAATCCTTCTGCATCGGATCATTATCTTCTCTCTGGATCTCAGAGATGGATTGGCACAAACATAAGAAAAACAAAGGAGTATACGAAATTATGTTCGTATAAAAAATGAATTTAGTAGCTCTTGATTTAAGATTGTACAATTGTCTTTAAGTTTCACTTTGGCATAAAGACTGTTTTTTCTCTATTCGTCTAGAATTTTTTTAAAAAACATTAGCTAATGTAGGAATCTTCAATTTTCAACCGATACAGTCAGAAATTCACTGATGTTACCGTCGTATGGATGACGCTCATGCGGTGCAGTCATATAATATTTTTTAAAAAATGTAATAAAATATTTGAAATTAAAAGAGAAACATAGAAGGGAAGGTCGGTGTCAAGGGGGTAATCTCGCAGCCACCATCCCCTTCTCTTTGAAATAGGAAGGAGAACGACGCCGATGGTTGGGGCTCGCCCTTCGACCACCAGACCGACACAATCCTCCGAATTCTGCGACTGTAGAATACATTTCAATAGTCACCAAGTTTCTCAACCGAAGAGCTCCGCGTGGAAGGCGGCCATTGGCATATTCTTCCAAACATGACAATGAAGTTTGTCTACCCATAAAAGGGTTCCCCTTCTATAGACTCTCTTTCACAATGAGGGCTTCTTTTTTTTTTTTTTTTTTCCTCAAGGGCTTCATTTACCATGATGGTAGTGTTCAATTCATCACACGTCATTACCCAAAAATAGGATAGAGCATATACCCAATATTTCCTTCTCTCTTTTCCTTCATTTGGTTTTGCTTTACAAAGAAAAAGAAAAGAACCCTCCATATTCCTTGCAATAATTCTCCTCAAAAGCTTTTCTCACTCCATCTTTCGTATTCGAAGTAGCTATTTTGCCCTGGTTTTACAGTATAGATTCAACAAAAATTGGCTCCAATTCGCCAACTCGTGTCCCATCCTTCTCATCAAATTTCAGTAAAGCGAACCCAAATTGTCAGCAGTTTATTTGGTATTGAAAAGGAAAAAACGTATCACGAGATTTCAATGATATCGATATTATATCACCTTCACCAATGTTGTGAATGCGATGTTTGTATTTACTGCCCTTCCTACTTCCAAAGACACTTTTGGTGAATCTCTCACTCTATTTTACCACAACCAGGTGACCACTTTCTCATCCCATCCCAGTGATAGCCCCCCCGAGATTCATCCCATAGTCGCTAATGCAATCCGGATACACAAGAAAATCACGATCGATTTTTAAATTATTAACATGATGAAAATTACAATAAGAAAGAGATCCACACGTATAGCTAGGGTTTGTCCTCTTGGTCATCTTGCTAGAGACCGTTCAATTTTTAACTGTCCAATAGCTTATCGAACATCACATAATATCCAAAAACACCAATAGATCCGATTAATTCGTAGTTGAATCGTGTCAATGGTCTACTAAAGGTCTGATTAAGTTTTCCCGGTTGAGAATTTTCTCTATCTATTACAAGACCTGAACCAGAGATCATGTTTAAGCGAAAAATGCATCGAAACACCTTTTATTAATTATTACACATTGATGATAATTCATCGGTTCTTTCGTCGGCTAGGGTCGAGGACTATACGTATAAATTAGGGTTTTTTTTTTTTGTTTCTGTCACACTAGAGTTCAAAATACCATAATTTCGAATAATTGTAAACGATACCCGCGATCTATTGGGCAGCGGCTTCTCTGATAAGTAATTTGACGATTAATTCAATTGGCTTGGTGGGGCCAAGCCAACAGGTTTCAATTCGATTGAATTTATTTAATCTCCACAGTTTGATTATTAAGATCGCGACAACTGGGCAATCAATCACCTGATAAAGCTAAGTCTTCTCCCTGAAGCAGGAGGGATTATAATACGTACAAAACACATTCACATCAACAATTAAACAATTAATTTAGTGAGTAACACAATCTCGTAGACTAGTGTAAGCCCGTTCACACGAATTAATCCCTCGTGATTAAAATGGTTCGAGACACTTTTTCCTTGAGCCTTGTCTAGAGCTCGAGGTTTGTAAGTTAAAAAAATTTTATAATTAATATTATTTTACCACCGGCTGAACAGGTAAGTTCGTATCTTTTGATTAATCTTTCATATCTTCGGGGAATACTATGATGTCTAAAAAGTAAAAGTCTTGCAGCTGCGGACTGCGCGGGGCCCACCAAGTTTTTCGGCCGGATGCGTTCCTCAGGTGACTGCGTCGTAAATTGCGTTACAAAATTTCATTAAAAAAAAATTATGTAATATTTTCCCATTAAAATAAAATAAACACCTTCAAAAGACGGACTCGTCTGTAAATTGATAATACACAGTAGATCAGATTCAGGATTTCACTCTCTCAGGGGCCGGTATCTAGGGATTAATGGCGGATCCCGGCCCGTATAATACACCATCTGGTAGATTAGTTAATTGTTACAACACCAAACACTAACGATATAAAAATAAAATAAAATCCAAACAGAGGAGAAAAGGATGAGGATGACATAAAACACAATTTAGATAATATTTCTTCTCAATAAAATATCCACAGATCCAAACGCAGGAGGAAAATCCAAACACGGCGCGAAGGAGAAGAGTAAATCAATATATTAATCTCTGAGTTAAAAGCCATGTAAATGAGTAAATTAATAAAATATTATAATTTAGCGGATCGATATGATTTGAATATAAATAAGAGTTATCTGCCCAAAAAAATACGAACTATCAATAACTTTCCAATATACTATAAATTACTTTTTTCTAAAAATTACAAATTATCCAAGAATTTCTCAATTTACCATTAAATATTTTTTTCTAGAAAATCACGAACTATACTCTATTTTTTTAATCTATCATGTAATTAATTTTGACCGTTAATTTTATTGATTGCGCAAATAGTCTGATTTAGTATCACATTTGGCATCTATTTAGTTATAAAAATAGAGAACTTCTATTTGCACGTCTATTTATGCATTCATACTCATGATAAAATAGATAATTCGATAACAGTTAGCGATTTTTTTTATGACGAGATGGATGCTGCATATGCTACCGCATCAGACTCCATCTGCACAATCAGTAAAATTAACGATACACATAAGCAATTAACATATAAATCAACGACGTAATAGATTAGAAAATTCTTGAATAGTTCGTGATTTTTCTTTAAAAAAAAGTCCATGGTAGATTATGAAATTCTTAGATAGTTCATACTTTTTTGGACAAATAATTCTATAAATAATATACGGTATATCTATTATTAAATATCAGATAGTACGTATCAAATAATGACAATAAAAAATATAAAACAAAAATATATAAATTTTTTTAAAAGTAAAATATAAAAAATTGAAAGATCCAAACACAGGAGAAAGGTAGGATGGATGAGAGGAGAGACTGGTTGACAGTGCGTTGTAGAGGAGGAAATGATGAGAGGTACTTTTCCATTCTCTTGTCGTCACATTGGAATTTAACATTTATAAAAGACAAAAAAACAAAAAAAAATCAAAACATACCGAAAAAGAGGTGCGAACCAGTGGCATCGTAATCAATTTTTCTTCCTTGTTATCGGAAAAAAATGACTTATGAATAAGACTAACATATTAATAAAATGAAAAATTCGGGACGTAATTAATAACTGTTTGACAAGTAAGTACGGAACACAAAAAATGAGATGCGATTTCTTAACTGTTTATCTTTAGTTTTGTATATTGTATCACATGGATAAATAAAATATGGTAAATGATACTCTTAGTCTTTAACCTTCATCGTTTTTGTCATTTTCATTCTAAATCTTTATTTTTTGTCATTCACGTCCTCGACCTTTTAAATTTTTACCACTTTGATCCTACCATTACAGTTTCCATCCAAAAAAAAAAAGCATATCCTATCTAAAAAAGAATATTTCTTCCAAAAATTATTTTCGAAGAAAGAGAATTTTTCAAAAAATAAAAGAAAAAGGGAAAAAACAAATGAAAATAAAAATTATTTACAATATTTTACTGATGGTCATATTTTCTTCAAAATCATGACATATTTTTTTATTCAAAATTGATTGACAGCTATCGATATTATAAAATCGTGACTCATTCTGAGAAAAATGAGATCTAATTTTAGAATGGACACCTGTTAACAACCAATATTTTCTTAATCAAGAACCAAATATATTTTTTTGAAAATATTTTTGTTAAATATTGATTTTAGGATATAATATTCTTTCTTGGACGGAATATGCTTTTTTGAACGGAATATGCTTTTCTGGATAGAAAAAGTAATGGTATGATTAAGATGGTAAAAACTCAAAAAGTTAAAAACGTTAATGATAAAAAATAAATGTTTAAATTAGAAATGATAAAAACGTAAAAAATTGAGGACTAAAAATATCTCTTTTTCAATAAAATATTGTCCACTTGGTGGTGGTGGCCGACAGAGCTTACTAGCAGTATACATAATTTGTTTTATTGTTTGATTCTTATTTGGCATTGGTAGGTGTAGCCATAGTTTTTAAAACCGGACCAGACCGGCCAGTCCAATCGAGAACCGGATAGCAGTCCGGTCCGGTTTTGCTCATTACTCCTTTTGCAAGCTGAATCCGGTTTAACCCTATTAGCTGGCCGGTTTAACTGGTTTTTGTTCGAAGCCGTAAAAACCGGTCAAAAAATCGGTCAGTTAAAAATTTTGAAAAAATTTGAAAGACAAAAGAAAAACCAAACGTGACTAACACAAAACCGTTCCTCATTCTGTAAAGTTCTCCTTATTTACTGATAAAGAATAGCGACTAGAATATTAATTAATGAATTATTTTCTTTCTAATAGTATTTGTTATATTAACTTGAATTTGATTACGGAGATATCATATATATTTAAAATTTGAATGGTTGGTATATTTCACTTTTAAATTTGCATTTTTTGTGTTGAACTTCTATATATATGTGTATGTATGTATTACAATAATTTAGTTGAAACCTTGACACTATAAATTAATTATTAAAATATGATATTCTACCTTATTATTATTATTAATTTTATATTATAATTTATAAAAATCCGGTTAGACCCATTGAACCCCGGTTGGACTTATAAACCCAAGAACCCATGCCATGACCGGTTCCCGGTTCGATCCAGTTTTAAAAACTATGGGTGTAGCATCTACGAGCCAAATTTTCATAAATGACATAATCTCTCTCTCTTGTTTTTTTTTAAATTTTTAATAAATACCATTTATATTTAGAATTTTTTTAATAATTTATTATTAATTTAAGTTTGAACATGTTAATTCATTAATATGTAAAACTCTTTGAATTATTGATTTACTCTATTTAATATGCTCGAAAATATAAATTTATTTAAGAAAAATAGGTATCGAACTATCTCAATTAAGACATAAAAGTAATGAAACAACTTATTTCCTCTGTAAAAAAATTCCAACTTGATAACTAGTAAATTTTCCTATCCATGTTCATCATTTCAAATTGAACTGAGAGTATTTAAATTTTCGTGAAAATGAACAAATAATTTTTTGGAGATTTATAATTTAAGGGAAATAGAAGGAAGCAAAAAACAAATGGAATTTGTAGGCATTTGGTTCATTCAGCTGTTCATCCAATTGCCAACTTTGCTGAACCCACTTGACATTTTAGGAGGCGTTTGTTTGGAATATTGTTAAATTACGGGAAAAATTGAGATTGCGTGAAAATTTTAAATTATGATCAAATTTTCTGGAAAAATGATTTGAAATTTGAGATTATGGTATTTAGAATAATACAAAGTTAATTGTAAATTTTGGTGGATATAGATAAAAATATTGTAAAGTTAATTCTAACATATAAAGTTGGTATAATCGAGAATATTATACTTCTTGGGTATAAAGTATTTATCAACCACGCTGTAAAATTTTAATTTATGTAATCTCATATTACGGTGAATTTTATAATTAAATACCGTAATCTGTGGTGTAAAATACAATATAATTTAAAATTACACCAAACACAACCTTAATATGATATTTTTGTATGTTGGTGATTACGTCACATGGTACATAATAAAAGGAGCTTTTGAGGATATATATAAATGTAAAATCTCTTCCCATCCGTAAGGTCTTTCAGTATCCATCCCGAGAGCAAGGGAAGATCAATCTGTGTTTCCCGGTGGAGTGTCCTGCGGCGACTTTGTTACCCTGTCGGGAAGTTGGCTTCGGGCGGAGATCAAAGAACCAGCTTTGTGTAGCTAATTCTACCTGGGGGCTCTCAGTTGGAGAGAAAAATGTATGCAGATACAGGGCTGATGTTCCCCTGCTTCCCGCATCTGCCTCCAGATATTATACAGCTCGACGATTTCTGCAAATCCCAGAGGTCAAACGTTTCTATGGTACTGTTCCTTCTCTTCTCTGTACACATTTCTGTGGTTTTAGCTCTAAAACTCGCCCGCCAACCCCCTCTCGTTTATCTTGAGTGCTGGGGTCACTGATCTCTTCACTGTGATCTGCCAACCAATTACTGAGTGGGTGTTTTACCCTAAATGCTAGTTGGACGTTTGGTTTTTGGTTAGTTTTTATGTCAGATGCTAGTTTAGGTGGAGACGTACCATATGGCTTTGAACAGCTCCACAAGTAAATGCGAATGGGCGAAACAGAAGAAACCCCAAATGCGAGTAATTAAGTGTTAAATGATCGCCTGTCCTCAAAATTTCATCCTTAATACGATAGCTTATCATCAAAATTTGTTTTTTTTTTTTTTATGAGCAAAATCAAAATTTGGAGACGCTTACTTACCATGGAATTACTGAAATTTCTCGGTAAAAAAAATCGTTTGTTAAGTATTTTGCCGAACCTTGATTGGTTGAAGCTAAAATTGACCTGCATCCTACCTCTGCTCGAAGGAAGAATTTTATTATCGAAAGGACATTCACTTCAACTGGGAGATGCTTGTTCTTTACTTTTTTAACCACTTTCTTAGCAACAAGAACATAAAAAGAAATGGTTGGGGGGCTTTTCTTAGCATGTTTCAGATCTCTTTACAGAAAAGGTTAAAAAAAATGTGTGGAGAAGAACCTCACTCTTTCGAGTTCCGCGTCCTGTAAGGATATTTCCATTTTCTCAGAATTTATGATGTGAATTAGACAGCCCTTGGCTGGGATTCCTGGCTGAATACGGAATTTGAACTTATTGGGGTGTCTAGAAAAGGCAAAAAAGGTTATAGGTGTTGAAGATAAGCAAAAGCTAATCCTTTCTCTTTATCATTAACACCCAATGAGCTTATTTTGGCACTTACGTCTGCGGTACAGACAGGTGCAAAAAAAATGGGTCGACAAAATTCTTGTAAAAGCAGCTATAGGCCCTCGGTTTTTGCCTTGAGGATGCTAATTTGAGGGGAACAAACCTTTAATATGGTCTAGTTCCAAGATTCCAAGGAATGCTTTAGTGTCATTCTTACAGATTTGCTTTTGTAAATGGAGTTTGAACGGTTTAATTTTGTTTCCTCCACTTGAGTAAAGATTGACTGTTTTTTTTATAAGAAAATTCTGATATCGTTTTTCTTTGTGCGCATGTGTGTGCATTGACATGTTTCAGAGCAAACTTGTTCAGCCCTCTACCATAACAGAGTACGACTTAGGTGGAGAAGGAGATCTGTTCAAAGCTCCGGAACCGATAATAGAAGAACCGATCGCCGGACTTGATCCAATAGCCATGGCTATTTCCATGATATCTTGCGGGGAAGACTCCATCTTTGCCGAAGAGTTGAAGATTGCAGATATCACCTCTTTTCAGAGCGAGCCTCTTGTCAGCGAGGTCTTCTATGATTATCATAAGGATCTGTTTGAAAACGCAGCAATTGAGACACCTTTTTTTGAGGCATTGGAGAGTAAGATACCACCACTGAAGATTGATGAGAGTCAGTCCGCGGTAAATGCACTACCTCTTGATTTACCTTTCCAAAAGAGTGTGAGCTCAGGATGTCTTGATTCATCGGAGTGGACTCGTGGTGCTGCTTTGAAGCCGAACTTTCTGGACTTTTCTGGGCTGGATCTTGGAGCTGTTTATGGGATGCGAAGGGCATTCAGTGAAGGAGACATCAAGGTCAAATTTACTTTCCTTGCTTTAAAATTGAGAATCAGCTATCCATTTCTTATGAATCTTTCTTGACTTATGCACGCCCAGTGAAATAAGCATTTCATCACTCAAATCTTTTTATTGTTGTAAAGAAACGAAGTTCCAATGACTCAAATGTGCTATGAAGCAAGTGAACATTAATTGATTCTTGGTGATTGACGTCTATGAGACTGAGAAACTTTTAGATGTTTCTGGCTTACTTCGACAGGATAGGGCTGGGTCGTTCATTGACACTCCATTTTTATGACAGACTCTTAGTAATGGTAATAATGGTAACGGCAATGGTGATATTAGCCTAGTCCATTCTCCTGTTGAGCGGCCGGGACTCGTCAGCAACTGCTCCTCCGAAGATCGCAGGGAGAAGCTCTTGCGATACAGAGACAAGAAGACAAAGAGGAACTTTGGGAGGAAGATCAAGGTAAACTTACTCATCTATCTCCATTTAAGGAGGGTCTCTGGAATATAGCCAGTTCTCTATCGTATTGTTGAACTCAATTTCAGACTTCAGATTCACGAGATAAGCCGGAATGTTCTTGGTGTCAGTATGCTTGCAGGAAGGCCCTAGCTGATAGCCAGCCGAGGATCCGAGGAAGATTTGCTAAGACTGGAGAGCTCGATGTCTCCAAGAAGCAATAACTGTCTGACCACACCACAACCAAAAACATCGAGGAAGCTTCATGGAGCGATGCTAGCTTTAAAAGCTCAATGTATCTACCGAATAGTCGAGGGTTCCGATTACGAGGTTGAGTAATAGTAGTATGAGCTTCGGAAGCAAGCGAGGGGAGAGAACGATAGCTTCAGTTGTGCTTGTCACTTGAAAAAAACCAAATCCTGTAAGGCTAATAATATAATAACTTTCTCATAAGACCCCGGAAGTGTTGTATATATGGGGGGGTTTTGTTGAAGAATGAAGAGTTTGCAGTGGAATCATAAGTGCAATGTACCTACCTACTATGTTTTACCCTGTTTCATGTTTATAATAAAAATGCGGCTGTAATTTGTAGATATGCGGTCTCTTTTTCACGAGTTCCATCGGATCCGCCAATTCACCCCGTGATGTAAAAGCAAAAGCTTAGACAGCACGATATGCAATATGCATCTTTGTGTTGATTGATCTTTCAAAGAAAACATGGGGGAAATCTTAACGCCAAAAAAAAAAAAAAACATTTAAGGCAGTGTATATCCAAAAAAAGGATGATGTTGAAAAATGGAAAGCAACTCCTCTGGTGGAACTTGAAGGTCAAGATTGCAAACCAAGATGCCAGACTATGGTTACGCATCAGAGTTCTCAAGCACTGAGCAACAATCAAATCAACGCTAGAGAATGAAGCCTAGCTCGTGACGAACTCCAGATGGCTAGCCGATGTTTTCAAGGAAGACGACTGAGCGGCCGATATTAATCTCAAGCCCGCCACCAATTACATTCCAAGTATGCTAGCCTCGCTCTCCCTCCCTGTAATTTTGCAGGCAAAAGAATTTGTAACAGTCACCAAATATTTAGTTTGCAGGGAGCCTTGGGATGGACGTCATGCTTCCACCAAGGCCTGTAAAGATTTCTTAGCCCACCGATTCCCCTTAGTAAAAGGGTTTGCAGTTGCACCACTCCCAATCGCAGATCAGTATACATGACAAGGATGCATTCAGTGTGTCGACCTGTTTATTTCTGCCAAGATCCAAACTCAGAGGGAGATTCTCTTTATGAAAATAATTAAAAAGCTAATGGTCTAAATATCTTCATCTGCCGATATTTGAGCTGCAATTGATATGAATGTCAGGGCAAGAGTATCCGATCATTGTACCGTCTGTCCCAAAGGATACCAGAACTATCTATTCGCTCTACTATCCATGAGAAGTGCCGGTCCTTTTATTGTGCCTTTGCTAGATGGAGAAGGGCCCCATCTGCCAGCAGATCTTCCGCTCAAATATGGGGATTAAGAGACTTGCAACAAAAATAGAGTCGAGAAGATTTATAAGTAAAGAAAAAGATGATGAAATTGTTATCCTCAGTAAGCCGCATTCGAGTTTTTCTATGGGAGCTTTCCTCCGCAAAATGACCAAGTTCCTATACCAACACTCTGATCCATTCATCCCATCCTGTCCCAGTGGGATTGAAATACTATTTTCCTGGTAAGGGGAATCGGGTTGTGAGTGTTTCAACTCTCTGGCGGAGACTGGACAGCTTCTCCTCCAGAGGGAAGTCAGGAGAAGCGACATACTTCAAGAAGTCCTGAAGCTTTGATCCCGGGGCGCACTTCTTGGCTTCAAGGGTGAGCAGGATACCTTCGTGAATGAAATCCGCTGTTGCCTTGAACTCTTCCTCCGAGAAACTTCGGGTTGTCATTGCGGGTGTTCCGATCCGAATGCCACCAGGCACTAGGGCACTCTTATCACCTTTCAAATTATTTAAAAAAGAAAAAAAGAGAGAGACTTTTATAAGTTGTCTACTCGTGAGACAGTCATAGACGCCACATAGAATCGGACACCCAGACCTTATCTGAAAAATACTTCTTTAGAACAACATCAATCACAACAATTGATGGCTATGAGCGTGCCAGTGACCATCATAAGCCCCACAACGACCAACTATTTGCGATTGGCTCATTTTTTAAAGAATCTTCAGAAGAATTTATCTAGGTAGCTATCTGAACATAAAGCAGGTAAGGATTCACAGAATTCACCAGGAACAGAATTCTTGTTGAGCGTAATAGAGGCCAAGTCAAGAATCTTCTCCACCCGAGCACCATCTAGACCCTGTTCACATTATTCATTGACACGTTAAAATACGCTTTCCTTCAGATGGATTTTGTTAATTCTGTAAGAGTAGAAGAAAGAAACTCACCATTGGCCTCAGATCTACAAGCACAAGATGATTATCACTCCCTCCTGAGACCAGTGTGTATCCCAATTCTATCAATCGGTCTGCCAGAGCTCTGCAATTAGAGACCACCTATGATAAGAAGAAAATGTAAGGACAGAGCCAGATTGTTGAGGATGCTCTCATCACAAATCAACACCCTAATACCTTGTTCTGATAGGCCTTAAACTCTGGTGACTGAGCGAACTTTAAGCAGACTGCAAGCCCTCCAATTGTGTGATTGTGAGGACCACCCTGCATAGAAGAAGTCCATGTTGCTACTTAGCACAAATAATTATCAAACTAAAGAGCTAACTTTCCACAAACCAAGGGAATTCAGGATGTGTCAAAACTGATTCACATTTGAAATTATTAGAAAGAGGCTGTAAAACCTGTAAGCCTGGAAAGACGGCATTGTTGATTGCAGATTCAAGATCAACTCCAAGAACTGGATCCTTCCGGAAGAATATCATGCCACCTCTTGGCCCCCTCAAAGACTAGAAAACGTAAATTCAAGCCATGAGAAAATTTTACTGGATAAATTTGGCATGCAAAGTAACATCTTCTGGCAGGCCACGCCGTTCAAACTTCAAAGACACTAGTTTTCCACCCCCAAGGACATTATGGGGATACAATCAAATTATGCAGGAATCCGGAAAACAAAAAAAAAAAAAAAAGAAATTAAATAAATAACTAAATAAAATGCACCTTATGTGTTGTTGTTGTAACAATGTCGCAGTACTCAAAAGGATCAGCAACCACTGAAGCAGCAACAAGTCCACTTATGTGAGCCATATCCATCATGAGAAATGCCCCAACAGCATCAGCAATCTTTCTCAATGAAAACAATGATGACAGATTAGAAGCCGCAACAGGGTTTAGGACATGGCAATAGCATCATACTAGCACATATTCCCATACCTTTCTCATGCGACTGTAGTTAAAATCGCGTGGATACGCACTGGCACCAGCAATAATGAGTTTCGGTCTGAAGAGAGTTGCTGTTTTCTCCAGCATGTCGTAATCCACGAGGCCTATTGTAGACGTCATGTTAGAGAAAAGAATCACAATGATTATTACTTTACTGAATTAAAGACCAAAGGAACTAGAATAAGAGTACATCACCAGTTGATTCATCAAGTCGATAAGGCATGGACTCGAAATATATGGAGGTCCCAGAAACACGCCGCTTAGGGGTCATGAACCCATGAGACAGGTGACCCCCATGAGGCAAATCCAAACCCTGCATTGGTTAACAAGAGAAATGAATTAACACAAAACTTCTCAAGCACACAAATCTAGCAAGAAAATCACAGCAAGAAAGACTTAAGAGAAGATACCATTATACGGTCATGTGGATTTAATACTGCAGTGTAGACCTCAAAATTAGCAGGAGAGCCAGATAATGGTTGAACATTAACACCCCACTTTTTTGAGTCCAAATGAAATGCTGACAAGGCCCTCTTCTGGCATAAGGTCTCAAGCTCATCAATATACTCATTTCCACCATAGTATCTGAATTAAAACAAAAGGACCAGATTAGAGTATCAACTGGCTACTGCCCAAGTGACAGAAAAAGTAGTTTCAGAAGTCAGATAACTTACCTTTTCCCAGGTAATCCTTCAGAGTACTTGTTTGTGAGGCATGAACCGACAGCCTCCATCACTGCCCGAGATGTAAAGTTCTCAGACGCAATAAGCTCAAGGCTTCTGAACTGCCGATTCTTTTCCTTATCAATAATTGCACGCACTTCGGGATCAGCTTCACTAAGGCCATCATCTACAAAGGAGTACTCGTTACCTGAAGAAAGGAAGCAACAACTAATTTGTTGAGAGAACATACGTGGAAGCTAACATTACCCCAGCTAACCAAATCACTGATCCGCTGGTGAAAAGAACAAGAATTGCATAAAACAACATGATGAAATGTAGGAACAAAAACATTCTTGGGAGGTCCCGCGATTAACCTTCCAGCTCAGCCACAGGGACATAGACTGAAGAGGCTGCCTTGGCGATGATTAAATTTCCTCCACTGAAGGACGACTGCGGTGGTTTAACTGAATTGAGCTTCAGTTGATCAGAGAATCCAATTAAATTGAACCCTTTAGAAGAGAAAGGTGATGCCCTAGTAAATACGCCCTGTTGCAGAGTGACAGCTCCACCACAAGCCTGCATCTTAAATTGAACCCTTCAAAATTCTTTATTTTTGCACAGTTCCTGCAACAGAACAAATAGAAAAATTGGATTACATGTCAAAATCTCCACCAGAAAATTCCTGCACATTTTAACTGGACCTATCATGAAAATCGACCAAATTCATTCATAAATGATAAATCTGCATCTTATCTCAGCTATAGCTTCCCAAAATCCAAAAGAAACCGGTGTCAGCACGTTCAGAATATATCAGTGAGCAATACTAGACATCAAATTCGAAAGACTATCTACCGAAAATTTCCTTTGATCTGGGCATAATTCTTTGGCCATCGGAAGCTCTTTAATAACCTTAAAAAAAAAAAAAAAAGAAGAAGAAAGGTAGAAACTTTGGAATCCCAGATTCTGCTAATTCAAGTTAAATAACAAGGAAACTCAGCTCGCACAGACCAAGGCAGCATCATCATTCACGGGTAAAAGATTCTTCCCAAACAATCAATCCGTTAATATCAAATAAACATTCAAAATTGGCAGGCTTCCAAGAAAACAAAGACGAAACATTAAATTATACAGCCAGGATGAGAAGTACTGTAGATAAGCTCATGAAACCATGAGAACAATCTCATTAAAAAAAAGAGAGAAGAAATTGCGAGAACAAGCAATCTGAAAAATGACACAATTACGAGTCTGCTAAACCTCGCAAAATCTAAATAATTCATTATAGGAAAAGGAAAACAGAGGGCACAAACTCAAAGGCCTTAGTTAGACCCGAGAGACTCTGCCACCAGAAACAGATGACCGCAAAAGATTATTAGCAAATGACAGGGAAATGGATTGAAATTGGGTTGAAGGGGTGAGGAGAAATGGATGGAAAAGTTACTCTTTTTCTATCTCACCTTGGGCGGGGGAAGAGGACAGCAGCGAGCAATGGAGCTTAAACCCTAGAGCTCTCCTTTACCGAGAAGCGGGAGCTTCCTGTCTCTGTCGGGTAAGGGATAAAAAACAACAGACGACCAGCTTTTTCATGAAAACAAAATAAAAGCTTAATATTTATTTTATTTTTCAGGTAAGTAAAATGGAGATCGGCAGTTGGACTGTAGGAGCTTTGCCAGAGATTTTACCAGCCTGGCGTTGACTCATTAATTCCCTCATTAAATTTTAAATGAGTGATTTTAAAATCGATTTTTAAATTAGGATTGTCAATAAAAATTTTCCTAAACATTTCGCTCAAATCGCAACCTAGTTTTGGCTTAAGAATATTGTACGGTGTAAAAAAAAGTGTGAGAGATTTTTACCAGAACCAGAGCCGACCCGGCAATTTGGCTTTGCACAGCAGCTGTGGGAGAAACTCTTAAATGTAATAAGTATATCACGTGACAGTATTAATATAGTATCACAGATCAATCAAATCAAACTATTTTTATAATTATTTTTTTCCTTTCAAATTTTTTTTCCTTTTAAATTTTATTTAAAATATTAAAATAATAAAATATTATTAGCTTGTGATACTTCACTAGTTCTGTCAGGCGGACAACTCCTTAAATACACCACTGTCTCCGTATGTGGACTCCCTGCCTGCTTGAAAGGCCTTCTGCTTGTTGGGCTTTTACGCTGATCCAATCCCGTCCAACAAATTCTTGCGAAATAATTGTTTTATCACATAAAAAAAAATGTCGTATTGTCTTTATCTATATTGATAATTTTTAATTTTTTAAAATAATATAATATCTATTATTAACATGTCAAATAAATTTGACAGTAAATTTTCTGACTTAAAATTCTCTCTCTCTCGATCTTAATCTGATCACGATAATGCATGTACTCTTATCAAATCATCCATATCTATAGGTTAAAGGAGAGTTACAAGGGGATAGGTGTGGCGAGTACAAATGAATTTCACACCCCCGCGCGCGATCCCTGCCATGTTTTCTTCTGCCCCACTGTTTCCCCATTTTTTTAAATTATTTATTTCCTGGAATGCTTTGCTCTGAGGGTAAATGTCTCATTCGTCCACGTGCTCCTTCACTGTTCTTTCTCTCTTTCACCAGTACACCTTCTATTCTCTTTTTCCTTCCCTTTCACGCTACAGTCACCGCCCTTTTTTTTTTCCTAACCAAAGTTTTGGTCAGTTTACCTCTTAAACTGTCTATATATTTTTCTGTAAAATGGCACTGTGTTCTGCATTTGAGATTTTAGGCTAAAGATTTGAGATTTCTGTTCTTTGTCATTGAAGTGGTGGCTTAGTTTCAGCCTGCATCATCTCTATTTTTGTTTGCTTCGTGTTCGTCGTTACTGCTATAAATTTATAATTATATTAAGATATCATGACAGTAATGCGGTCATATATGTGTTTTTCTCCTCGATATAGCAGGATATCCGATCTTTGCAGCACATATTTGAGTAAAGAAAAGCTCTTGATCATGAATTCGAAAGTTTATGGCTTGCAAGATCTGTGAAAAAGTGTAAAGAAAGTTATAATGACAAGTCTGGGTTCCACACTTACATTCAATTTTTTAGTACAAAATGAAAGCAGTTATATTTATCGGAGAACTAATAAGCTCATTCATTGAGTAGTTCAATTCCTTTTTATTGAATCAATCCATCTAAATTTACACTCTATTTTATGGTTTTCATAATTTAATATGTGACTTTTTTGCTCTTAAGACTCTTTTAAATCATTTCTGATCACTCTATAATCATTTTGGCAAGTCAGTTGGTTTCTTTTTTCCCTTTAACAAAGCACTTTTCGTGGAATCCAACTATATTTAGCCTAATAAATTCTTACTATTTCTCTCTTATTGCACATATGTTGGTAGCCAATGATCTCCCAACTCACTTCTAGATGGGTTTTGATATCACTTTAACAATCAACATATTGAAACAGAACAGTAATCCTCAAAGCCTCATCATATTGAATTTTATGTATTTAACAATTTAACCTATAAATTTTTACTAAACATGATGTATTTGCTCACTCTACCGATTTCGAAATTGTAGTTAGTATTAGTTATTGCAAATTATGTTGTCAGTTCTATACTTTTTTCAATTATATTGTCCTTTATTTATCATGATAGTTTAAGGTAATTTATTCCATGATTATTTACACACACGGATAAATGATTGCACTTAATGCATAGACCTATATCATAGCTCCTCAGTCTCTACCTCTTGTCGATTTCGTCCATCTATTGCATCTTCTTATCAATGCATTTATTTGGGATTCATCTATATATATGAAATTTGAATGTCTGCATTTTTAATTCAGTTTACTTTATATTTCTAACCAAATTTCCTAATAAATCTCTGTTAAATCCAACAAGATCATTAAATGCTCTAACTCTCATCTATATAATAGCTCATTATTCACGGAATGTAATATTGTAATTATGGTTACTTTTTAATTATATTATGTGTAAAAAAAGTTTTGGACAATGTTATTGTGTCCGCCCAATTGGTTTTTAATCTTATTATGTGTAAAGCAAGCTTTGGACAATGTTGTTGCGTGTGCCCAATTGGTTTTATTGAGATCGGCAGCATATCGGAAATCCTCTATCCTTACTTCATGCTTCTTGATTATCCTCTGTACACTAATGTCCTCTATTTAAACTATGTGTGAGTACTGCATGTTGATCGACCTTCTTATAATTAGTTAACACAGCTATTATATGCTGTAAAAGATAGATCCTGAGTATCGTCTGTTGACCAATCTCTTCATTACAATTATTTAAACACAACTATTATATATTATAAAAAATAGATCGAATCACAGTATAGTGCGGGCCGTTTTTCCAGTTGTACATATAGCAGAGTAGCAAGCAACAACGTGATATAATAATCTTGGAAATTCATCAGGTCGTTGGTGGGGTCCAGCTGGGCAACGGTGTTCCCTTGGGTATGTCAATTATGAGCACTTACTGCTACCGATACCGATGCGGCCAAACACAGGAAGCTTCAGCTGTCTTGAGCCACTGATATGAATGGAAAATTTGCATATAACGCGCGCGCGCGCGCGTATCTATCCTCCTCCTATTTTCTCCCGTATCATGGAGGAAAGAATATTTTACAAGAAGACAAGGAGGGTGAAGAGATAGAAAGGAGAAGATGAGTCGATTAATACTGAGTAGTAAGCTCGAAGCTTCTCTTCCGATGAACTAACCCTAAAAGCTTCTAACTAACCGGATTTGGACTGTGAGGATGTATCGAATTCCACATCACTCCTCACGTCGCCTGCAGCTTCTACTGTGATAAGGAGTAATCTGTACTCAGCTCTACAAGATATAAGCTTCTGGGCTGGTGGCGAGATTCGATTTAGCTGGGTCAACATGAGCAAAAACTTGTGGTGATGACATATATATATATATATATATATATATAAAGTGCTCAAAAGCCGATAGCAGAAATCATCGATCGGATCCATGAATGTAAACCTTATACATGGTTCATATATCAATCATTGATCATTTTACCAGCACCTGCTGGATTTGTAATTTGTGGGCGTTGGCTTGTCTGGTCGTTTTCTGGATCTTCTCAGTGCGGAAGATGCTGCTTTTTTGGACGGGTTTAGCCATTAGCTTCTCCAGTGGGACCGCAGGGTGCCGTCAACTACAAGTCCACTGAGGCCTACAAGTCAACAATGTTTGTTTAGAGAAGAGAGGAGAAAAAGCAGTGGTTTTCTCTTTTAAAGAAAATATGCAGAAAACAAAATTAATTAATCTGTGTGTCGCTCTGAAATATCAACACACATCGTATGAATTAATTTAGACAGTTCAATATCTCTTTTTTTAAAATAAGAATTTGAATTTGAATGTTATAAATGAAGAAGAGAATCAAATCCTTTACTTGAATTGAAAAGAATCGAATCCTTTACATAAAGCTTCCTGTACATTAACAGTATTATTACCAATCATTGATATCATCATTCATCGTCTCTCTTTGTATTTACTTGTATTTGCGTGTGGGTGTGTGTGTGTGTGTATATATGCATATCCAAATACGAGCACCCAATTCAGCAGCCTCCTCTCCCTCTTACCATTTCCATGGCTGTCCTGTCTTGTTGATCCTCTGGTTGTTCCTTCTCCCGTTCTGATCACTGCCTTGTAATTAATCTGATCTCTTTCTTCTCAAAGGAAGGGGAAGGCATGGAGAAGAATCGTCGGAGACAACCCAAACCCAAACCCAAATCCAAATCTAAAGCTGCTGATTCCGAAGGTAAAACATAATTCTCCTACTCATGCCGGCCGACCGGTTTCTTCTTCGCCTCTCATTTTTTGGCCTAAAACCGGTTCACTTATCTTCGTAACAGAAGCCCATATATGAGTGATCGTTCTGGATGATTGTTCAATATTGTTTGGTGATTTTTCCTCTCGGCAGAGGTTAGCAGCATCGAGTGGGAAAACATAGTCATGTCTGAGCAAGAAGAGGACCTCATCTACAGGATGCATAAGCTTGTCGGAGACAGGTAACCGATCAACTCAAAAACAGCTGGGTTTCAACCTTAACTATGGAGGTTCATTTTAGAGACGTTTACATCCTCAAACTATCTTTCACTAATCGGCCAAAATGTGCTGTCGTGGTGAGATTAGAAAAACTTATGGAATTTGTTTACTTCTTTTGGCCATCCACTTCTGTGTATCATTATGACACAGCTGAAGATGCCAAGGTATAGTAGAATTTTCGGACTTCTGCCACTGAATTGAAACCCGGAATGTTCTTCCAAGCACAATGAACGAACAGCGGCCACTTTTTGATGCTGATGTTCATTCCTTTCAAACATGTGATCGATCAACTCCCCCGAATGAAACATTGGATCAACTTGCAGTCCATCCCCGAATCGGGAGGATCATCAGCCAGGCATCTCCTTCTGTCTTTTGGTGCCCACAAGATGAAATGGAATCGGATCAAACGCTTTCCTTTTGTTGTTTTTTTTTTTTTCCACCACGGGCCGGGGTAGTGATTGGAACTAGGATCTGGTGCATATTTACATCCCATCTACAGCACCTGGCGATTTGTGAATACCAAATGAAGCACAGGTTATCCTTAATCTTATCATGTACCCAACGGAATTTGGAGTTTGATACGTATTCATTTCATCTACCAGGTGGGACCTGATAGCTGGAAGGATTCCGGGACGAACAATGGAACAAGTAGAAAGGTTCTGGGTAATGAGACACAGTGAAGGGTTTGCATTTGCAGGGAGGACAGGGGAAAACAACAAGAAAGCAAAATATGGAGCTGTTAACTCTTGACTTTGAATGTTTGTGCAGTGCCCCACCGTGGCTGAATCTGATTTCTTTGGGCTTCAATTAAGTCTGTGGGTCATCTCTACTTGGGTTTTTCCACATTCCACAATGGTACATAACACACACACACATACACACACACACACATATATGTAATATATAAAACACTAATTTTTAATTTACGACTCTCAAATTCAATTGCCTTCTGGGCAATTACACCCAGATCATACGAGGGATGCAAGGAGAGAAGAAATACGTGAGATAGCTTATAGAACACACCTCATTGACTCAAGGCCTGGTCAAACTTTGCGGGGCACCAATATGCTTGGAAGTTTCACTGTCGTCTTTAATGCTTGGGAAGCCTTGCAAAACAAAGAGTAAGAGTCTCTTGGCATAAACTGATATGGTCTGCACCAAACACCCCCAAGCACAACTTCATTTGCTGGTTAGTTACAAGGAATAATCTGACTATTATGAACAAAGGCAGTAAATGGAATAATAAAGTGGACACAACTTGTAGACTTTGTGGTTCAGAGGAGGAAACTAGAGACTGCATTTTCTTCCAATGTCCTTTTATTATGAATATCTGGCAACGCATTTTACGAGTGATTGAAATTGAGAGGCATGTGGGAGATTGGTCACATGAGCTAGAGTGGGTGGTGACCAAAAACAAGGGGAAAATCAATTGCAGCCAACCTCTATAAGCTATTCTGGCAAGCACATATATGTACTATATGGAGAGAGAGGAACTCGGTGATTCACAATCAGAACATAACTATGGCCTTCGTAGGAGGCTTGGTACGAGGTCGTCTACTAGGGCTTTCGGATATGAGTAAGACAGTGAAGAATGAAGTTTAGCAGATAAGTTTGAGAAATTGGGGAGTTCTAGTGGATTCTTAATCCCATGTATATGGTCTCTGTTTTTGTTTGCGTTGGTTACTCAAAGCTCTTAAGGCTGTGAGGCTATTTGACTACATGTTTTTTCTTTGCAGGCTTGCGAGCTGAGGTTTTTGGGTTTATGCCAACATATTTTTGGGCCATGATAAGATTTTGTAAATATGGATATTTGAAGAATATAAAAAGAGCACACACTTATTTTATCCCAAAAAAATGAAATTTGAGCGATGGGTTGGGCCACTGATTTCACTACTCATCTGGGCCTGTAGTGAAGTGGATTTCCATCGTTTAAATTGAACATATGATTCCTTCAAGATGACCTTGGCTTGGCTTGGCTGGCTCTCCTTATAATTTTCAAAGACAACTTTGAATAAAACTTCTCCATGCCATAATTTTCTTCCTCTGCTCTTCTTTATTCCACCACTTTTAATGGAAAAAATATTCAGTAATCATATTATCACGTGATGGCAATTGGCACAACATTTTATTTCTACGAATACAAATAGTAATATCAGCAAACAATTCAGATAGTTAATTGTATCTTTGCAGACACATATTACGGCAGGAAATTTCCCCAAAATAACAAAATTAAAATTGGACCCTGCTATAAAAAGGCAAGGCAATTTATAAGAAGGGCTACTCCTCCATCCTCTCTCTTCACCCCCTACCGTCTTTCTCTCTGTGATGACCGTGCTCTCGATCGGTCTGAAAGAGACAGAGAGGGTGTCTGGTCATTACAGTTTCACGAAACAACAATGGGGGTCTCGAGTTGTTCTTCGTTTGCCATCTTTGCAGCCATGTTCTTTCTGATCTTCAATATCTATTGGTTCCCTCTTGCTCTTGCTCAATCTCCAGCACCAGCGCCTGCTCCCACGAGCGACGGTAGTCGATCAATTTCCCCTCATTTTTATCAGTATCCTTTTTTTTTTCTCGTTTTGTTAATTAATATTCGATCAAATTTTCATGCTTTTCGGGAGGAAATTGAACGCGGAGCCAAACTTTCTTGAATGTGATGTGACTACTCTACGACGGGGGACATTCTTTTCATACACTGCATGTCGGGTTCCGAAAAGTTGGCAGAGGCCCGAGGCGTAGGCACGTGGAAAAAACACACTTTATTTTACAATGAATACTGATGGGTTGTGTTGCATATATTTCTTGTGGTTGTTGCAGGCACGTCGATAGACCAAGCGGTAGCATATGTGCTGATGCTGGTGGCTCTTGTGCTCACATATCTCATCCATTAGTTAATTAATTCATTGATCCAATGAATAAATTTTATTCCATATTATCATTTCTCATATATAAATTATTATTGGGTCCAAAAAAAATAGAAAGAAAGAAAATATAATCCAAAAGAACAGGATTTTTGCTGACTGTTTGTTTTTTTGGATGGGCCGGTGGCATTTCGAAGTTGAGGCACAATTCAACTGGGTAGATCCTAGAGATTCATTTATTTATTTGCTTACTATCATTCATATTATTTATGTGAGGCTGTATTCGATACTACTTTTATTACGATGATAAAATTCTTTGTTTGGTTGTAAATGAAATTCCGTTAAATTGTTATTTCTAGCAAACAGGGACGTGTTTACGTTTAGTAAGTAGTTTATGAGGTTGGATGTTCGATACTTCTCTCCAATTGCATATATAAATTTGATTAAGCGACCCCACCACATATATGTTGAACTAAAAGCAGCACTTTATGAGGTATTCAAGGGCCGAAAAAGTGAACTCCTCAACGTTAAAACGAAAATTCCATTAAACTTAGAAAGTTCTGATGTGTCTTATGATTTTTGTTTCTTAGATTCTTCTGCTATAGACATAATGTAACTGCTTTTAAATTGAGCTGGAAGCATTTTTTCACCGTGACCAAAGTGAATGTCTGAATAGGGATCAATTTCAAGGACTAGGCTGGAAATCTTGTAATCTCGTAGAAATGAGAAAAGGTATGTTTAAACTGCATATCAAACTAAGACCAAATGGTCCCGTGGTATCAGTTCAACATCTTTAATAATTAATCAGACATTGATTCAAACGAAGCCCCGGTGTACTTTTTATGGATCTCGAGCTGAAGGATGATAGTGCACTTGTTACATTTGGTCCAATAAAAGATTCGAGAATCTTACATTGCTGGAGAATTCAGACAGAGTTCTAGCTTGTTAACAACAACTTTCTGACCCTTTTGCAGTTATGTTGCCAGCTATGTATGGATCAAAGATGTTAAGGGCACTCCTCTCCATTAATACATAAGTTCTGCACTGAACTCAAAGTTGTTGAGAAGTGCTCTCGAAGAATTCAAAGAAAGATATTACTCGAATCTTGGTGGCAATTACAACATGTTAAGAAAAAGCTAGAAGAGGAGGAGTAAGTCTTAGATGTATGGTCAGAGCTGATATGATGAAGGCATTTGATTCAAATGTCTGGAACTTTCTGATGAACACATTAAAGGCTGTTAAGAACCATCGGCAGTTTCTGTCATGGATTGATGCTCGTGTCATTGGAGCGATGTCTTCTTTCAATCTTAGTCAACCGAAGCCTTGAAGGTTAATGTAAGGGAAGGATTCATTATCATCCTTTTTGCTCCAAGGTGAGATTACTCATATGGAGTTTGCTGATGCGGTCCTCATTTTATATGAACGGGGAACTCAAACCTATTTGGTCTCACCTGCAAATCATTCAAGAATTTCATCTTTTCTCAGGGCTTAATCTCGATCCCAGTATCCTAAGCTCTTTATGCCGGGCCAATTCATGGAGCCAGAAGACTTGCAGGTCGAGGAAAATGAAGAATATTGAGCAACCGACAACACAATTCTGCCTAGATATCACCACACACCGAGGGGGATATAGGCACTCCTCCATTTAATGATTAGCCATCAAGATTCAAGAACAGATGCAACGCTTTCAATAGGATCCTTAGATGGAGCAGAAATATAGATCCTGGCTGCGTTTTATGTGGATTGGCAATCTGAGCTTGCCAGTGCAGTCTCAAGATACCTGGCATTCTCAGTTATATTTCATCTGGAAGACCTGAAACGAGTGGATTTTCTCTACAATCCAGCCCCCTGAAGAGAGAGTGCTTGCTTGCTTATTTAGAATATGTCAGTCAAATGTAGAATATTGGGTATGAAGGAGCTGCACAGGGAATCTCTGAGAACCTTCGAGCTCGGCCTGTGGCATCCTGCAGGTTTATGTGTACTTATTTACATTTTGCTAAGTAATTATAAAGAGAGCAGCGCTGCTTCATCGATTGAGTTTGCTTAATCGGATGATTCCAAGCAACCATAGACAATATATATACCTATGCCTTTGAATGTTCTCCAAACAATTTTCAATCTCCTGATCCCGTTTAGATAGATCCACTACATGATCGAATTAACTATGATTCATTGCGAAGGCTCTAATAAAGCAAGTAAACCATTTACATGGGTCAATATTTTATGGATACTTGCCGGCTACACTTGGATCTTTTTGAACAACGACCATCCATCTGTGTGGGCCCAAAATGTCGAAGGAGATGGAGACAATGCTAAGATAATTACGTAAACAAGTTGCCACGCCCATAGCTGTTCTTAATCTATTTCACCATCCACTAATTCTTCTCGATCCCTAGTTAAAGAATAAAATTGTGCCGAGAAAGAGGGATTTGTAAAGTCGATATTACACTCGTCATGTGACTCGGAGATCCTGAGTTAGATCTCACTCGTGGAACTTCTAATACCCTTTTTATCTTCTATTTCCCCTACCATTTTTAGGCTTATGTACCTCATTTGTATACGAAAAAAAAAAAAAAAGAAAAGAATCAATTGTGCCGAATAAGTTTTTAGACTCAACTCCTTGCGTCACTAAACGTATCATTGCGCTCCTCAATAATATGGATGTAAACAATGGAAAGAACCGGACAAAGTCCAATTCAAATTCAAGGACCAGACATAAAGATGCGTGTAAAGAAACAAAATCAAAAGACGAAAAACAGGCTCAGCTGGTTATGGCTATGGCTAAGGTGAACAGGTCATGGGGGTTTGGTTGACAATTTATTTCTTGGAGAAAGGAATTGATGTTGGGAAGCTCCGTTCTGGTGTAGGCGACTTGTCTTGTGGACTTCCTAATTAAATTTGTGTTTAATGAAGGTTTTTTGTCGCAAAAAGCAGGCAAAAAGTGGTGATTTGAACGCATAATCAGCCATGTAATTTGGAAATGTGTTGAAAGCACTTTGCTTTGACTTCCATTTGGGTGGCGGATGCATGGAACGACATGACCGAATTCCCCTAAAAAAATCTAACTTAGATTTGCTTAGAAAATTCGATTTTTTAAATAATAAGATATCATATTCAGATCATACAAATGAAAAAATCATTATTCGGGAGAGTTTTTTTTATCTAATTGGACTTAAAATTGAATTATTCAGTGATTAATCATATTTTATATATCAAGTGATACACATTCATGGATACAAAGATTGGAGTGAAAAGGCAAAAAAGGAAAAAGCATTTTGATGATGAAATGTTGCATCCTCTTGCTTTTCTGTCTCCACTCTTTTCGTCCATCTTGTTTTTTTTCCTTGTTTTTATTTCCATGTGGTTGCAATCCCAAATTGAAATTTTGAGACTAAGATCCTCATGTGTGATGGAAGACTAAGATCCTCATGTGTGATGGAAGACCATTAAATGTTAATTAACTTTGAGGTAATATGTCAACTTCAGCATGAGATCTATCGAGATCTCTCACCGATCATTAGTTCACCCCCTCCGGTCAACTTTCGACGGAATGTGTAATTGACAGTTTTATCTTTTACCATGTGGAGTTTGAAAGCAGAGAGAGAGAGAGAGAGAGAGAGAGAGAGCAACCGCTTTCTTCATTTTATTAACATGGCAACTCACTTTTGTTGATTTCGATTCAGATTTGGCTGTGCGATTGCGGTATATTATGTATCGACTCTTACATATGAATTTTTTTTTAAAAAAATAATAGAATAGAACAAAATTGAAAACTGTTACACATTAATTTGAATATTTAGGTGGATATAAGTACCATCTCTAATAAATCTGGTGAAATTTTACACGGTATCGAGATGGGTGACCATGTCGGCTCACATCTTGTCAAATTCAAGTGTGAAACTCGTGATTCATAAAAGATTCGATATTAGAAAAAAAAAATTCAGGCTAGGATGGAAAAGAAACTCGGGCTCGTGCATGAATAGTTGTTTCAACGATTCAAGTAGGGAAGAAAAATGTCATGCTAGATATTAGTTTTTAAGAACGAGGGTTCAACAGTAAGTAACAAAAAAATTATAAAATATGGGCGAAGTAAGTGCCATTACTTATGAGCTTAATTTTTTATCAGTCTTATTTATTAATTTAATTTTCTAATTAGGTATAAATTCAAATTTGTTAGGGGCGAGCGATGGAAAGAATGCGAGACAGCCCACTTGAGTATTACATTACATTCAAAGCCGAGATGGGCTGTGTCAAGTCTCACCGTGAAGAAATTAGGTGGCGGCAAACTAATTGCTTCTAGCTTTAACTTTCGCAACTACAAAGAAAACCGCGTTGCAAACCATACGGCCGTATGTCCAGTAAATGTGGCATTCCTATACGTCACACATGTTAGAAAGGTGGCGATTCGAATATGTCATTTGTAGTGATGAGCTAGTATACGATCGAGATATTCAAAAGCAGATCGTTCGTTATTGATCCTACGAATTATTTTTATTATCTGGCTAACTATATAACTTTTTTGTGAACTTTTGTCAAAGATCATTTCTTACAGAGTTTTACATTGCTTCTTGGATCCTCGTCCCATTCCTCCCCTATCAATTTTATTTTCATGCTTTATTATATTTTTCTTTTCTCTGTGTCCACTTCTCAACGGTAATCCCTCTGGCCAAATTGGCAGCAATCACCTCCGACTATCCTGTCGGTGGGTAAAAAGTCAAACATCGATGGCCTCGCGGATCCCCACTAACTTTCCACCTGCACCATCCGATGCTCGGGGGCAATAGAAGAACGGCCATGATTGCACGATCGTACAGAGCCATCATAGACTGTTTTCAACTGGTGAGGAAGGCCGCCGCCTGCCCATTTGGCCCAATTGCCATTTGCGCCTAGAACTTTCCTTTTCACTCCACTCCGGACCCTCTAGTCTTAGTATTGCCCATTTCCCACCCTGAAATTTCTTGTGCATCTCGGCTTCCTCCTAAAAGCTTACAGAGTTGGGGGGTCAATGTAAATTAAAGTATGAGGGGGTAAAGTGAATTGCCCGTGAAACTTGGGGGGGTGCAATGGGCAATCAATCCTTCCCGGTGGAAGGTGATTGGGTGCAGAAGCCCCCACACGCAACTCACGTGCTACCCCACTGGATGGTGCGGGCACTGAAAAGTCGCCCCCCCTATCATGTGCAGCGAATCAGATTCATTCCAACGGGAGTAAAGAATTTTCCGATTTGGTGGGGCCGGCCAGCTTTCCGTACAAGTGACACGTGTTCGGTCAACCACTGCTTCCTCGGGAGGAGCGATCGGTCAAACTTTTGATAGGATCGTTTTGGGTTAAAACGACGCGAGCACTATTTGTTTGATTGGGCATGACATTCGTGGGTCGAATTACCAGTACATCGTGTCGCTATGATTAATGATTGCGACCTTCCTACTTCAGCAAACACTAATACTGTTTTAAAACCCATAGACAAGGCAGCTTGCTTCATCTGTCCATTTATCAGTTTAATTTAATCGATTAAAATTAATAATTTAAATTAGAAAATATGAGACGAGAGTAATTAATTTATAATTCTAGTAGATATTTTAATTTGATAGACTGTAACCAGTTAAGTGGTTCTATATGTATGTATATATCATTATCCCTTACCATGAGGTGATATGCTATTTTATTGTGATTTGAATTCATACTAAAAAAAAATTGACCGGATATGATAATAAGTCAAGTCGATCGGATTGCTCGCACAACCACTCATATCTAAGTATCTCAGTGAATTGATCAGCCATGCTTTTAGTGACAAAGGACGCCCGGTAATGCAAAGCGTGTATATTTATGCAAGGACACGCATTGGTATACATCCCAATTCCAAACATATAAATACATGCGTATAAATTCTAATAAATATTTTTGGACACGTGTCCCAAACATATGCAATATTTGTGTGTGTGTGTCAGCCTACGTACATGAACTGTAAAAACGCGTGTACGTAGACATATGTACATACTTGCTTCATTTTATATAAAGTAGAAGAGTTGTACGAAGAATTTAATAGCCCCAACATAATGTACAGTAAAATCAATACTTTTAGCATCTATACTCGTCTATTTATATGATATATGAAATCTAACTTAGTAATAAAATAAATTCTCCAGCTTAAATGCGAACAGTTCGTGCAAATTAATTTTAAAAGCTGGACTGGGGGAAATTGGGTAGACGGGTTAATACGTAAAACAGGAGGTTGTTGGGTGCGAACTAAGTAATTTAAGAAAAGTGTCGGTTGCTGTCATCAGTTTGCCAACCGTCATTATAGTCACGGGTAGCCTTTTCTCGACCTTTTTTACTATTGATTTCCCGATACCCTGATTTATGTTTTATTCCAACTAAGTCCTCTGACTTCATCGGAAGTGCACGTCCGAAAAACTTGCTATCGTGGCCGGGTCACGGAACTTTATTGAGGGAGTGAGATTAAATGGCTATTAATGGAAGAGCAAAATCACTGATTAATAAAATACAAAATAAGATAATTTAATTAAAAGAAGATAAAATTGTTGAAATTTAAATGATTTTTTTATATCTTTCTGTCTTCTTTATAATCGAAAAACATGAAGACGGAGATGCGACTAACTAGGTAGATTATGTATTTAATTAGTGAACCGATCCTGGCAATCATTGGTCTGATCATGTCATGTACTCTCCTTAATTAGCAGGTCGGTTTGTTCCCAAATTTCCTCATCGGTTAATTAATTTCTTAATAATGCCTCCTAATTTCTCCTCTCTCGGCGTGGAATTATTATATCGGTCCATTCTTAAATTTATTCCGACGACCAGTACCATGGACCCACGCCTGCCCCTGAAATTCTTCAAACCAATTGCCTCAACTTCCTCCAGTACGTTATGGCGTGGAGGCGCGTCTAAAATACCTCACGATCCCATATTCATCACTGTTGTTGATTTCTGTGTTACAAGCGGAACGCTAACGAAGTGGGTTTAGAACGGACTGCTGAGTTTTAGAGAATGTTGAGGTCATGTTGTCACATGTTATATTACAATTAATTGATCTTACAAGAGAATGAGTCCGTTTCCATCCAAAAAGTTAAGTCATTAAATTGTGGTATTCAGTTATCTTATAAATCCATTACGGTACTCTTATATGACCAATGTGAGATATGATAATCACAACCTCAAAAGAAAAAATAAGTACCAAAACCCAATCTTTCATAACAAAAAACACACTGATAAATTTGTAAAAATTAGGGTTTAAATGAGAAAATGAATATATAATAATATCTGGTGGGGTCGGAATGTAATGATGAATATTTATACTATTGAAAAAGTTTGATATAATAGTATTATTTTTGATCTGGTATTGAAAGATTTTAAATTCGATTCTCATTGACTTGAGTCCTCATTCCCCTTTACTTCTTCTTCTGATGGACCTCCTCTCTATATTAAACAAAAAACACGTACTAATATTTGTGGTCTCTGAGTCAGTCCTAAGCAACAGCAACAGTAGCATACGCAGATTTGGCACAATTATACGCACCTCATGAGCATGCATATACATACATACATACATACAAACATATATGTATATATAACAGGATAATATATTTTCCTTTCATTCCGACCAGTGTGGACAAAAATCTGAAAGTGCCCCTTTCAGGTAGGTAGGGGGAAGACGTTACCTTTTCGACCATCTTGAGATACCATTGATCATAAATCGATTTCTTATGGATGAAGCAGCCATCTATCTGTGTGTGTGTGTTTGTGTGTGAGTGAAACATTTAAAAAAAAAAAATTGATAATCATGCTTAAGGAAAGTATCAACTGTTCCATTTGCATATTAGAAAATTTCTAGGTAAATTTATTTGAATTAATCCATAGATGTGTTAACTGCACATATCGTGATTTATATATCCACGTTGAACTCTGTTACCTCCAACATCTTTGCCTTGATTGTTTGAAGTTAATCTTCATTTAGCTTTGATTTAACGAGCTCTCAATCGGCATTTAATTTCTACATTATATTGCAGTTAACTTTATGATGGAACATGTTACTACATAATTGATAGCTGCACTGATAGTATTATCATTGATAGAGAAATTTTGACATGATCCAAAGATTGTCATATTATATGAAAAAATACTAATCAAATTATAATAAATAATAAACTAATATTAATTACTTACTGTAATTATTATTAATTATAGTAATTTAATTTATTATTAGGTAATATCTTTTATTTTTTTCATTAAGAGAAAAACAAAAAAAAGGGAAGAATCTTGAAGATAATAGAAAATAAAATAAATCAATTATGGGGAAAAAAATATTAAAGGCCAGAGTTGCACCGGCTAGAGTCAGTGGAACCGCAAATCGCGCCTTCTCATTCGGAAGAACGGAAGCGGCGAAAAGAATGCCACAGCGGGCTTTTGACTTTAGCCACGTCATTCACGATATTCATGCCACGTGGCAGTTAAGAACATCAAAATTTAGATTCACGCCAAAAGGGGGGAAAAATCGATTCCGTTAATTTGTTTCCTTCTCGCGAGGGGAGAAAAAAAGGATTTACTGCTTTATTTATTCTTACCGGTTCACAACAACTCCCACACCCTCAGATCGCCGTTTAGTTATAACTTTAACGGAGATTTTCCAACAAATAAATAATTAAAAACATCTAACAGAAAAAGGCCACAGTGGGGACAACAAAGTGAAAAAAACAGCTTTCTCGATAATGGGTCGCCGCCGGTACAAAATCTGCCGTGAAACCGGCAAGCCAGCGGCGGCGACGACATCCGCAAAACTCCCTTCAAAACTGGTGAACCGCTATCCCATTCTCATAGGACCGCCAGAGGATCCGATGCGAACAAGTCGCCGATGTCTTGAAAGTAATTGTCGACCTGGCACGTGTCCATAGACAGGGAAGGGAAATCGTCGGGCGGCGTGTCGAGGAACATGTCACTGAAGTAATCCTCGCTCTTGAGGATGTTGTGCAGGTCGCCGGAATCGTCGAAGAACGTCCAGTCCGTTGGTTGAAAGTTGAATAAATCGTCGATGAAAGGCGGGAAGTCGAGCTGCAGGAACTCGGTCGAGTCAGATAGACTCGTCTCCCCTTGACACTCCCGGACCTCCTCGGACGGTTCGGACAGATCCGGCTCTCCCGTAGGCTCGGAGTCGTCGCCAGAGCCAGAGGATTGGGTTCTGAACTGGAGGACTGAAGTCGGTGAACTGAGATTGTGAGATTCATCGCCTGAGTCGTAGCCTGACACAGTAGCGTCACTGACGTTAACATTAACGCTGACGTTATACTCGGGGGCCTTTTCCTTGGACGGCGGGGTAGCGAAGTTGGTAAGAGCATCGGGCCCACGGAGCTTGATGGCAGCATTGTCGTAAACCATGGCAGCCTCTTCCGCGGTGTCGTAGGTTCCCAGCCACAGGCGGACCCGCCTCGCCGGGTCCCGGATCTCCGCTGCCCACTTACCCCATGGCCGCTGCCGTACGCCGCGGAACTTCTTGACGTTACCGGTAGCGGGAGGAACCTTTAGCGACCTCCTCGAAACAGATGCCACCCCGACACCGGTGCCGCTCCTCTTGCGGCTGGTGGGGGTGGCAGCGCTCTTGCAGCCTGTCTCGACGGAGATCTCTGATATGTAGCGCTTCACGCGCCTACGGGAGATGAAGAACTCGCCCTCCTCGTCACTGGAGGAGTCGGTGGCGTCGGGGTCGGTGACGGATATCCGTACTGTTCTGGGCAAGGGAGGAGTCCTCGGGGAGGAGGATTTCTGGGGTTTTGCGAGTTTCCTGGAGAAGGTTCTGTGTTCGGTGAACTTGATCGGGCATAGGATTCTCTGGTCCATTTTTTTTTTCTTTTACTTTCCCTTTTCCTTTTGGGTCTCTCACTGATCTCTCAAGGTCTTGTTTCTCTCTTCTTCACTCTCGCCTGGAAAGAGAGGGTAGAGTGAAAACCAGAGGATTGAAGGAGAAGCTTCAGAAACCTTGAAGACGATACAGGGACAGTTCAAAAATCTGCCCGAAAAGAGACCTCGAAAGCTCAGCTTTCTCGGAGAAAGAGACTCCGAAAAGTCTCTCAAGAAAAGGATTGCCTCCTAATGCTTGAACCTCGATAATCAAACTATTCAATGGTTGCAGCGAGAGAGAGAGAGAGAGATGGTGATTGGCAATGGTGAGGAGATTCCAGTGGGGTTGTTAGGAGCAGAGTGCATAGAACAGAGTGAGAGAAGAAATGCGGTAGGAAGTGAGAGAGAAGGTGAAATCAAACCGCTGTTTTATAGGACCTCAACAGCCGTAATTGGTAGTCCAAGTTTATTTATTTTAGCTTTTTTTTTTGAAATTTTCATCACCTTAAACTTTTGTACATTAAGGCCACAAATAAAATACACATCTACATTAAAATAAAAATAGCAAATATTTATTGATATGAGTTTATTCAAATGATAAGATGTTTGATTTTCTTAAGAAAAAAATTTAAGATTTGAGTTTTTGTGAATAAAAAAAGTTTATAATAGAGAATTTTACTTTTTAATGAGTCTATCCAACTCAAACTAAATCAGTCAATTATCATAAGTAATTCATACACACAAAAAAAAACAGATTTTTGGTAAGTATAATTCATCTGGGGTGACAGCAAATACTTAATTGGCAAACAGAGTCACAGTGATTATACGGAATCCTACTAAAAACAGCTCCTATTGCTTGTAATTTATGTGATAATATTGAGCTAACATTTGCGCAAACAAAAAGGTTAGAAAAACAGAGAAATATCTCGGGAGTGGGGGGCATTTTTGGGAAGTGAACTGACAACCTCGCCGGAGCCGAAGATTCCGGCAACGGCCACGATGATTATGTCCAGACGCCGCATCCAGGCTATCCCTCTTGGACAATGACACGTGTCCAGTGGGAGCCAACACAGCCACTCGCCAACGGAAGCGATTCCGCTGGCAGTGAGTTAGTAAGCAGGAAGAGAAAATGTTACATGCGACCGATGTATTGTATAATAGTATTGGTATATTATTATGAATTAATTAAATTTATTTATTTTTTAAAATTTTTTATATTAAAATTTAATTTTTTATTTTCAATTTTATTAAAAATTTTAAAAATAATTAAATTTTATTAATTTATAATATTACGTTAATGATGGCAGGCTGTATACGGTTGCACACGAGACTCTCTCCGGCAGCAGGTGGGCCCGGGGGAGCGCGATGACCAGTCACGTGAGGCCCAAGATACCCGGCCTCCCCTCCGTTAAAAACTATAATATTCTTCTCTGCAACGTTTGACCAACACCTTAATTTAAAAGACCTGCTCTAATTTAACCGCTGCCTATTTCCTAATCTGCTCCCGGATTCTCACCCCCATAAAAGTAAAAGCCCAGGGGTCCTTTTGGTAATTCACTGCTGTAAACAGCTCATCTTGAGCTTGCATTTTATGGGCTTAACATTGGAAATTTTATCCTCCATTATGATTTTTTTAACATCGTATGTGTATCAGTAATTTGTCATTATTACATATTATAAATAAAATAAATCAAATTAATAGGTGAAATATTTTTGCAAATTAGTTTTGATGTACAATGATGTGCATAAACCATGCAATTTTTAAGATTTCATCGGCTTGCTCTACTAAATTGTTAACGAAAATTGTGTGTAAAGCTTTCGAGCGTCTGTCTTACTCATGAGTTGAACAGTGTTTAAGGTTTCCATTAGCATTCGTTGTTGTCAGCTTCGAACTCTCTCAGACGACACGATATGAAGCTCTCCAACGACCGTGGAGGAGGAGGAAGAAGAACAAATTAAAGTTATTGTCCGATATTGCCTTGGATCTTGAAGACATGAATAAAACTATCGAAAATCAGCCAATGCACTTAAACCGGCCTCGGGTTTTTAGATTTTCGTCCGCTTCGATTACTCTCCCGAACTCAAAGATCAAACGCATCATATGTCAAGCATCAGCACCATGAACGTTGTTGTATCAAACAAAGAAGCCGACCCTTTTGTACCATATTACCATTGATCTCGCCAACACGACCAATAGGATATATAATAACCCTAGCCAGTACTCCACGTAATAATCAAATATAATAGAGTCTGAATGAGAAATGATCCGTCATTGCATGTAATCTGTGGATCTGGCCCCCTCGTCGCTCCAGCCGGACACCCGATCCTGACATGTCGCTCGATAATTGGTCGGTTGATGGGCTCACTCACTCAGCATATTCTCCGTTAGGTTTATGCTTATAACTAATTAAATGAGAATGAAGCAATCTAGTTTTGCCGTTTTGGATGAAGAGGTCTTTTGTTTTACATGTCATTTGTTTCTGTTTAGGGTGTATTCTACCCCACAAATGATAAGCTGCCAAAGATATTTCCTCTCTTCATTTCTTTTTCTTCGGGGTGGGTGGCATCGCATCAGAGAGTGTTAGAATCAATATTTTATAATACTCACTAAATTCGCTAGAATTTTACAATATCTGATTTAAATATTATTCCAATATTTTGAAATTATCTATCTTCTACTTTAATTACTTTCCTAATATATAAATAAACAAAATTTTCTTTTGTCCTTTGAATTTGATCTGAAAGATGATGTATTCGTGTGATTTTAAGCTCTTGACTACCACATATATTTCTACCGTACTGTTATTTTTGAATAACAAATTCAATATTTGGGAAGTTCACTATACGAGTTAAAATTTTATAGTGTGGTCGGTAAAATTTTTGGGACATTTTCAAATTACATCAATTTTAAGGCTGTTTTTTGTCCATACTTGATAGACTCTACAACTAATTTTATATTTTTTTTCAAACATCACATTCATTAATTTCAACCCATGTTCCAAAAAATTCTGAAATAGTTCAAAATTATTCGTGTAACCTTAGCATTTTCCACGATCTAACGATTAGAATTTTGCTATTTTGGTGAAAGGTTACTAGCAGACGAAGGTTTAACACGTTGGAAGGTAAAATTTAAGAGGGAGGGTGGAGCTAATAATTGGGAAGGTGTCCCTCAGTACTTACTACAGTCACATGATGAATATGATGATGATGATGATGTGTTTTAACATCGGACATCTCACATGAATGAATCTATTGACAACAACAAAATCGAAGGGACACCAGCTTTGAGTCAAAGAACCCACCTGATCGTATGTATAAAATCTCCGACAAAATTAATTATTTTCTAATCTGAAATAGAAAAGTGATTTTTATCAGTGCGTATCATACGATACCCATAAACCCGACGTACCACAACCGATCCGATCCTCGTTTGAGCTGAAAGATAAGCGAAAAGACTTCACCAAGCTTCGTCGTCACTGTATGTTGCCTCCTTTAGTCCGCCAAACTTTTTGACATTTCGGGGGACATTTTGATGTGTGAATGGTGGTTTGAACAAATTTATGTCCCTTTGCGATGGAAAAAAAAAAATCTCCACCACGTGCTACAGTCTTTAGCTTCTCACCAATGATGAAGTTGAAGCTAATTTGTTTCAGTGCTTTATCTTCATTTCGGGGTAAATGCTCCCAGTCCAATTAATTTTACCTTATACTCTTTCCGACGGTTCGTGGATGCCATCTAACAAACTACAATTTATTCTTTTATTGTCTCTCCATGGATGCGAGTGAGCCATGAACAAGAGGACAGCTGACCAGAGGACATGGGGCTCGACAAACCAGTATCACCCGAGGGAGAGCTAGATAGTAGATAGTCTACGTGTCGATGATTTATATATATGTATATATATAATATGGCAGCATTTAGGGTTTATTATTCTCCGGTGGCTTATTCTCTAATTATACCGTGACAAAGACATCAGCTCCTTTTGTTTTATGATTTCTCATTTCGGTCACACGTGTTTGGATTTGTGCTAAAACATTGAAGTGTTGGAGCAAATGTCAGTCGGGTAAAATCCAAGCTCTTGTTTTCAAAATGGTAACGGTGGATACTTATTTTTTATAAATTATACTGGAGATCCACAAAACTTGAAAGGAAACGAATGGTATGAAAATAATACCGACGAAACGAATGGTATGAAAATAATACTGACGAAAATTGAACTCGGAACAAATTTTCAGCCGCACGTATGCAGCTGATGTAGGTAGCTCTCTTCATGATCAGTAATTTCAGTTACCGTTAACAGTTGAGTAGACATATAGAGTGTTTAGATGGGTTGATTGAGATAAATAATTTCATACTTTTTTCTTTTAAATAAGATCTCAAATTTTAAAATTTTACAAATGAAAAAGTCTAGGCTAAATAAAATTTTATCTCTGAATAAGTTATTTGATAATAAATTAACATGTTTATTAAAATTCTAAATATTAAATGATAAATTTTATTTAAAAAATGAAAAAAAAAGGGAGAAACATGTAGGTAAAAGATGGATCTATTATGAAAAGATGGGCCATTTCTAAACACGACTTTGAATTGAAGCTTTTATTGATTACACCAGCAGCAGCTGCCCCCCTTCTTCTTGAAATGTGCTCTGGCCCCCCCTCCACCTCCTAAAATATATGCCTGTGAAGCTCGAACTTTGATGTACGGACCATTAGGAAATCGATAAAAGAAATTAAATTCGAGGCAATTGTAATTAAATAGATTATTTATTTTTTTCGAATTTAAATTCTGCATTATGGTGGAAATAAAATAAGAGCAGGGGTGAGAGAGCGCCGAGTCACAAGGCTTTGTTTCGAAGCAAGAGATGTTTGCTAACATTAATTATCACTCTCACTCACACACACACACACACGGGGGTGCAATTATACATCGTGTCTCTCAACTCTCCGTTTTAATTATTCTCGAGAAATTTCAATCATTGTTGTTGATGCTCGGTTCGAGTATTTTTAGATCCCGTGGACGGTTTGAGTCGTAGTAATTAAAGCCTTGAGCTTTGGCCGAAATGCGAGTGCGCTGTATTTTGCGAGTTTATTAGATTATTTGAGAAAATGTAAAATTGATTCTAAAATTAGTAAGTGCATGTAAAACAATTTTTTATCGATTAACGTTGTAAAATTGTAACTCATAAATCTTATGGTACTTAGAATAATATGCTCACAAATAATTAAAAAAAGTAACAAATGTTATTCATACTGAAAATCGAGTTGAAAGGGGACGGTCTAAGGTTGAGTTTTCGTCAAACTTTTTTTTTTTAACTTGTCGGTTTATAATAAATCAATTTCAGTGATTTTAATTTTTAAAATTACATTTATTCATTCAATTTTAAAAGTTACCAGTCGAACGATTTTCTCACAACACATGTGATATAAAATTTGTATATCGTACATCCAACGAAACGTACCTTAACTATTAGATTTTTCTTTTCTTTTAATTAATTTTTCCATGAATACCTACGCCATTAGATATAACTGTTAACGGAAAGCGTAGCATTTGAAAATTCATTGTTTTTCAATGTTTATTACTATTTTATGATTTAACTAAGAATTTTTATGCGTAGGACCATAAACCAGGTGATTAACTGTCCCCTGCATGCACTTTAAAACTCAAATTCGATCGGCGTGCGTGCGTGCGTGCGTGCGACTTCTTTCCTGACCCATAGAGAGCACACGACCGCTTGTGAGTCTAATAATAGAGTCCACTAATTAATTAACAAAGCTTGCGCTGGTTCTCGACCGTTGTGACATTTATATTTCGGATTTGCTGCAATATTAAGATTGATGGTTTATGCACATGTACGTGTGTGTATATATATGTATATGTATATGTATATGTAGATATCTAAGGAGTGCCCGTTAAATTTGGTTTTTTTTTTGCTTGGATTTAGATTTTATAATGTAATAGTACGTGCGTGCATCGAAAGTACCAGACATGCACGTGGTCCTTAAGACAGTAAAGACATGGCGTAAGCTCTCAGTAATTTTTGTCAAATGATCGCTCTGAATGAGTATTATTAATTAATTAAAAGACCAAGTGATTCCATTGTTTAGGATTTCATTGTCTCCAAAAGCCAAGAAGACCCCAAAAGAAAAAAAAATAAATCTTGTGCATGAAAATTCATACCATACGATTATTAATTTTAGCAAATTAGTTTATTCCAATTAATTGTTTACTGCTGAGTATTGAGCTAAACTATCTATTTAATAATTTGATAATTAAATTGCTGCTGTTTTATTTCCTCGATGAATTTTGCGATCAATTCAAACAAGTACTGTCATTCTATCTGTCAATACAGTCCCTCCACCAATGTCGGCAACGGAGTCATGACAGAAAGTCATATCAATGCTATTTTTAGTCAATCTGACCATTAAATTATCAAATTGTCACCATTTCAAGTACCAAATGAATTTTGCTACCAAATTGATTTAATTTTTTCATTTTATTGTGCAAAATGGTCGTTATGTGAATTTTAACTCAATTCAATTTTACTGTCCTAACAGGAACTTCCGAATTCGTCCCTGCTAAGAAGTGATGGCTACTCCTAGTCAATCGCATAAGACAGCTTGTGATTTATCAAGAATAGAAGGTTGAAGGTTGAGGTCATAAGTGGAATGCAATTAAGTCGAGCAAGCCGGTGACTGGTGCCGGTTCCGCCCTACTGCTGATTGGTCACTACCACGTGCCTTTAGTTTTCCCCGTGTTGGATTATCCCGGCCGGGCCCCTAGCTCGATGTGGATGCCATCTCATTCACTTATGAATCTTCCTATGTTACTACGGTGTATCGACATGGCTGTACACAGACGGAGCTGTGTCGTACTATTAGCTGAAAGAATAAAATAATGTGGGAGAGAACAGGGGAAGCTTTTGGAAATTGCGTTCCCTTTTTAAATGACCTTAAATTGCGGGTTTCACATTGGGAAATGTTTTGTTTTGTGGTGTGGTGTGGTCTTTTTCTTTTGTCCGTCTCTCTGTCTCTATCCTAGTCGTAATGCCCTCCAACAAGCAGGAAAATCTTATATGGTGCTATCTCACAATAATATGGTAAAAAAGAATTGAAATTACTTTAATTAGTATTAATTATGATAATTGTTTAGGTGATTAATACTAATTTATTCGTTTGTCATATCTTCACGTCACGTGACGGGTAGGATCACTTAAGAATTTCTCCCAACAAACAAACCATGTAATGAACTAGGGAAGAATGGATCCAGTGAAATGTGACGAATCACTAGTTAGTTTAGCATTTTAGGTGAAATTTTAGTATGCCGATCAAGGGCAACTTTGCCATCGATCTCACCAGAAATTAGCATACTTAAACTTTGAATACTCTGTGACATTAATTAATACGTACGAAATGTTTAATTAATAATTATTGGAATTTAATTTCCATAAATTGAAATGGCTATAATTAAATTGACCATTAAATACCCGGAGAATAAGGGGGAAGGGGGAGGAAACAAAAAACAAAGAGCGAAGTCATTAAAAACACTATCGGCAATTGATTCCGTCCGGCAAATCTTAGTGGCGGCAAGACCGCTCGATCCATGATTGACTCATAATGCTCCTCCCATTCCATCACTTATTGCATAACCTAAAAATCTAATTAACACTTTTTGAATTTATTAATTATATTCATAAACCCTATTTTATTATCATAATTACCAATAATTTTGTGCCTTTTTCTTCCACCTGAACCATTCCAAATTAATTTAATTACTGAAAAATATACCCAACACACTTAAATACATATATACATATAATATGAAATATTGCTTGAGAAATTGAGTTTCAGTGGGAATCAACTGGGCCTATCCTGTCTTCAGTAGAGACAGCACTTGAAGATGCATGCATTGAAACCGAGATTGCTCAGGTTAATATCTTATCTTATCTTATGTATAAGAATTAAATGAACCTGATTTTCAGGGACCCTGCCCTTCTCCCCATCCGTGCGCACGACCGATTTGTCCGTACTATTTATTATTATTTTTGTTCCTGTCTTGAAAAAAAACAAATGATCGGGTGAATATCATCCGGTCACTGTTAATGAGTAATGCTCTATTAAAATTTATTTGAGTATGATAGCATACGCAACAGATATAGAGATGGACTCTGACATAGCTGAAGATTCGACACGTGCATGCTCCCCAGGAAAATAGAGATATAATTTACAGCAAATACGGTATGGGTCACCATGTCTTACGACAATCTAGGGATTTATTAATTAGGTCACCAAAAGTTCAAAGGCTTTCGTTTTTGCAATTTTCACTGGACAAGTTGTCTATTAATATTGACGTATAAAGAGGGATTATAACTAAACACTTAAATAATATTTAATAATAATAATAATAATTAATAGGGTTGATATTTCGATTCTCGAGGATTGGTTCCATTTCACCTCCACCCTTACTATTAAAGATAGACCAGGCACGTATTAAAAATTGTTCACTGCCGTTTACCTTCTCCATTAACATCACATTACATTATCAAGTTTTCTTTTTTTTTTTTCCCTCACTCTCCGTTGGGAGGATTTGCTACAGTTGCATCACATTCGACCTGAACCTGAAATTAAAATAATTTTTTTTTCTTTTTTCACTATCTCTCTTTCTAGAGAAAGATTTATTGCAGTTGTATTACACTCGACCTTGAAATTAAAATTTTTTTTGTTTTTCTTCTCCAGAGAAAGAATTTGATGCAGTTGTATCACATTCGACCTGGAATCAAAATAATTTTAGTCCAGCTCTCGCCAAGAGCATTGTTGTCAAAGAAAATAGAAGATGAAGGGGAATTAAAAAAAGAAGTATGTTAATAAATTATTATTATTATTATTATTACTACTACCAAGTAATAAATAATAAATCCTCTTATTATTCTATAAAACTATTTTTTAAAAAGTAATAGTTATAGCAATATCAAATTTTATTAATTTTTACGGTTAAACAAACAAATGTACGAATATATCTGCCCATAAAAGTTGACTTTAAGCTCCCCTCCCCTTCCCTCCCATTAATAACACCGATTTTCCTTTGCTCCGGTTGACATGGGAGTGCTGGGCCGGGAAATTTTAGAAATTTTGCGGTGTTATCTCCGTATAATACTCTTGTTAATTGAGAATTAGCACGGCGGTACTATTACGTGGTAATATGCAGGCACGGTGATGACCCATAAGGTAAGGAAGGCGGGCCAATGATTTTGTAAAAGAAAGGAAGAAATTGCGCATATAGCAGGCAAAATGCCTTTTCCCCCGACCAACCACTCAAAACGAAAACATGATGCCTCCCATCATAATTCTAGTTTTGTTGTAGAATCGAACAATTTGCCATTTCCATAGAAACCAAGGATGAAGTTGAAAGGGTTTCAAAGGGGCCTGGGCCTTCTCACTTCTTCAGCCCATGGGGCATGGGCGTACTTCTGGGTTCCGTTTGTTCTTGCTTTCGTCTCACACTTTCTACCTTATCGTCTTGTTGTACGTGAGGCCAACGTCCGGAACGCACCGATGGGTCTGATTGGAACAGATCGAGAGCCACACCTGATCCAACGAATAACCATCTTAAGCTTACCGTTTTAAGGTTTGAAATCAGAGGGTGAAGTCGTTAATGCTTGGGGACAGATGCTCTTAAGTGCTGTTTATGTTACCTACAATAACCAGTCAATGGCGCCATCAATTGAATTGTCCTATCGATGGCTGCATTGGACGATCTATCGAGAATCAAGTATGAAAACTGCATCACATGGATGGAAGAAACATTACGTCAAAAGGCCGCTTATAGTACATAGTCGTTACAAAAAACCAGACAATCTTGTAACAGTATTTTGAGTTACAAAGTTCTCACTGTCTGACAGCTGTGTCAGTCGAAGAACACCGTGCTAACCAAAGCTCCTCACATTCCAGAATCTTCGCAATTAGTGCTCGAAGTTTACTGCAGAAAGTGGATCGATTTCACGGATGGGTGCTTGGACACTGCTCATGTTTCACTAGGAACTTTTGCAATATACAGTAGAGGAGATTCAATGTTGTGTCTGATTACACCGTTTCGAAACGATGCACACAGTTGCCACGAGTTAAATACGTTGCCAATGGCAATTATTTTGATGTCAGCAATGGAAACAGGCCGTTGGCCCTCCTTACTTCTCAGTCCTCTGTCCGCGAATTCCTTCCAATCTCTCCAACACGTCTGGCATCTTCGGTCTCTCTTCTGGCAATTTTTGCACGCACTGGATTCCTATGTGAAATGCCTCCTGCAGTTCTTTCAGAATGCTCGCCTGATCCCGAAGAGGAGCATCGAAGACTTCCCCGCTCTCAACCTCCCTACTCACAATCTGTCCCCATCGAACGTACTCGCTCACCTCACCATTGCTCGGGGCAGGCTCGAACTTCCTGACAAGAAGCTCCAGCAAAAGCACCCCGAAGCTGTAAACATCCGATTCCTGGGACCGCCTATTCTCTGCAACCTCAGGGGCCTGGTACTTGGTGATGATCGGTTGCTGCTGCTGGACATAGTTCATCAGAGACGTGAAGAGGATGTCTGACACGAATCCATACCCATGAGAACCTAAGAAGATATTCGAGGGCTTTAAGTTCCCGTGGACGAGTTTCCCACCTTCTTGGCTGTGGATGTAGGCAAGGCCTCTTGCTGCTCCAATGGCCATGTTAAGCCGATCCTCCCAGGCCATAGGAGTCATAACCACACCTTCTTTACCTATGATAGTAGATAAAAATGGGATTCCAAATCAATTCATTGGATTAAAAATGTTAACCACTGGTGTAATGTAATTATAGAAGACTGATCGGGTTATACCGTGTAAAAGAGATGACATGCTTCCCCGACCATAGTAATCGTAGACAAGAAGCTGCTCCTCCTTATCCGTTAAGTATGCCCTCAGGGTGGCTACATTCTCGTGCCTAATACTCGAGCATTTCTCCACCAGGTTCTTGAAGTCGGTTATTACAGTAGCAGGATTTCTTCCCAGTGTTCCCATTTTCAATCTCTTGACAGCTACTGTGGGTCCATCCTCCAGGCTTGCCTTGTAGGATGTTCCGAAAGAGCCTTTGCCAAGCACCTCGGCCGAGGCCCGTAGCATATCCTCGAGATCAAATTCATAACCACAGCCTTCGGTGAATACGAGCTTACACACTTGGCTCTTTGCGGGCGGCTGCGCGGGCGTTCCGGACAAGTTCTCACCTCCGCTGTTCGGGAGGAAAATAAATATTCATGGAATCGGAAACCATTACCGGGAAACTCAGAAGCAAGCAAACTCCATCTTTTGTTGTTCGCTTGCTTAAATGATTGGGAACTTTACATAGGAAGGAAAGAGTCCAAAGAGAAATCGACTGGGAAATCTCTCATGCTTATAGCTCGGAAAAATTCAGTCCTCATCTAGCATGATGGAATCGGTGCTATCGTATAAAGGTTTTCTGCAATAACTCAGCAGGGAGGAAGGGAAGGGATATGCCTAAACTCTAACCTGAGCCTTGAGTAGCTTCCATGTCCCCCAAATTTCCTTCCAAGTGAGACCTTCTGTCCCTGTTAAAAATAGTTAAAAAACATAAAGGGAGCAACCTAGTATCATCAGATGGCATAAATCTGCTTGACCAGATGAACGAAAAAAATCAGAAGTCGGAGAATGATTGAATTACAGACACCCAGAAACACCGTATTAGAAACGTCAAGGCCAGAAACTCCACAGGGGTGTGGGAGATAATCGCATACCATATCGATATCGTAGGCGAATGAGGAGTGTCCTTGCCCGGTTCTTAGGTATAGATGGGAAGACTTGCTTGGTGGGGAAGGAACGCGAAGATGTAGAAGAAGGAAGGTGAAGAAGAAGAACAAGATAACGACATAAAGAAAGGAGAAATTGTAACTCTGCTTTTGGTCAACGCGGAAATTTTTCAAGTGGAGGACAGTTTCGAGTTCATCATAGGAATCGGAAATTGCAAGTCAACGAACGTTTGCCTCCAAAATAATATTCCATGGATTCTTCACTCCGAGCAAAGCAATTGAAGAAGTTCAGAAAACAACACCCCCACGAGCTTGAAGTTCATCTTCCCGACATTTGCTATATGTACGAATACTAAAGAAACCACTCCCCTGAGTGGATGCTTTGACTCCTCCCTGAATACATTATCATGGCTCATTTCCTGAATACACTGATATTGCTTTTCCCATATGTGTCTGGTGCGCATTCTAGGAGGGAATCGAACCTCCGACCTCCTAGATATTCTCATGAGGTGGACGTACGTCCCATGGATCTTTGAATTGCGCTTGGTATAGCTCTGAGATCCACCAAATTATAGTATCTTTCTGTGTTAATTTAATTTTTTGATTTATACGTGAAGAGGAAACCTTAAATTAATCGAAAAGGAGCATAAAGTAAAATACCCTATTTGAAAAAAAAAAAAAAAGATTGGAGAGAATTTTCCACTTTGAAGTGGAGGCCCAATAGGGTTTAGAGGTAAGGTAAGGCCCACAAAGAGTGTCGTTTCAGATGATGGATCCAAAACCTTATTATGTAATTTTGCCTTGCCTCCACTACCGCCTTTCTCCGCCGCCTCTGGCCGACTTATCTTTCCTTGGTCCTTCCACCGACTACATAATTGCTCTGCTCCAAGCTTCTCCTTGGTGCCGCCGGCATATCTTCATTTCATCTTTTGCATCTGCTCTTGACTGGAATCGAGGTATTTAGGTTAGTTATGATGACACAGCAAACTCTGTTCTGTCGGTTTCTCAATCTTAATGCTTTCTGCTGCTTATCGTAGTCGATCACACTGATGCTGATATCTCTCTACCAAATCAGAAAATGCCAGTTCTTCAAGGTCCCGGTATAAACCAGAAGGCAACTCTATTGGCCCCCATCATTCCTGCTGCTCATGGAACCAATTTGTAAAGTGCTCCTCTCTGATCTTCTTGTCTTTCTCTAGATAAAATTATCAATAAATGGATATGGTGTTGCGAAATCCATGTTTGTATTCGATTTTGAAGACAAGGCTTTTATTCTTGAGGTAAATCTTTACTCTGCTTTCTTTCTGGTGGACTTAATTGAGAAAGATGGAAGGAGAAGCATAGCTATCGTCTTACTTTATCATACTTTGGGGGGTGGGGGTGGGGTGGGGATGATTCCAAAGATCGTAAATTAACTCATTCCTTTTGAATTTGGCTCAGCAGACAAGCTCTAAAAGCCTTCTTTCTTGTAAAAACAAAACCAAAAAAAAAAAAAAATCTCTCTCTCACTAGATTATCTAGAAATTCATGTTTCAGTTGGTGGGGCTGATATACTGGTCTGCTCCCTGTCTATACGTACACTCGCAAGAGTGCTCAGCTTTGTTTGTCTCCTGATTCTGGAATTTCATGTGATTAGGCGTGTTAACACTAGACAAGGAGAGCAGATCAAGAATCCCCAAGGCAGATCAATGTCGATCTGTTGCAGCAAATCAAGGCCAACACTCACGGGCTACCTCTTTGGTCGATGTGGCAAGTCTAATTTGTCACCCAAGCCTGGGATGTTTACTGGAGATGTTGAACTTCGCTTATCCAAGCGTAGTGTTTTAACGTATCAGGGTCTTCTTTATTTCTAATGCATATTCACGACTTGGTCTAAGATTATGCACGTATATGGGTAACAGCAGAAAAAGATAATGAATGTCGTCCTTCTCTAAGCCATTGCTTTTTTTCTATTGCTTAAGTAATGTATAGATTTCTGTCTTGACTGCCAAAAAAAAAAAGGGAGATTTCATTGGTGGATGGCGCAGGAGCTATGACCCTTGAACCGTCTATCATGCTGTTCATTTCATTTCACGTATTTCATAGTTTCTGAACTAAAAACAAATTCACCAGGTAAGGCTGCGTTGCAATTATCAGTTGCTCCAACATCTTTCGCCTGGAGAGACAAAAGTGAAGTGCTAAGCAGAGCTTGCTTCATGAAGCTTCAAAGGGGCAGACACAGATGCCCAAGAGCATATCTGGATTTCCCGTACAGAATCCCCTATCCAGAGGTCGTGCAGAAGCCAGTCTGGTGGTGGAGGACTTTGGCATGCATCCCCTACTTGATGGCCTTGCAGTTATCAGATGTTGCCTTCTATTTCCAGCCCCTCATGGAACGCTGGGAACAGTTTGAGTTCTTGAGCTACTATGTCCCTGGAGCAATTAGGAGGCTGCCAACCTGGTTCTTGATGGTATACTGTTTTCTTGTGTACATGGGAGTCGTGAGGAACAAGCAGTGGCCCCACTTCTTCAGGTACCATGTGATGATGGGGCTGTTATTGGAGAATGCCCTGCAGATAGTATGGCATGCAAGTAACTTCATGCCGTTGATAAACTACTGGGGAAAGTTTGGCATGCTGTACTGGGCAATGGTGGGTCTAGCCTTCATCACTCTCTTGCTCGAGTGTATAAGGTGTGCCCTTGCCGGAATGTACGTGACGATACCTTTCATCAGCGATGCTGCATACATTCATACACCATATGCAAAAGGAGATTCATAGTAGATTGGTTGATAATAAACTGAAATAGGACAAATAAAGGCTGATAAATCCTATATGCACATGTTTTCTTTTCATTTTACTCCACCCTTTTCTCGTTTTTAGCAGTTGCAATTGCAACTCCGGGAAGGGGTTGTAACCTGTAAACTTGAGTTAGTTTGGTGTTAATTTTATTTTCTGAACTTTATGAATATTGAGTGTATGCTTGTAAAAATTATCTGTGCGTGATCCTGTGGTCTTTGAGGACAGCTCATTAGGACACAGAGAAGAAAGAGTACATTGCCATCTCAATTTACCATCGGCTCCCCAACCCTCCCCCGAACAGTATTAACACCTACAAAAATTACCGCACATTGTTTTCATTTTGAAATCTACAAGATATTGCACGTTAACAATACTCTTTTACCGATGATGGTGCAGCACAATTTCTCTCGGCTTGAACAGGTTAGAACCTCTACGTGTTTCATCCCCTGAAAATGTGCGGAGTTAAAAATCCAATTCCGACACGGTAGTTCTCTAGGCATTGACTCATCCCCCGCACGTGCATTGCTGTGCCGAGCCCTTGTGAACCGCTTTCTGGGCAACACAGTTTTGGTATTAATATATTACTTTGCATGATATTGCCAACAAATCAGAGTGGCGCAGCGGAAGCGTGGTGGGCCCATAACCCACAGGTCCCAGGACCGAAACCTGGCTCTGATAGGTAGAGTGGCTTCCGCGCAACAACAATGGTTTTTATTTTTTTTAATTCAGTTCTTCTTTGAAACATTTAACTTAATTTCATGTTGATAATTCTTACATTTGCTAGCACACGTCATTTAGCAGATGATAAGCAATTTGGTGATGCATTCAATTGGTTCTTGTTATTGACGGAAATGTCCAACTAAGTCGTGGGAGTATTGCAGATCTTGCTGTGAGCACACATTGCTTCAAAATTTAACAACGAAGTTTCATTACATTAAAACTGTAATAAGAGATAATCCGTCCCCAGGCTCAATTCCCAAAGAAAGAAAGAATCACATTCTCGTGCATACATCTGGTCATGTGACCAACACTCCTATCCTGGCTGAGACGTTAAATCCTATACACTCAGATCTGCAAATTATCTTCTCATCTCTGTGCTTAGCATCAATTGTTGGATAGGGCAAAGCGCTATCTGATCCATTATCCAAGCTAAAAAAATGCGGGGTTTGGTGCTTTCCGTTGTATCAGACCTCCGAAACGTATAATCTCACCATCAACGGTGACATATCTCAACCGAAGATCTTGAGGTGATGACTCTACACACCAGCACAGATGGCTCCTGCACAAGAAATAGCACAGCAGCCATAAGGGTATTAGGCTAACCTCGATCATTCGGAAGTCAGTTCGTTCAGCATTTTGCATGTGATGGCATTTAAAAGGAGTAGCTTGAAACTTGAAAGTGCTTTTGACATTCTTTTTATTTTACTGGTGAAGATGCCTTGAGAAAGGGTGTCTGTGTAACCTGATGACCATGAGGAGCAGCAGAACTTCGAGTCATCTACATGCTTGACATCAAGCCCGATAAACCAGGAACCAGCACTGACATCATCATGAGCATATGTGCGGAGAATAGATCTGCAAGCAATATGCCAGGATTATGAAAGTAAAATAGGTGAGAATTCATACATACCAGAAAGGGAAGGAAAGGCAGCTTGCCTGTTTATGGATATGAACTTTGCTAATGCTTCTGACACAACATACATCTCACCCGATGCATGGCGAAAGTATCTGCAAGACAACAAATAGCCAATCTTCTAGCATATGATGAATGTGCAACACCTGGTTAAGCCTAAAACAGTGCTGTGGATTCTAGGGTACCAATGCCACTTACGATTTTTTATCGCCAAATTTCCACCAGTCTGGTTCATACCATTTATGACCCCTGAAATACCAAGCAAATTCAAGTCAGAAGACTGAAAGAAGTAACCCAATTTCATGGCTTATTATCTGCCAGACAGATTATCCACCCACTGCGAAGCTCACCGCTCGGAGAAAACTTCGCCTGACTTCATGCACCCAATATAAACACGAGGTTTGTCCAAGTGTGCTGCAAGTGTAGCCGCCAAGGTATCTACGACAAGAAAAGAGGCATTGAAGCATAATCTAAACCACTCCATCATGATGTAATTCTGGCATGATTTTGATATCTAAGCTTAATAATCCTTTTGTTAAAATAAATATTCACTTTTTTAGAGACTACACACAAGTCATCTTATAGATTATGGGACTTCCGACTTTTCTTTCACCAGCATCAAAAAACTAATCCGCATTAGCCATAGGGTAGACTCTCAAAGTGTCAAGATATATGAGATGTAGTAGAATGGATTTAATGACAGGAAATAATCCCAGTTTGTGATTTCACTGACCAATATAGACATAAACATCATCCTTCACTTTAGCATAGAATTCAGCGTCCCATTTTTCGGCAGCATAGGCAAAGAAAAGTTTTGCCTTCTTGGGAATCTCCTCGGGGGCCTCTACATGGTCATCCTGAAACATAGACAGAATAGGATAACTGAAAAAGTTAACCTTGCTCAATTTTGAAACATTTACAGCAAATGCAGAAGCGGGTTTCAAAACTAAATTCTAATTTAAATGATAAATTACAACTACACATTACATTCTGTGGTAGCTACAAATTTGTTTTTCATGGCAATGCAGGAAAGTCTAATTGTTCAAAACTTATTTCAGGGATGAAGCACACACCAGTACAATGAAATCATTGCTCTGCCCATTTTCAGTGTCAATACTCCTATCCAAGCTGTCTCCCCGATTGGAACTGCAAGGTAATTTGTGAGAACAGTGGCTTCAAGCAATCATTGCAGTGTTTTTAACTTGTATTGCAACAAATTTAGATTTGCAGGGTAAAAAGAAGCTTGTAGAAGAAGCAAAAGGATAAGCAAACCTTCTTCCAATGACAAATCTTGCAACAACACCCTTGTTATCCTCCATTTTTTTCCGTGCTTCACCTGCAAAGAGAGTTCTCAGACATAAATCTCCAGTATAACAATTCAAAGAGAAAGCTTATCACAATGGAAGATAAGGTAGGAAATCTTGAAGCAAAAATTTCAGAAGATCAGCAATACAAATGTAAATCCATCACATGTTAATCAGCTTCTGCATGTATGTTATCCTGGCATACTTATGGAACTAGCTTAACTGTTTTATCCATTGGGAAGTCAATGTGTGTTTGCTATAGAACAGATTGTTGCACTAGATCCTTATGGTAGCAAAGGCTGGTGAATACCAGTTCCCATCCATGCCTTTCTGATTGCATCCCTATTGTTTTTGCGGCCAAACGCTGTAAATACTCCTATCACTAAAAGTGGCTTTTTCTTAGATTGATCTCCAGAGGTTTCTGTTGAATGCTTGGACACAAAGCCCTCCTGTCGAGCAGCAGCCAACTCTGTCTCGAGAGCTGACAGTTTCTTGTGCTGTTCCCTATAAAGCAAGAACTAATCAAAAGACTGATGAACGGTGGGGCGACCACCATCACTCGAGAAAGTAGAAAATATAGAATGAACTGCAGGTAACAAGAAAAAAAGACACAAAAGGATCATAATTGGAGTAAGTGCCGATTGAATCTTCTTACCTGCAGGCAATGATTTTTAGTGTGTCATCCACAGATATAGCAGATTGTCCCTGAAGATGAGACACTCATCACTGTCAAAGCTTAACAGTAACTAGAAAGTGCAGCCACAAGTAATGACAGTAATTATAAAAACAAATAATTAAACACCGTTGTGGAATCCTTAGTCCCTGAGCAAGCAAACATGACAAGCCACCGGGTAAAAGAAAATTGCAAATCAAAATCAATCAAGAACGTGCTAACGTGTGCTGTTTTATCATCATACCACTTGCCAAAGAAGGCAGCCTAATGGAGTAACGAATAGAACATTTCCATTTCAGAAATATGGCGTATATTAATCAGATGCTCACCTGACCAGTTATCCTGTCGAGCTCCTTTATCAAATAAACCCTGCTCTGCGAATCCTGCCACAACCTGAATCCCCCAAAAGAAGCATCGTAAAACGGGTTTAATGCATTTACTGGTATGAAACTCCCACTCCGATGGACCGAGAGAAATCGAAGCATGCGACATTCTAAGCATTTACTCCTATCAAGTTAGTGTACAGAAATAGGACCAACCGGCCGGCGACGTATATCGTCGCGAAGGTGGCAAACATTGTGAGCATCAGGTTCGAAATCCGGGACCGCGTCACCATCCCGGACAGCCGATTGCCCGATCCTCTGCTGCGCATGACTCCACAAATCTTCTAACCCTCTCCTCAACTTGCAGTCGCCGTAGATCACCGATCACGACTCACGGGGCGGAGACCTCCGGTCAACGCGGAAGGAGACGAGACGGATACTGCTTTCCCGGTGGAAGCTCCGAAATGGGATTGGTATAGCGAGGGGGTTTCAGCTCCCTAATACAGCAGCAGAACAACGAGGCCTTCCACAGAAGTAAAAGATGCGGAAAAGCGGTAGAATGTGTGGAGTTCGTCGGAGATGGTACAGATGCAGACCCGGATCGATGGAAAAGGAAAACAGATCGGATAATCGGAAGATGGAAACGACCATCGGTCGGTGAAGTCGCTGAAGGTTTACACAGTCCGTCTGGTGATTGGTGGGCCCCGGCTGCTGGGGGCTCGGACGGGAATGATACGGGTCCGATTGAAGCAGCGAGCCCACATCTAATGGGCTTTAAATCTAAAACGGCCGGCGCTGGCCCATCTGCAGGAACTCTCGATTGATCTTACATATCAATAGCCATGAGATGTTCTCGGGTGCATCGCTTAGGCAACGGACAGTGCAGATGAAGACACTGCAAAAGAACTTAAGCTAGCCATTTCCGTCACATTCATTATCTACAACATTCCGATCGGCTTAACGCCTCTGTACATTCGACACGCATTAATTATACATGTTTCGTTGAAACTCACATGTTCACTGGATCACTATATACTACTCGTGCCCCTTGCATGTGTCTGTGAAACCACATTCTCGACATCAAGCTTGGACATTGGCATGGTTTCCATTCAAACTTGGAGCTTCCAGAGGACCGTTAGATTCAATGTCTTTCCTGCCCGAGTCTGTGAACTTCAAGTAATTCTCGATATCTCTAGTATCTGAGCAGCCGTGCCTGAGATGGAACCACTTCCTGTGGTTCTTGGGCCTGCTCTTGCTGATCGCTATGGCAATATCGTTCGGGAAAAGGTCACGGAGGACAAATGCGTGCAGCATCGTTGTTACCAGCAGAGCCGTCACTGTCAGGGTAGCCACAGACGACAGTACTACTGAGATCGTCTGGGTTACCACATTGGTCACTTCATTCGTGTACCGGATGGTTGCTATCGCTGCACCGGTCATCGGGAAAGTATAAGCCCACCATGCCAAGGAGAACCTGTAAATATGGAAGTTCCACAAGGGAAACCAGGTTAGCTCGATCAATAAGATTACAAGGACATGAACCGATATTTACGGCAAAAATAGGCAGTTTGTTGTTTAACCTGAAACCTCGGAAAAAATTCACCCGGACAACCTGAAATGTACCAGGAGAGCGAGAAAAACAGAGTAGAACATCAGGAAGGCAATGAAAATGCTGAATTGAATAATAATCAATCAGAGATAGATCACTGATCATCCTTACCAGTGAGAAGTAGAGGAACAGGGCAATGAAGTAAGCGACCCTTGATCCGTAATCAAACGAGCCTTGGATCTTTGCCCAGGCCATCGAAGCCACACTCGGGGCTGCTACGAATAGGAAAAACACTGGATGGAGCTCCTTTGGTAGGGTCTCATTGGTCGGGAGCCTCTGATACAGCGTGACAAAGAGGACAGTGTAATGGGCAAGTCCTACAGCGAAGAAGAATATCGGGCCCTCCTTTAGTCCCATCGAGGCGCCGAGCAGTGCACCCACAAAGTTACCGACGATGGAGAGATGGTTCGAAGGATTTGCCACTTTTGAGAGCCGTCTCTGTCCTCCGGACATCCACTGGCCGTAGATCTTAAGCTCGAGGCCAAAGATCGGGGCCATAAGAACATACCAGAGAGCTTGGTGGAGGTCGCTGGCAACCGAATGCGGGACTCCAAGGGCCAGGAAGAGAAGAGCTATCCACGGGGCGAAGAAGAAGTTGACTCGGATAGGGTGATAGTACTCACGGCGGACGGCTTCGAAGTAGAAGATTACTTTGAGAAGGTAAATGAGGAAGACAACTACGACGAGGGCGATGGAGATGGACCACAAAACCAAGTTTACCATGGGGCTCACATGGAGGAACTTGGTCGAGGCCAAAGCTGCGAGCGTCTTCCACATGATCGCTTGGCTGCTCACTCCGAGGCAGATACCAAAGGAAGAGATCGGGAAGCAGAGGAGGAACGGCCACTGCTTATCGTCCGGGAGCACGATTTCCTCCGAATCCTGCGATCAGGGATTATGCAAAAAAGGCCGTAAATAGATGTGCAAGCCTAAGGTTTTAATCTTCCAATTCAAAACGTGAAGTACACATGCATACCCTGAGGGTGTCAAGTTCAGGCCCTTCCAAGGCATCGAAAAATCGGTCCACCGGCAAATTGATCTCGGTGTTATGAGTGGGGATGCTATCGTCGGGAGAAGTGGGATGTGGCTTCCCACGCAAGTTTGTGAGCTGCCTCTCGAGCTTTCCCGACCACGTCTTGAATGAATCAAACCTCTTATCCTTGAGTGCATGGATTCTAGGATTCTGCCCTGATCCTCCCGGCATTGGCTGAGAATGGAACTTGGTCTGCTTATTGGGCTGCCCCGACTCCACAGGGTTAGGATCAGGATTTCCATCTCCTGTGGCTATACCATCAGGATTGGCGAAAAGGACTCTCTTGGTGTTCGGGGTGTGAGCTTCCAAGGGAGAAGACGGCATGCTGACTGAAACAGCACGCATAAGTCGAGCATCGGTTTCTGGCACCAACTCCTGCTGATCATTGTGTCCTTGGATGCTATCGAAGCCTGAAACTCCATTCGATGAGATAACTTGGACGAGCGATGGAAGTCCTCGGGGAGAGTCTTCCTTGACCGGATCCAAGTTGCCGTGATTTGCCATTGTCGAGTGAAGAGAGTTGGCAGCAATTGCATGAAGACAAGGGTCCCAGGAGAAGGGACTTCTCCTTAGAAGAGACCGAGATGGTAATCAAAATGAACTAACTGATACCAACCAACACATGAAGGGGTTGCCAGCAACAAGATGATGAACTCCAAGACATGGTACCGAGATGGGGAGGAATACCCTTATACATGTTCGGGTTTGGGGCTTGGATCACGATTGATGCACTTGTCGCTTTCGTTAAATCAGACCTTACAATATTACATATTATATATATGGAACTGTGCAATCAATCCAAGCTCATTCGATTCAGACCATCCAATAATCGATCCCTGACAGTGCATGAGTTTGTGTACTTCCTGTGTATGATGATTCCGAACCATGATATTTGTGTCACCACCACTACATGTCCCAATCGCGCTGCTGCTTTATTATGAGAAGGCAACTTGTCCATGCGTAGAAGATTACTATTCCGTAGAAGGAGCTTTGCGCAAATTGTCTAATTATTCTCTTCTTTTTTCTATTCCATTCCCTTTTCCTATGTATTCCTCTTACCATACGGTGAACCTCAATTCTCTTAAAAATGCTACGTAGTATTTCAATTTTCCAATTTAAAACCCTAGCTAAAGTTCCAGCACAGTTCATGATCAACTATTTTTAGGATGATAATTTATTCTATTTCTCTTTGAGCAAGATTGCCGAGGAATAAATGGGGTTCGTGAACGAAGCAAATACAGGCGTTCAATGATTTGTCCCCACCTGTGCAGTATTGTGGTCTGGTCTCCCCGACACATATTTTATTGTCCTTGATAGGCAGCAGATTAGGTTTGACTAATTGAAAATTTTAAAACAAAACATCGGAGGAGGAAAGACTTGCTTTAGGTCTCATCAATTCGATGGAATTGATTTAAAATGGTTTTGATTAGTGGAAGAAGAAATGATTATCGTTAATAAGATTGTCTTCTTCCTTCCACTTGCCATGGCTGACAGCTAAGCCACAGCCGAGTTCTCAATCACTTCATCCGTCTTCCATGGAGCATATTCCGCTCTACGTACAAGTACATAAACCGATGCCTTTTATCATTTAAAAAAACAGTTTTTAATAAAATAATATCATCGTATTAATCTGAATTTAAAAATTTTAAATTCAATTTTTAGTTTGTAACCCATTTTTGAGTTAATCCGGCATAGAATTCCGTAACCCTTTATTATTGAGTAACATTTATATTTAATTAAAATTGATTTAAAAACAAATATAGCCTCAATCAAAATGCATCTTCTCATGACTAAATTGGGAGAAACTAAGATAGACGATTTGGCATAATGATATTTATATTTGATTTAAAGTACCATATGTATTTTATTTTGTTTTATTTTATTCTATAATTAAGAATAGGGTTTTTTGGATAATAATGTGTGTCAATATCAGTTTGCTGCTCCGGTGATGAGGACAGATGTCACAAATTTCATGCCAAGCTGTAATAACATCAAGCCCTCTAATGTCAACACTCTTGACAGCTATACTTAATAAATTAATTTCGACGAAATCATCCTCAGTCAGTGGGTGCAATACATGTACACACAGTTCAATATTATCATATTCAATGAGTTAAAAACGATTTATATATTTAATTACCTGACCGGGAAAAAAGAAAAAGATAAACATATATACACATGTTTGTGCTTGTGTTAGGGGATTATTTTTTTCAAATCATTGAGCCAACATTTTTCCACTGTCGATTCCGGGACATCTGGAAACATAGGAAGCAGAATCCAAAAGAAAGGTCAAATATGGGTTTCTGTTTAGGTAATTTAATCAGGCATGAATATAAATATATATATTTATAGGTCAGTGTGATTTGTTATTTCCAATCTCCTGTTGATGTGTCCGTGTACGTAGATACACGTATATAGATAGACTCGATGGATTTGCAGAAATACATAATAAGATTATAAAGAATAAAAAAAAGATGATCTTAGTTAAATTGAACAGATGATTGGTCGGGCAGCGGCAGGTTAGGTTGGGGGAGAGTTTTGTTCTTCATCTCCAAATCAGTGCCACAAAGGAGAAGGGATCAGGACATCCCAAACGCTGCCTAATGATAGAACAGTCAAAATTTATTAGCCCGTTGGGATCGAACTTATCATCGATTTTATCAGACAGAACATGTAATTTCGCATGAATATTCATTAGAAATGAGTCCATTTGTGTGAATTAATTCGATGTGTCCGTGTTGTTCTCTTTGTTGTACTCGTGCATGTTCATGCATATGGAACAAATAAATTGATTTGGGTGTGTGTGTGTGTGTGTAACTCTTATGCAAACATGCATCTGTTAATAAACATGTGATCAAATTGGCTGCGAAGGCAAGTGGCCAATTGGTGACCGGTGATGCTACTGTGACCATCAAATGCGGCCCCAGGGACCACCGGTCTTGAAAGTAGAAAATTCCGGACACCAAAACGTCTCAATCGTCAACAAGAACGAATTAAAATGTACTTGTTGATGTTGGGGGTATACACACATACATATTCTTTCCTTTTTTTCTAGATTACAAGAGAAACCAGTTAAACTAAAAAGAGGTAAGAGAAATAGAAAAATAAAAAGATACAAGTAATTTCACTAATAAGATTCGAACCAAGACGTTTTGATCGTGTGTCGAGAGTGATATCATTATACCAAATCTCTTTATTTGTATTATTCTTTCTCTGTGCACCCGGACACTGTCCCCTCGATCAAATTGCATCTTTGTTTGCGCGCATGCGATCATAATTGGAAGGTGGAAACATGACAAGGAATCAGAAAAAGGACGTATATCATCACTAAGCGGGCCGGCAGTTGGAAAGATGTCATGAACTAAATTCGGACAGAGTTTGGAGAACTCTCCGATATCATACAAAGCAGCTGGAATATATCCCATTTGAGAAAACTGTCAAGAGCGTAATAGTGTTTTTTTTTTTTTTTAAATATGTGAACGCATTCGATTTAGATTAACTCAATAAGGATCATAGCTTCCCCAATAATATGTTAGATTTTATCAACGGGTCAATATATGTCTACTTGGTGTCGATATATGTCCAAATTGTTTTGGTACAGAAAGGGAATTGATCATCATTAATCTTTAATTAAGATATTCTGAATTTGATTATTAATAATAAAATTTAGGTGCATTTTCATTCTCATATCCCTTATATTACATTCTAATTTCTACACCCACAAAAGCCCCCGCAACGAAGCGCACGTCTTGTCAAACATGAAAAGCCGAGAACGTAGGAGAAAGAAGCTCTTATCACCTAACAAAGGGTAGAGTACCGTGTATAAGGAATATTCCACGTTATAGTGCTCACGTGCCATTACGAGTTAATACGATTTAATTATTTTTATAATTTTTTAATAAAACCTAAAAGTGAATAAAAATTCTAGAACTAATTTGATTTGATTGGCTCATAACACCATGTCAGTATTATTACGTGATATACATGTTACATATATATATATATATATATACACACACCACGCTTTCTCCTAACAAAGGGACCACCATTAAGCATTACGTAGGTACCTTGGCCGGATGAGATCGTCACAGAAACGCCACTCCCCTTTTCCTTTTCCTTTGTTTTTCCCTTCCTTTCAATAAGATCTCAAGTTGAAGAGAGTCTAATGGCCCATGAATCAACCAATCTTGGTTGGGCCACACCCACATTTTCCTATTAGTCTCTAGGCCGATCAAAGGCTGGTCTTCATGACCGAGGGGCGTCTTTCCCTCCGTGTTCCATCCCCACTGGCTCTAACCTTTCTTGTCGATCGGCATCGCTCTTGAAAAGATTCTAGTTCTGTGATATGGGCTTCCATGGAGAGAGCAGTTGATGGGCTTGTAAAGACCCAAGTTCCCCACTGCTTCGGCAGGACCTTGAGCTTCAGCCTCAGATACTCTTGACCTAAACCAAGTTTGCGATGTCATCCACGGTACGGACTCGAGTACTAAGTGCTTCCATACGTGGTGGAAATTATTACATCACATTTCACTGTCAATTAATCACGTGCACTCTTTAAATTATGCGAGGCATTTTGTCGATGCATCAAACAACAATATATTGATCAAGGTTACGAATAACCAGATGAACCAGGGCAGTATTCAAAAGGAACATGAGGTTGCATTGGTGCACTTGAAAAGTGAGTGATACGTTGCAGATAGTTGGCTGTGATAAATGGACGGCCAGAAATGAATGCAGACAATTAACAAACAATTAGTGTCGTTGTTATGTTGTGTTAATCAACTTCACATCCGGTTTACGTCTCCATCTCGAGATGGGTACCCATTTTACATGGGAAAAAAGTCTGTGACATCAATTATCAGTCAAAGGCTTTCTTTTATTCTAATTAATTAATTTATAAAAATGCTTTTTCGAAGTAAAGTCTTATAATAATGTTGCAGCTTTTCCTCTGCGTAGAATTTTTTTCGATGTAAAGCGTAATATAATCTCATATTCTATTCCACTTTCTTTTAATAGTTAAGTTTACTGTACTAGTCTTATAATTCCTCTCTTTCTTTCAATTTTCAACAATATGTGCAACGTCTAGTGGCTAAGAGTCGCAAGCTACGGACTCTATTTTACTTAGTCAAGTGCAGAACGAGAGTGACTTCAACCACGGCCGAATCGTTATTTAACTGCCTGGTTATGTACATTAAACTCGACGACGGCAACGAACGGTTTGCCCGCCGTAAGAATCGAAAGGATGGTGAAGGAACAGGAGGACATACTGATGTGTAGTGAGGATGGAAGCAGAGAGAATATACTGAACAGTGGAGGCGGCAGTACCCAAATGGAAAAAGAATGTCTGCATTACTAAGAAAGTGACGCTTTAAATTGTATCACTGTCGTGTTGATGCCACAAATCTTTTGGTCGGAAAAGGAGTCTTGGTACTATGTTCAGTGTTGTTGCATCCATATTATGATCAATAAAGTAAGTGGGAAAAATAATTCCATGAGGAAAGCAAAAAAAAAACAAAAATACATAACTCGTTAATTGATTCCGTATTCCATTTCCTTACATAAAATTTCGCACTCTAACAAGGTGAATAGATAAAATTTAAGATCGAAACTGTTATATTTCACAGTAATTTAATTCAATTTTTATTAAAATTTTGAGTATCAGTAACTTACCGGTGTTAATGAAAGAATTATTGGAAAGTAAGGGGGAAAAGATGTAAATGTGGTATTGCGTGTAACCCACCAATCAAAGTGCAGCAAAAAGGGAAAAGCCAAGGGGGAAAAAAGAGGGTTTTGTTTTGAGCCCGCAAAAAAGGTCAAAACCATGTGATGCTGAGGTGGAAATAAAGCTGGCCAATAGAAGAAGGCCCCCAAGGAATCTCTTCTCATATTCTTTTTCTTTTTCTAATTATAATTTGGTATGCAGATGTCGGTTTCCTATTAAGATTCTGTTTCTTTCCCCTTTGGTAGCTTTGATAAGTGCTCTCGGCTCGCCCTCACATTTTGGACAAAGCCACTTTCCTTGCTCCACAAGAAGAACCATAATTCTACTCGTTGGTTAAAAGGACAGCCGCCCATGTTTGCTTTTTTCTTGAACATTCCCGTTCCTTTTCTCACCATCCACATTGAATACGATACAATCCTTTTAATCCGAACACGCATGATCGAGAGTCTTATCGCTCATCCTGTACAGTACAATGGACGTAACAGTGTAAGGAGCATGAATTTGAAACTAAACATAGATTTGAAGCCCGTCATCTCACCCTGAGTGAGAGCACCGATTGATAAGGTAGAAAATACTAAAGATGGAGTAAACTGATTTGAGTTGAGTTCATGGGAGTGTGGGGTAAGGTTGATTGTATCCACCAACATTTGTAAAGGCCGACTTTTGTGTCGGTTGAGACCCCGTTCGAGCTACCTAAAACTAGGAAAGGAAGCCAACTCGTGCGTGACGGTTCTATTCAGCTCTTTAATGCTCAAGTCAGCCGATGTAAATAGGTAGAGGGAAAAGGTAGTAAATGGAAAGTTTGAAATATAAAGATTGTATCAGTACTTATCTGGATATTTATGGGTGTGTTAGAATATTACTACGATAATTATAGATTATTGACTTACAGATTACTGCCATGTGTCTGTAAATGAACGATAAGGATCTGCTCAAATTTTCTCTTTTACCAGAGACAACTTGTACGGCTAATTACATGGCGATGGTGGGGGGAGAGATTCAGAGGGCCACTGTGGCGGTCTTATGCTGCCCTTTTCCTTTCTATGTCGGACCCCGTAGGACAATAAAGCCAAGGGTGCCAAATTGAAATTGCATAAGACCCAGCTCATGTCCAACTCACCCCGCGGAAAAAAACAGTTGAAAGATGACAAACAGAGCAACGAAAAGCCGGGCGGGGGGGCGGGCAAATATGGTAAAGCAGTCGCGCTGAAAAAGTTGCTCCTTTGCCTTGTTCCTCCCCTTCCACGAGCAATGATTCAGTTAAAAAGAACTTTATAAAAGTCACCCCACTTCTTTATTTGCATGAGTCTCGTACCTCTTATAATCTAAATAAGATTTCAAATAATCACGTCAGTTTTACCATTTAATACGATAATCAAATTTAAAACTGAATTAATTATGAATAATTGAATTTTTAAATATCATGTAGGAACAATTTTCCCTCAGAAGGGAGGCCGTGGAAGAGCTTGAAAACTATGCATATGCATGTAGATTTGCACTTCCTAAGGCGAAATTGATCTAGGAATGTCCACTATGTCGGTCCCCTTTCTGTTTAATTAGTGATGAAGCAATCTCTAGATTCAAAGGGCCAGAAGCCATCATGAAGTGGGATTCGGTCTTGAATGATTACAGTTAACTATTTTTGTAAAAAAAAAAAGAAGGAATCATGAGTAAAAATATAGTGTAAGGAAGAGAGGAATAAATATTCGTGGGAAATAATTCACCACTATGATTCTAAATTAAACTATAAAAAAAGATCTAAAAGTAAAATATTTTAATTTCATATTAGTAAGGATATCACTGTACCGATACCATCTCCATGAGTGAATTGCAGCACAAGAAAAAAAAAAAAACCCGAGAAAGTGAGAAGGCGAGGGCGTAAGCCAAGATCTACAAACTTAAGAAATGGAAAGGGAGGAGTTAGGTATGATTTTACTTCATTTGTTTCCTTTTCTTTTTTATTTTATTTTTTGTTTTGTTTTTTAATCAATGATAGCATGTGTTCTCCATTCCACGTTTCTTCTGAATTTCGGGACATGTATTTGGTCCGCCGTGTAACAAGTGGGCGACATCGAATACAATACAAGTCGATCGATGGTCTCACAGTCACAGACAGTTCGATATGAATGATCCAATCAGTGACTTATATTAAACAATCCTGTGATACATGAAATTGACTTCGTATGTGATCATAGAAGAAGGAGAAGAAGAAAATTAATTACTACCTTTTTTTTCTTTTTTCTTTTTTTCACCTGTGCCTTTCTTTTCTTCCAAAAGGTCTGTCTAGCTGGACTCCCAATTGTAGCCCCCTTTAAGTCTCATCAGTCTAATTAGGCAAGAGTGGGGGTGGGAACATCGACCTTCTCTTTCAAGGGTAAAAAGGTCCCCCCGGCTGAAACCGGACACGGCACATGCCAAAACCCATCAGCATTGATGTGTTTCTATATAATCTCTCTTAAATAATGTTATAAATTTGAGTGTTGTGAATTAAAAAATTAATAAGAGAGAGAATTTTATCCATATTAAACAACTGGTTGAACCTGGACAAATCGAGATATGTGAATCTAACAATTTATATATAAGTAAGGCATCGAACCAGCTTGTTATTCATATCAGTGTGAATATCGGATAAATTCTCAATGAATTTATGAGACTGTTTGCTCGGTAAAACACGGCCGCCGGCTCGCCAGTCCTGCATCGCTGCACGCGCAACAGCGAAAAGCGCTGCCGGGGGGGAGAGGATGATCGGATCGAGGAAGGCAGAAAAGTAGTAATAAACAACAATGACAGCGACATTCGCAGGATATTCCTCCGAACATTTTCCCAGGAAATTTAATTTCCGACGAGTCATTGTCCCGGGCCACCAACAGATTCCTCTCATTAAGTTTTACCTTTTTTCATTTGTTTTTGACTATATAAGAATTTTGTAATATATTATAAATTATTTTTTATAGAAAATTAAGAATTATTTATAAATTTTTTAATATATCACGAACTATTTTTTACAAAAAAAATATGAATTATACTATATTTTCCCTAATTAATAACGCCGTTAATTTTGTTGATTGCGTAAATGGAGTATAATGTGGTATCACAAGTGATGTCTATCAGATCATAAAAATAGGGGACATTTATTTCCACGTCCATACTCTTGACAAAATAGATAATTCTATAATAGTTCGTGATTTTTTATAACTAAATAGATGTCTCGTGTGATATCACATCACATTCCTTTTGCACAATCTGTAAAATTAACTGTATTGATAAGCAATTAACGGATAAAACTAATGGTGTGGTATATTAGGAAAAATATAGTATAGTTCGTGATTTTCTAGGAAAAAATAATTCATGGTAAATTAGAGAATTCTTGAATAGTTCGTAACTTTCTGGAAAAATAGTTCGTGATAGATTAGAAAATTTTTAAATAGTTTGTGATTTTTTTAGGTAAATAACCTTCTTTTTTCATATCACATGATATATTGGCTTAGGAGGAAGATGTGTGGTTACTTAAGAAAAATTAAAAGAGAGAAAGAAATAAATAGAAGGTACTAGAAGAATTTTATTGATAAGAATTAACCTTATGATATATTAATTTAAGATCGAAAATAGCATTAGTATATTAAATTATGTTTTTATTTTAAGAGGTGCTTGTTCATTTACGTGTTGTTCTTCCTTCCACGTGCTATTGCATCAAAGGAAAAGTGCAAAAAAAAAAAAAAAGGAACGGAGGCAGAGAGGGAGAGGGACTTCCTTCCCTGGGAAGAAAAGAAGCGGCCCTGCAACGGTAGGAGGGTATGCGTGTACATGTAGTTCTAATTTCTGAGCTAACTATTGAGCGCATTAGAACTAAAGATCATTTCGTGGTAACGTATGGTCGTGTTTAATAAAGAATGGTCATTTACGGTGCAAACCATTCGAGTCGGCTATGCTCCCATAATTCTGTACTCAGGGATACTGTTGTAGTGATAACTATGCGGTGCATGCAATTATACGAATCAAGTCGACATCGCGAGGATATCACAATGAAATTGTCAAGGAGGAAGGTTACTGGAAAGTGGCAACTCCCTCGCCATCTTTCCTGGCATTTTCCCTTTGGTTTCTTCCCATTCATGCCTTCCAAGTAGGAGACTATCGTCTTCAGTGGGCAAGAGTCTTTATTTGATTTTCCCATATTTTTATGTACCATTTTTTTTTTTACTTTTTCAGAATTTCGAATGTGCTCGAGCCTTTCAATTTTCAAAGGCAAATTTCGGGGGTTTTTAATTTCGAGTAAACATTTACATATAAGATATGATTATTTATAAAATATCTTGTTTGACTGGTGTTACCAATCGACAGTACAAACCGATTGGTCGGAAAGAGGTGCAGCTGAAATTCATTTTCAATCGTTCCATCGTTTAAAATGTCGGACAGAATTTTCAAATATTTATTAACTAAAAGTTGACCCGAAGCCGAAAGGTTTTATGGTTACAAAAAATTATGAAGTGGGCATCAAACAAGATTAGGCCGGCCCCGGCCAAGGCTAGTCTGCCGTGTGGAGCTTTAATCATCCAAGAATGCCCCCACGCACACCCTAGGGGACTTGAGGTCCTTTTGAGGGGAAATTTGTAAATTTCCCGGTATAATTTTTTTGGTTTGCACCATACAGTATGTTACAACCGGTCGAAACGCACATTTAGATTAATCTGCGATCGGATCAGAATTCATAAAAAAATTCCCTTCGACCTTCTCAACCCGATGATCAATCCTGAGATCGCTCATTTGGAGACTCAATAAAGGAGCCACTAGCTCATCCCATGTTGGTGTTTCTTGATATAATTAATAATATTGAAATGAAGCATCCGGGAAGAAAAAATGCAACGAAATCTATTCATTCCACATTCGTCTGACCGACTTCCCAATTGCACTTTCCATCGATAATTAAACGGGCATACACCTAGCGATCAGAAATTCATGGAAAATTTGGGTGGGGGGGGAGGAAGGTAATTTACAGCCATACGTATCATCCATGTGTTAAAAAAAAAAAGTCATCAGGGAAATGAAACGTAAATTGTAATTGAGCACGATCTTATTTAATCAATTAATTTATTTTTAAATGGATGGCACGTGAAACAATTTTTAGGAAAGGGGTTGAGTCAAAAAAGCAGACCAAACGGAGAAAATTGGTAGTGGCGGCTCTTGTCGTCCACCCAATGTCAGTCAGAGCGCTATAAATAGTTTAGAGGGCAGAGCGAGGGAGGGGCCACCTCTGTTTTCTCTCTGTCTGTGTGTGTGTGTCTCTCTCTCTCTCTCTATCGCAGAGCACACCATCCCCTCCGTTTTAATCGGACCCGACGTATCATTCCCCAACGAATCTTTCATCTCCTCTCTCTCTCTGTTAAAAAATTCCAAAGTTCATTTCAAATCATTTTCATTCTTCCCCTCAGATCGATGGTATTGCTCATCCATTGAATCCTTTGGTGCAAGTTCTTGAACCAGGTGGGTGGTATGCTCTTCTTTGTCTCTGTTTTTAATCTATCACTGCGCTACTTTTCTGGGTGATTAAAAGAATCAGTGCAGATCGTAATGCGTGGAAATTAATAATGGGGGGGGCGTTTCTTGTCCTGTTCCCCTTTCTCTGATTCTGCTGTCTCGTATTTATTTGCACTACATTCCTCGTGTCAGCAGGGCGCAGGACAGCATTTACATATTGGCGTGAAGCTCTTGGTGCTGGAGTGGACGAGGATTTCCCGAGAAGAAATGGAGCAGAAAAATGTCATCTTATCGGCTTTAAGCGTCGGAGTCGGGGTCGGGGTCGGCTTAGGATTGGCTTCCGGGCAAACAGTCTCCCGGTGGATGACTGGGAACTCTTCTTCTGATGAGATCACATCTCAGCAGATTGAGCAGGAGTTGTTGAAACATATCGTTGATGGAAAAGAAATCAACGTTAAGCCCGACGAGTTCCCGTACTACTTGAGGTAAACCCAGCGTTTCCGTTGTTTTCTGCATAATCCTGTCTTATGTTGCTGTGTGTTGTTAATCGTGTTACATTTGCATGTCAACCCTTTTTGCTTCTTGGTTTAGGAACCTGCCTACATAAACCTTGGCACGCATATAACATCTAGTGTACGTTTTATAATCAGAGACGGCAAAAAAGATTACTTGAACAAATTTGTTAGTCCATTGAGGGCATTTTGCAGCTTGAGCTTCTCACCTGGTTCAGGAACTGGTCCTTCCTATGTCTGTTTAACCCTTCAAGAGATTTTTAATTTGTTTGGCAGTACAGAACCCTTTCAAGAGTGTTTGTCGGATGATTCTGATGTTGATGCTGATAGAAAAAATGCAGCGAGGAACATTCCTCAATTCTGGGTCTGGACCATTTTCAGTGGAACTGTGACTGTTGGTTTCATGAATGCAACTTTAATCAAGGAAATTAGCTCAAACTGCTGTGACTTTGGCACGGATATTTCTGAATCTTTCTTACTGAACTTGATCGCAGTCAACAAACTTGGGCATTGCTGACAAGTGCGGCCTTTGTTCATCTGAAGCATTCCTACTTGTCCAAGCACACTCGGAACCTTTCAGCTGCTAGCAGGACTATTTTGCTCTCGGGGTCAGCTGGTAATTCATTACCTTTTATCGAAAATTTCCCCTCTTGCTGGACCTTCTTCCATGCATACCCCTTTGGTTTGGCCTAACAGTTTTAAGATGCTTAATAATCTGCAGAGCTTTACCAACAAATGCTCACCAAGGCTTTAGCTCATCATTTCGAGTCAAAACTGCTGATCTTAGATATCACCGAGTTTCAAGTAAAGGTGACTAGATTTGATCGATTCCTGACCAGTATTAAGCTGCTTTCTTGCTTCTACCTGCTGACAATTGCTAAACCTTTCTACAGATGCAGAACAAATACGGTTGTCCAACCAAAGAACAGGTGAACTTGTGATTATCTAGAGATAACCAAGCCAAAGACCTGGTTTTGAGATTATAGTTTGTCTCAGTTAATGCTTTTCCTCTATGTAGTCTTTCAAGAGGTCTATCTCGGAGATGACTCTGGACCGGATGTCAAGTTTGTTCAGTTCCTTCTCGGTTTCGCCTTCAAGGGAAAAAAGAGCCACATTACATAGGCAAAGCAGCAGCTTTGATATTAAATCGAGGTAGCTAATGCAAGGAAATTAACTGTTTTCAGTCATACCATTGAAATTGAGAGATACTGTTTGTTCGGTTGTTGTCCTGTTCAGTGCGTAACTTGATTTTTCTACATGCTTAGGGCTGTGGAAGAATCCAGCAATCCTCCCAAGCATCGCAGAAATGCTTCTACAACTTCGGAGAGCAGTATTTGCTTCGACATAAATCCCATAGCTCCAGGTTCTAGCAACTCATTCTGTCACATATCCGATATATCCAATGGAGATACTTATTATGTTTCTGTTTCGGTCTTTCAGCATCATTCTCCAAGCGACTTAGCAGATGGTGTTTTGATGAGAAACTTTTCTTGCAATCACTTTACAAGGTATGTATCTTGAATTGTTCCCTGTTAGTGTTGGATTAAACTCAGAAGATGCATCTTTCGATCTAAGTATAAAATTTTATGTCCCGTTTCCTCGAGGATGGGAAAAAATTATGCCCATGTTTGCCCTGGTAACTGTGGCAAGAGGGAAAAAAAAAAAAAGAGAAGTAAACTGGAGACTTTCTACACTACCAAACATGACTCCATTTACTTGCTTTGCCACACAACCTTGCTGAGGAGTGTTTACCTTTGCAGGTTTTGAGTTCAGTGTCAGAGACAAGTTCTGTCATTTTGTACCTCAGAGATGCTGATAGACTTCTTCTCCAATCAGAAAGGCTTTACAAATTGTTCCACAGAATGGTCCAGAGACTCTCGGGGTCGGTACTGATTATAGGTTCTCGGAAGCTTGATGAGGAAGATGATTGCGCGCAAGTTGATGAGAGGCTCAGCTCTCTCTTTCCTTACAACATTGTGATAAAGCCACCTGAAGATGAGACCCATCTCATGAACTGGAAGGCGCAATTGGAAGAGGATATGAAGATGCTCCAGGTCCGAGACAACAGAAATCACATTGCTGAAGTTTTAGCGGCGAATGATATTGTCTGTGATGATCTGGGATTGTTCTGTCATGCGGACACAGTCGCTATAAGCAATTACATTGAAGAGATTGTCATTTCGGCTATTTCTTATCATCTTATGAAATATAAGGATCCAGAATATCGCAATGGAAAGCTTGTTATATCCTCCCAGAGGTTGGAAACCTTTTTTTTTGGTCCCTTTCAAGTCTCATGTTGTGTTTTCTTGCAAGGTAAAATCCTTTGTGATGAACAAAATATTAATATTGTTCATTTTCTTATCTTGATTATGGAACAGCTTGTCCCATGGGTTGAACATTTTCCAGGAAGGGAAAGGTGGGGACAAGGAGAGTCTAAAGATGGATCAGAATACCGAATCTGCAAAGGTTAGTCTGAGAGTTGCTGACTTCTTGAGAAATTCTGGAAATAGGATCGATAAGTAATAGTTCTCACCCTCTTCGTATAGGAAAACAAAAAGGAAGAGCCCATCAGCACAAAAACTGATCTGAAATCTGAGGCAGAGAAACCGGGTTCTGCTGCAAAGAAGGACTCGGAAAACCCCCCTCCTAAAGCAGTAAGTCTAGACTATCAATCTATTCTTCAGTGGTAGCCTGTTTCATGGCCAGGTCTCAAAAGAAAAAGCATAAATTTCTACCTTCGCCTGAATTGAAAGAAACTGCAGCTTTTCATCGGATTGAAGGCTCTGAATAGGAGATTTTTACTCCATTTGGTTCTTTCTTTGTTGTAAATGACGCATGCTAATTTCTGTGCAGGAAGTACCTCCGGATAATGAGTTTGAGAAGCGCATAAGGCCGGAGGTCATCCCAGCAAATGAAATTGGGGTCACATTCGCCGATATTGGTGCATTGGATGATATCAAAGAGTCACTTCAAGAGCTAGTCATGCTCCCTCTCCGAAGGCCCGACCTCTTCAAAGGTGGCCTCCTTAAGCCCTGCAAAGGCATACTTCTTTTTGGTCCCCCAGGCACAGGCAAGACAATGCTGGCAAAGGCCATAGCAAATGAAGCAGGAGCAAGCTTCATAAATGTTTCCATGTCCACCATCACATCAAAGTGGTTGGAGAAGATGAGAAGAATGTGAGAGCACTCTTCACCCTTGCAGCAAAAGTTTCACCGACAATTATTTTCGTGGATGAGGTTGATAGCATGCTCGGACAAAGGACAAGGGTCGGGGAGCATGAAGCCATGCGTAAGATCAAGAACGAATTCATGACACATTGGGATGGTTTGCTGACAAAACCCGGGGAGCGCATTCTTGTTCTTGCAGCAACTAACAGGCCATTTGACCTTGATGAGGCGATTATCAGGCGGTTCGAGAGGAGGTATATTCACTAGAGAATACGGCTTTCTTCTTGTTATGAGTGTTTACTTTTTAGTTTGTCAAATAAATCGACTTGCCGATACCACTTCATCTGTTTTACTGACCTTGATTGTTCGAAAAATTCATATCATGGGCAGTTCCACCATACTATTCGAACACTCATGTCTATTTCCTGAACAAGCAGGATTATGGTCGGTCTCCCATCAGTTGAAAATCGGGAAATGATCCTGAGAACACTTCTATCAAAGGAGAAAGTCGAAGATCTGGACTACAAGGAGCTTGCTGCCATGACCGAAGGATACAGTGGAAGCGATCTCAAGGTTTTTATCTTCCGTCTTCTTAAAATGCAGAGTTAAATACATGCTGTCTTTCAAACTTTCCCTTTTCATCTTATCGGGATGATGAGATTTTGTTGCTTATTTCGTGGAAACAGAATCTGTGCACGACAGCTGCATATCGTCCTGTTAGGGAGCTAATTCAGCAGGAGAGGCTGAAAGAAAAGGTAAATAAACAACACTTCACATTCCGTACATACATCTTGCAGTAGTTGGTTGATAATTGATAATATTTTCTTGGCATTTTATGCATGTCGATTGCTTGCAGGAGAGAAAGCAGAGAGCTGAAGAAGGCAAGAGTTCGGAAGATTCCACTGAGAAGAAAGAAGATAAAGATGTCGTTAAAGACGATAGCGAGGAACCTGCTATCACGTTGAGGCCCCTCAACATGGAAGATATGAGGCAGGCGAAGAATCAGGTCATTGAAACATCCAAATCGGCAATACCAAAAGAACCAACGCCTCCTTGTAAACATTGCGATTTTGAATGCTTATGTTGTCAATTCTCTTGCAGGTTGCTGCAAGCTTCGCAGCTGAAGGTTCAGTGATGGGCGAGCTGAAGCAGTGGAATGATCTGTACGGGGAAGGAGGATCGAGGAAGAAGCAACAGCTGTCTTACTTCCTCTAGACTGCATTCCAAGCATCACAAGAGATTCAAGCACCCTCATCCACTTTCTTTCCGTGAGTCATGTCTTGGCAAGGAAGCAAAGCAATCCATAAAGGAACGTGAAACTCGAGATGTATCTCAGGTAATAATGTAAAGCAGCAAGCGAAGATCTCTGCAGCAAGAACAGATGGGTCCCTCGTAGATCCCATTAAGTTCTCGAATGGCAGGTGGCGTATTCTATAGGAAATCTTTTCAGCCTGCAGGGTATGGAGTGTGGTTGTTAGTAGTGGAGATTAGAAATGCTACAAGGTAAAGGTTTGTGAATTGGTTGGTTTTCTTTTCCTTTTGGTTTTATCAATTTGTAGATAAGATTGCCACTCATTCAAGAGAGTGAAAGACTTGTAAATTTGTATATTTTGGTGTTGGATAGAAGTACATTGATCTTCTAGGTTTGCTTCATAAGTGTGTTTTGTGTTCTTGTACGACCTCGGATGGAGTCTCCAGCCTCTCTTGCAATGCCTTAGTTAGGAAAAATCAACAAAACTGTTTTCATTTTAAAAACCGTCACGTATTTTCTGTGATTTTATTGGCGATCTCACGTGAGAAGAATTTTTCATCTATGATGAAAGTATTTTGAGTGAGTAAATCCCGGAAATTTACAAAAGTTATAGGCTTAACTATTCAGCTTGAGTATCAACCTAATTTTCCATTTGTAAAAACCAAATTAAATTTATTTACAAAAGTATTCAACCATCTCAACCAAATAAAGTGGATTTGAGAACAAATTTTACGCCGATAAGCTGGAATACTATCTGCCAACCAAAAAAATATGGTGGCTTAGGATTTAGAAAATTCTCGGATTTTAATAAGGCTATGTTGTCAAAGACAACTTGGTTTTTATCAACAAATAAAACAAGTTTACCAGCATTAATTTACACATGTAAATACGGAAATATGTTTAAAACATATCAAAGAAGTATAACACAAAAATCAGCAACGTGGAAAAATTTACAGATTTGTAAACCAACAATGCAAAAAGCAATGTGTCTGCGAATAGGTAATGGAAACTCCACAAGAGTCTGGCTAGACCCTTGGGTACCAAACAGCAATGACTTTAAGGCAAAACCAAGAAACATGAGTAACATCATAAATAATTCACTAATGGTGAAGGAATTAATTTGTCCCAACTCGAGAAAGTGGAAGATTGCCCTATTAAATTCCTTATTTGATGAGGAAACTGTACAAAATATTTGTTATATATATATATCTGAAAATGATTTAGAAGATGAGTATTTTTGGACTGATAGTATGAATGAACCCATATAGTGAAAACTTTTTATTTGAAAGATCAAGAAACTCGACTCAGCAAGGGGCAAGAAACCTTTTGGAATAAAATTTGGAAATTTGAAATTCACAATAGGTTTAAACTCCATTTATGGAGAATTGCAATAGAGTGTCTCCCTTGGACAAATATAGAAGGCAACAACTGCCCAATATGTAAAGTTTCAACAGACACATATAGACACTTGTTTACTGAATGTATTTGCAAGATTCTCTTGGAGAGAGTCCCCATGGAAAGTCTGTAACCTACCTTGCTCTAACTTAAAGGAATTGATAAGCTTTATTTGCGACCCATTTAATTTTCCACTGAACAAGTAAGAGAGAACTCTATTTTCTCTTTATGGGAGTATACTACTTTATGAACTATGGAATTTGAGGAATAAATCATTGTTCTCAGAAGAAACTCCAGACTTAATTGAGTTTGTAAATAAAATTAAAGCCATTTTTTTGGATCATGCAAAAATATTGTCATGTTTTGATGATTCAACAAATTATCATGTCTCTGACAGTGGATGGAATGAGAACCAATGCTCAGACTCAAATCAAACAGAAGACATGGGATATCATCTCCATCAAGGCAATAGAAAAATTGTCATTTTTGTTGATGCAGCCTGGACAGCCAAGGAGGCTTGTATAGCAGGGACCGCGTTCGAAAATGGAAGATGAAAAGCTTCGTGGAGTCAAAAGGTCCAAGCAATCTCATCGACCCAAGCTGAATCCATGGCTGTTTTGGTGGCATCAAAAATAGCAATCAACCAAGAATGGAGGAGAATTGCCATTTTCTCTGATGCACAACTGGTTGTACATGCTGTAAATAGGATGCAAAAATCAAATTGGGACTCTAGTAACATTATTTTTGACCTACATGCTTTGAAAACTACATTTGATTTTTGGTCGATTTCTTGGATCTCTAGAGATAAAAATAGTCTAGCTCATTCTCTATCACAGGCAGGTCTTCTAAACAGGTCACATGATATGTATTTTTTTGGATTCATTGTTACTGACCCACAATGAATAAATTTATGAGCTTACCTAGGGAAAAAAAAAAGAGAACAAATTTTGAAGGTTGTTCTAAACCATCCTAAAGAGTAGGGATTATTCAGTGCAGAAATTCTCTCAAAAATTAATAACGAAATGTTTGCTTAACTTATATGATTAATTGTAAGTAACTTAATTAGGAGAAAATCATATCAAAAGTCCTAAATGTTTACGAATTTTTGACATTGAATCCTATAAATTCAAAAATAGTTAAATGAGTCCTATAACTTCGGTTCTATTATATGGTTTGGTCAAAAAAGTTAACTGCTGTTACATCCCGCTGACGTGGAACTTGAAGGTGTCAACTTGTTACAGACGTGTCATTTTTTCTCATTCACGTGACAATTTTAATCTGATGTGGCACTTATTGACGTAATGAAATAGCAAAATTATTCTTTTACCCTTTGCTATTAATCAAATTTTTGAAATAGTATCATTTCAACCTCTGTCTCGAGCAGCTCCTGAGATCACCGACCACCGCCCTCTGTAGTATGTCCCCACCTCCACTCCAGCCCTACACAGCGACAAATGGCACCTCCACCTCCAACACTTCAATTTCCATCTCTGAGCTTTGCTCTTACATTGTTAAGAAGATAATTAGAGTTGGAACTGATGAAAGGAAGAAACCAAAGTGTGATAGTTCATGCGCACAGATTTCGTAGCTTGAGATTTAGGAAGGAAACTACATAATTTTATTTTCTGAGGTGATAAAGTTCGTCTTAGTCTGTTTGGTTCAAGCTCTTTGTTGCCCAAGTTACCAATTGTCGAGCAGGATATTCTACCTTCTGCCAAGAAGGAAGACGTGGCTCAAGCCTATTTAGGAGGAAGATGTTGCACCTTTATAGTTTCTGCTTATAATTCCCCGAACATATTTGCGGCGGGGAAGTCCTACAATGTCACTTTAGTTTTCCTTCTCGATTGGCTTGATCTGATAAAGGTCGCTGCGATCTATATTTGACCACATGTACTTTCTCGACTATATTTCAATGATCTTACAATGGAGATGGAGGCGCGCTTCGAGCTCAGAGATGGAAATGGAAGTGTTGGAGGGGGAGGTGCCATCTGTCGCTGTGGAGGGCTGGAGTGGAGGCGAGACCTGAGGGCGATGGTCGGACATCTCGGGAGGTGCTCGAGGCAGAGGTTGAAATGGTATTATTTTAAAAATTTGATGAATAGTAAAGGGTAAAAGAGTAATATTGCTATTTCACCACACCAACAAGTGTCATGTCAGATTAAAATTGTCACTGAAGAGAAAAATTGACACGTTTGTGATAAATTGACACCGTCAAGTTCCGCGTCAGCGAGATGTAACAACAATTGATATTTTGGACCAAACCATGTAACAAAGTCGAAGTTATATGACTCATTTAATTATTCTCAAATTTATATTACTTAATATGAAAAACTTGTAAATATTTAGGAGTTCTGTCGTAATTTTCTTATTTAATTAATTTGCTAAACGGTATGATTCCCGGACAGGAAAGCTTCTGACGGGAACTGTAATTAGTTTCCTTTTTTTTTTAATTTGAAAATCAAACTCTAATTTGTTTCAGTGTATTTTCTGCTTTTTTTTTTTATGCCGACAATTATACGATCGACAGATTTTCAAACTCGGCGCATTCACTTGGATTGTGCTTGCGAATCCTCGAGAAACCAATGGCGATCTCGCTCGAGAGGTACCAGAAACTGGGGATCGCGGAGTCCCTGCCAAAAATGTACAGATACCCAATTGCCTGCAGAGAGCTGAGCTTCATCCTGAGGGGCGCTTACAACAAACTCCCCAAGAATTTGCGATCTCTCATCTTCCAGGACACCCTCGCCGCCTTTCGCCTTCTACCCGAGTGAGTCCTCCAATTTCTGAGTCTCATGTGTTCTCGACGTCTTGATCTCCTATTCTTATCTCGAAATTCAACTTTATATAACTTTGCCTGAAATCGCACGCTCTAATAAACCAGAAATCGACCTATATCCCTTCGAGAAAACAACGTTGAATTGAAGCCAATTGAAGCTCCGAAATGGGGACATGTCGGGCTGTGAGTTATGCCCCGATTCAAACTCGAATTAACAATAACAACAAAGAAAAATCTTGTTTTGTTTTGGGTGTGTTCATCCGTGAAATTCTACATGGTGAAATATCATGATTACCACATGCTAGAAGATTTACTATTTCAAGGCAATTGCTTTAAAACCAAGGATCCTTCGGACTTCCTAGAAGGAATCAGCAGTTTTTGAGTTACTTACCCAAACTTTTGTTCAGTACGACGTTGGATAAGCTTTGTTGTAACATGTCTCCGACTCCTGTTTATGATGCTGTGAAATCGAGTGATGGGGAGCCATTACATTAACTTATTTGATTGAGTTGGTCGATGCTATTTCAGAATGCAGACACAGAATGCAGTATCAGCAGCGAATTGTCTTGCTCAAGCAGCAGAGACCGCATTGCCAAAGCAAAAGAAGAACTTGGCTGCAACAGAATTCAAACATGCAAAAATTGCTCACAAGAGGCAACCTAAAATACAACAAGAAGGAAAAGGTGCGTTTTTAACTTGGACCAAAATACTAAGAATAGTTCCCACTCATATGATTACTAGGTGTAGCTTTTCCTGAGTTTTAAGTTCTGTATTTCAGATTGTGCTCAGCTACCTCAAGACGTCCTGCTGCAAATTATGAGTTTCCTTGATTTTCATTCTTTGGTTTCTGCTGGGCTCGTCTGCTGGTAATATTCAGTTTCGTTTTCACTAGTCAATCTTAAGAAGAATTATAATTGTTTGCAACTGACACCACATTTAGATAGACAAATGGAAGACTTCTTTCCTTTCATCATGTGCTAATTTGCCTTTGCGTCCTCGATTTGATTTTGAAGGTCGTGGAATTTAGCAGCAGGTGATGATTCTCTGTGGCAGGCGCAATACACTAAAATATTTGGCCACTCGGATGCAAGTTTGAAGAACGATAATAGCAGAAAAAATATCGATGGTGCACATCGGAATGCCCCTCGAGATGAAAAGATTGTCAAACCGTTTCTTGATTGGAGAGAGGCCTTTAAAAAAGCATATACAGGTACATTTTCCAACTGATTGATGATGTATTATGAAAATTGAACTGGCAGGTGCCTTTATTAGCTGTGTATATCTTTCCTTCCAAACAATGTCCAATCTCTCCCATTGCTGCCATCTATCCAGGTAAGTCCTCGAGAAGAGTAATATCAAACAGGGGATATTGTAGACACTGCAAGGCCATTGTTTGGCTCAATTATACTGCCTGCTCAAACCAACACCAAATTAAACCTGTACTAGCACACCAGGTAATTTTCCATGCTCAAAGTCTCCCTGCATCAAGCTTCTTAGATGCTTCTATTCTTTCTGTTTTTTTCTTGAGAGAAAAAGTGTAGTTGCATTCAGGAGCAGTCTGTGCTATATTTTCCCAATTTGTTAGATGACTGATGTATGGTCTTGTGTGGTAAACAGGTTGTAAACTATATATTGGACGAGCTTTCATCTTCAGATAGTGAGAGCGATAGTGATACTGGGGAAGGGACAGTTTCAAGGTTATGGGCCTATAGTAAAGCTATACCTCCATCATAGTTCCTAGGTCCTTCACTTAAATTGCAGAAATCTCTACGCCTCTTTTTCTGTGAATATGCATGGGATTGAATGATGCTGATGCTGCTCTGAGAGAGATGCTAATACTTCACATATGCTGAGTGCAACACTAGTTGATTCTTCTGCTACAAACTTGTCCCAGTAAGTGGGCGATGAAGACCAGAGGGAAGCAAGAAACAGCCATGAATGGTCTTACAAGCTTTCTGTTTAATGCCTATTTTGCTTGAATTGTCGGGAAATCTCAAGAAAGGCCAGCTTAACAGCTATAGGAGGCTTGTTATCTGACTATTGGAACATGGGGCGATCGAGGTGGCCTCAGCTGCTGCAAAGCCACTCTCTTAAGATCGATGCTGTTGCATCAGTATTACGAACATTTGCCCAAATAGGATGAATGAAAGCTTATTTCTCCGAGGATTGGCAGATACTGAATTACTCTGTTGATTATCGATAAGCTTCGGTATTGCGATTCAGCGGGCGTTTGCGGATTTTATGGCGGACATTAAAAGTATATCCCATGAATCAGCTTGGGCTAGATATTTGGACCAGAAATATACTATGTATCCATTATGGGCTTGATCCCCAACCCGGCCATGTACAAGTCTCGACTTGCGGTCAATAACCAATGTTGGCGTGAATCCAGCACGACCGGGAGCCTGTCCGGGCCTCTGCTGTTTACTAGAATCGCCCAGGCCCACCAGCCTCACTCTCGACATATTCGCTTTTATTTTCATATGGAAAATGCTACAATTACTAGCAAGATCTCCAGCAGAAGACAGATCCAATTGCCATTGAAAAAGATCGACCTTTCCAAAGTAGCAGGCGTCTTCAAACTTTGTGGAACCAAATTAACCCAATATTTACTCTAGTACAAAATAAATGTTTTCTTCCCCCACTGGTCAATGGTATTGGTTGTCATCAACTTTAAGCGCATTGTAAGGGAGCGACACTAATCTTTCTTCTTGTCCTTCAATGGTCCTTTTGGTATTTTGCTCAAGACCTTCTTGTCAAAGACAGTGTACTGCTTCTTGATCTCAATCATTGCCTTCTCGCTAAACGCATCAACCTGGTTCTCGTATTTCTCATACAACACCGGCACCGTGTGCAGCAAGACAAAAGCTGTTCAAATGAACAAGGGTCATTAGAAGCTAAATATGAAAGCAGCCACGATGTTGTAAAAAATTTCAGCGAGTTGATGGTAAGAGAGAGCCTCTTACTAATGTAGAACAGGGTGACGAAGTTAAACCAGCTCCCCACAACAGATAAGACCCAAAGGCCTACAACAACCTGACAAGCAGCGTAAGAAGCACAGTTACACATCAATTAGTGTTGAAGCTTGATATATTCATTACAGTGCATCAAAGAATGAGGATGGGGCTCTCGATGCTTCAGAAGCAGAAAATATTGACATATAACACGTTTAATTTCATAAGTGAATAGATATAGTCATAGAATCGGGATTGACTCACAGCAAGAAACTGCTTCACATCTCTTCCCGAAGTTATCCCCCTCAAAACAGCCAACCCCCTATTGATTTCAAATCTTAGAGCAGAGACTACTTCCAGAACACATTTCTCAGGCATGGCAACATCTGGTATGTGGGGCGGAGACCTAATATATGCAAGAATTCATTTAGTCAATGCACCATTTAGATTACAAAGACATGCATGTAAAAGTTCAACAGCGTACTTGTCGATAAAGGTTGCCGCATTAGACCAGATGAAAAGAATGGCCAGCGCAAGAATTGCCATGTGGCAGACAAGAGTGATCAAATGGTATTCGAGCAATTCAAAGAGAATCCATATTGCAGTGGCAGCACCAAGCATGGTAGCTGAAATTTTCTTGTTCCTCCACAGAAAAATATCAGCAGCTGCATCAGTGGATTCAATCCATCAATCGGTACATAGCAGCTTTGAGAAACATAAACTAAAGATGATATGAATCAGTTCATGGTTGAGTAACATGAGATGGAGAGGCAAAAAAGACAACAAAATGAAAATTTTCAATTGTACATCTTGCAAGAGAATCGCTTGGTTTCAATGACGCAAGAACCTATAATAAAATACCAAATCATTAGTCAGTATCTCATTGATGGATTTCTTATCTAGCTATATCACTGTCAGGGCTACTGAACTAAGCAATCAAACAACACTAGATTATCAAATGTGCCCTTATGTTGCTCAAGTTTCAAGAACATGTTAAAACATAATCAAATGAAACCACAGCTATCCCTTGCTTAGCTCAAAAAATATTTGAGGAAACTGCATTCATGCAAATCATTGCTGTGGCCCTTCCTTTTAAAAGAACATCCAGAAGTTAGAAAAATGGAAAGTCAGAAACACAATGCCCTCGACCAAGAAAGGGGTGATCACTACCCAAATGACATCGATACATTGTAAACCATCAGAAGATCCCTGAGGAATTCTAAAATCATGCGGGACATGTCGTACTGTATAGAAATTTCAAATTTTCCAGTATAGAAGTCCCTCCTTTCCCTTCCTTTACCCAGTTTCCGTCGATCCAAATAGAGGTAAGAGGGTAACATACGCAAGAAGAAATAACAGTTTGACACGTAAAGAAAATCCCGATATTGCGATGTTGTCATACATTCATTAGTTTGTTCAATCTGGAAGAATATCTCACTCTGCTCGGCTGATCTTTTGAAGAATCGAACCTACGACATTTATGGCTGCCAAACTTTAATGGAAGAAACATTTCCAGAAACAGACTGCATCTACATAACAGTGTAAGGGTTATTTCGAGAAAATTCTTATAGATCTTTTGATAAGATGTTGTGATATCTGTTCGTGAACGTTTATCATGCAATCAAAAAATCACAACCCCACATCTACAGAGGAGGAGGGAGAGGGAAAGGAGAGAGTGAACGCTTGCCGCCTCCGAGGACCTTATGGACGGGCTTTTCACGACCGAAGAGCCTGTAAACCTTGGATTTCATGGCACTGACAGCCGACGGCTTATCATCGTCAGAGTCAGAGGAAGAAGAAGCGTCGTGGCTGTGGAACTTCTCCGTCAGCGACGGCTCGGCCTCACCCGCTGGATCCGCCATAGATCACTGCTGCCAGAGAGAATGTGGCGGTGATAATGAAACAGGACAGGAAGGAAAACGAAGTGCCGGGAGCGCGCGTCTTCGCTTCGGGTTTTACGATGACGAGAAAGGGAAAAACGGGGGAGGAGAGAGAGTACACGGGCCAAGATGAAATTTCGACCGTACGATGGTTGGGAAGCCGAGCCTGAGATTTAGGTAGGAGCACCCGAACCTGTAGCCCTGGGCTAGGGAATAGTGGAAACCGATGAACTGGGGAAGGGGCTAAGGTGCCTCGTTAGTGACCGAGTGACTGTCACCTCCACTTCAGCATTGCCTGGGCTGGGGATATATATGATCAACCTGATCCATACAATCGAACAAGACGACATGAGCTGAGAGACTCCATATGTCACGTCGAGAATCATTAAACATAAAGATTGTTACATGATCTAATGTCTGTTTTGCTAATTTGGGATGGTACGTATAGAACTCTACTATGATAAATATTTGTATTCATTCAATTCATAGAGCAATTACAGTATTGGAGGATATGACAATGAGAAAAATTGCAGGTAAGATGTGAATCATACCTGATATCTGTAAGTTCAAAGTATTGTTCCTCCTGGTTCCAACTCATGTCCAAGGGAACGTGATCGGTGAAATTGTTCCATCATGCTCACTGTGACAAACTAGTAATAGAAAGGAACTTCCATCAAGATCATTGTATATTTGTGGAATGCTGCTATCCTGCACTTTCTTGTTACTGTGCAAAACACCCCAAATTTTCCACCTTGGACTACAGATCATCAAAACTAAACTGAAGAAGAAAATGTAGAGACAACAGATTAAGCTGAGTTATAGGCTAGAGGGTGATGTCCTCGTGGTCCTTCATGGATAGCAAGCATTTCGAGAAGAGGACTTACCACTGGTAGCAGAGGCAGTAGTATTCTTGTTTCCGAGAATTTCTAGTCCTGTTTTGTCAGGATCATATCTGTCCATGAAAATGGGCTCTGCACCCACTGACTTTCGAATCGACCATCCATCCATCCTCATCCCATTTGGTCTGTTGGTAAGAAGGTATAGCTGTTCCTTTAGAGCCCTTGACTTGGAATGTCTGCAGCTATGCAACACTCGCTGTAAAATTCTCACTACCTGATCTGGGAACATTGCCCGTCCCTTCTCCTGTTCTGTTCTGTGGTATCAAACACGCCATTATATATAAACTCGTCTCTCTCTAACTCAAAGCCTTCTCTTCTAGCATCACTTGACTCGAGCTTCGAAGGATCGACTCGAATGGATATTCTCAATTAGCTCTCTCTGTGTTTCATGATTCACAAACTCAATTCCAGTACGAAGTCTGGAATATCAAACATCAACTGGTAATCGGTTCAGGACATGGCTGCCGAAAGCTGAGTCGGTTCTTTAATCCTTTAATTATCACGTGTTTTCTCTCCTTAATTTCTCCATGTCAGGCGGCTGTCTGTTCTAATCTTCTTTTGTAATAGAAAAAAGTACTATGTGCCGACCCCCATCACACTCACTCACGGCGTGCGCAAACCTTCTTCACATGAATCATTTAATTCACATGGGAGACTGCGGACTCCTCTTCGTCTTCGTCTTCTTCATTTTATTGAAGTCATATTTCTTCCATTATTAATTAATTGATTGAGAGAGATCGCATTCGAATTTTGTCGACTATCCCAAGTACAAAATTCGTAAAGGAACTTCACTACCTAAATAACTACAAAAAAAAAAAAAAAGAGGTACTGGGCTAGGCATGAGTTTGTGACGACACAAGAAATTAGTAACTTGTGTGTTGAGATGGAGACAATAGTAGTTAATCATCGACTTAATCAAAGCGATTAAGCCATGTACAATATCACGGACCAGAATAACTTTCCTTGGAAAGCTTCTAAGACTTCTGTCAAGAGATCATCTCGTTTTTTAAAGAGCGATCGGCATCGAATAAAAAGGGCAGGATTTGGTAAGAAAGGAAAGGCATCATCCCGCTCGGCGATGACAACAAAAACACAAAAAGGAGAAAGGAATGACGAAGGCGATCATGTCCCCTTCAAAGCAAAAAAGCAAGGAAGGCATCGAATTTCCAAAGGTACGTAATTGTGTTGTGGGTGCAGAGTGCAGATTCGAACAAAAAGGAAATGTCCACGGGCAGGTCCATTAATTGATCTTATTAGACGAAAGTACGATTAACACTTCTCAACACATATATATATATATATATCTCCCAAACTTAACCCAGCACAAATCGACCAACTCATTACTTAACTTTTAAGTACTCCCTCTAACCTGTAGCGATGAATCAGTATCACTATAATCAATATGTGGTGGTTGCAGGTTTCTAATTTTGCAAGACATTCTCTATAAAGTATACTCCCTGTCAGGTCGACTAGGAATTTTACGCCTCCAAGGAATGTTATTTAATGAAGGTAAGGGCTCGATCAAGTGGGTTTCAGACTAGGAAGTAGTCGATAGTGACGATGTGGTGTAATTACGCAAATGCAACTTCATTTGATGAAATGATCATTACCGTTAATGCACCTTCTTCTCATCCATATGTGTGTGTGTGTATATATATATTATTTGCAATATTTAGGAGTCAGTCAAACGATGTTGGTTTGTGAAGATGATTAACCGGTTTTATCAGTTATCTTTCGTGCAAAATCCAATCAAAAAAGCCAGTTCTAGTATTATTGCACCCACGATTGTCAAATTTTAAAAGTGATGCCATGCATGCCACTGCTCAAATTTCGACTTATACTATGATCCGCGAAGTGCTCATAGCGGGTTTCGCCCCCTTGCATTACATTGCAAGATGAAGTCCGTCCACCCATCCAAGACAATAACTTGAACTTTTAGGAGTGACGTATTTCACGAGTTTCTCTCATGGGCTTTTTTTTTTTTTTGCATCAATGGCAAAACAAGGAAAATAAGGAAATGTTGGTCGCTTCCTCGGTTTGAAATTAAAATTAAGTTCTTACTAATGAAATTCTCTAAGTTTGCTTTTTTCTTTTTTAATAATCGAGGTATCCGAACGCATTCTGAACCCGACTAGTAATAGTTGTGACATCTCCTCCTCATGGCACACGCAATCGCTTGCATGACACTTGTACTAGTAAGTCAGGATAAATTCTAACGGACTTGTATTTTTTAAGGATCGAATTCTTAACTTGAAAAGTAAGGAGATACTTGCTCACCAATTAAACCGGCCGGGCTCACCAGAGGCCTATGTTTTACTTTTTAATTACATGAATCACTTTTCATGTCAAGACTTTTCATGTCAAGAAAGGAAAAGTGGAAACTGGAAATGGCCCAAAAGAATAAAGGGAGATGTAAGGTACAAAGGCATTAAACGAGCCTCCCGACCCCAGCTCTCCTATAAAATACCCAGAATTTTCTGAACCAGCACGCACATTTTTGAAAGTCCTCTCTCTTTTTTTTAATCAGTAATATAATATTATTCATGACAATATCAATAAAAAAGTGCTGACATGATTTATTATCTGTTTTATTAAAAAAGGTCTTGAATTTTAAATTTGTAAATAAGATACTATAAATCAAAATAATTTTACCTCTTAATAAAGTAATTTAATTCTAATTAAATTAATTAGAATCTAATATATTTCTGAACACTCGTAAAAGAACACCTTTTCCTTTGTCATCTTTTTATATGCAGTGGGTTTGATTTTGGCCCCCTCGGTTTCTCCTCTTTTTGGAAGCTTCTCGTCATTTACCTCCTCCATCTACACGTCTCTGTCCTGTCCCCCGCAGAACTTTCAAATTTCAACTGATGCATAGTTCTTTCAGATTCAATCCCGGCCAATTTACTCTTCTCTGGTGTCGTCGAGTTTGCTCTTGTTTGTGGGTCCTGTTTAACATATTAATATAATATTTTATACCAATTTTTTAATTAAAAATACTTTTTTTAGTGTGTACACTGATATCTAAAGATCTATTGGCTACTGACTAATCCAGTTCGAGCCGGATTGACCAATTTAAGAGGTAAAGTTCTCATAACATGAGTTTTCTCTATCCACAAATACTCGAATTCAAAACTTTTACTTAAGGAGTATAAGTACCTTAACACTTAAATTAATTCATATTGATAAGTAAAAATACTTTATACCCGATATGTTATGTATAAAAATAGCACACCCAAACCCGCAACCAATACGGCAACGACCGTGCGCATAAAACGACTTGCATGAGCTCCCCACTCCTCTTGCCCTTTTTCCCTTCGCAAAAGCTTTAAGCTATTGGTCTCTTCACGTGGCTCCTTCTAAATGCATCCCATAAACCTTTCATAGACCGCACTCATCTCCCTCTCTCTCTCTCTCTCAACCCACATCGCAGCCAGCCATGGAAGCTCTCAGTTTCCAGAGGCGACGGCAGCCTATCACCTCCATCTCCTGCGAGAATTACAACGATATCTGCGGAAAAGAGCCAGAGGATGATGAAGAAGACTCATTCTTCGAGTTGGAGCTCACTGTTCCTGATCCTCCTGATCCCAAGATCCACAGTCCCCTCACCACCCGCTTCAAAGATAAACCCAACGAGCCTGCATTTATATGTTCGGACGCCGCCGAGAGAAAACAGACCACCGAGAAAGCACATACTACTAACCCAAAATGCAATTTCTCACCGTCCAAGAGACAGATCCTCCCGATCGAATCCTCCTTCGCCAGGCCCCAGTCCCCGATTTCCCTGTTGAAATCCGCCCCAAAGTTCCGGGTCTTCATGTTTGGGAAGTCAAAGTCATTATCGGCCCACGAAGCAGAGGTGAAGGATCTCAGAAACGGAGGGAGAAAACAAAAGTCGAAGGAGGTCGAGCCCGCTCTCACGAGGGATTCCAGTGTGAAGAAGAACGAGACCGCGTCTTGGTCGGATAGACTTTTGCTGGGTGAGTCGAATTCGAAGCGGCCCACCAAAGAAGTGATGCAGAGGTACTTGAGGCTCGTCAAGCCTTTGTACGCCATGTCCTCAAAGAGACAAACCGGCGGAGTGAAGCTGGCGGGAGAGCTCCCGCCGACTGTGCCGGTAGGGTCAGCGAACCGGGAAATGCACGAGAAGGCGCCGACTGGGTTTCAGGTGACGGCCTGCAGGCACCTCGGGAAGAGCAAATCGGCTTCGGCGTCTTTCACTGGCATCATGTCGCCGGCGAGGATGGACGATTCCCTGCTGCAACAACACGATGGGATCGAGAGCGCCATTTTGCATTGCAAGAGATCTCTCAGTTCTTCCAGAGGTTTGAATAACTAATTGCTCTGTAACTCGTCTGCATCACTGCAGCCCATAAAATACACAGTGATCAGATCAAGTTTTCAAATTTATTCACTATCTGCTGCCGGTGCTGTCAGATCTCTGCTCTGTCGCGACCTGCGAACGCCCATGAGAAAAACCAGATGCAACACTATTCAGCAAGAAGTCCAAGCGATCGAACATCGGTTTCCCTAGACCACGTTGCTATATGAAAATGAAAACTAAAGAAACAGAGACATGGAGCAAGAAAGTTTTTCTTTTTGTGTAAAGCGATGATTACTGTGAGCAAGACAATTGAAAGCCATGCATCCTTTGGAACTGCCGCCATGGAACTGCATCTTGCTGCGCTCTAATCAACGATCCAATCATTGCTCTCGAGTGCGATGGGATATAGCAACCATTTAATCAACAGAATCGATTCGCTTCTCATCTCAGTTCTTTCATCCTCATACATTCGTGTGTGTGTGGATATATGATATGTACAATACATCTCAGTTTCAAGAGGAAGGACCACTCTACTAGCACTGGTATCAGGACCTGCAAATTATGATCCGTAAAACAATAGATCTATCCTACGGGCATTTGCATCTTCTGATTTTTTCAGGGCAGCTGAGATTGAGAGATGTCACTTGCTTTACCCATAAGAGGACTCACAATTTTACAGCTATCAAGTCGTGTTAATTAAAATGTTTTAGTAAATTTTTCCTTAAACAATGTGTCATATTTAACTACTCTGATTTAAAGAAATCCACAATTTAAAGAGATTTAACCCATCCTATCCAAAGAGGCTTCATCCAGAATCAATCCATCAGGCGGTTTTCTGAACACGATCCCACTTCAACTCGTCTTTCTGATCCCTTAGTTATTGCCGGAATTCGACGAGTTCTCTGGCAGAAGCAAAGCAATCTGCTGCCAAGTGATTTTCTATACGTCAACAAATGAAACTGAGCCAACAGATCAGGTGGCAGAAACAGCCGTGTCTTGTTTTTTATTCTTTTTACAGTTTAAAAAAAAAAACGACAGGAGAACTGTACACTCTCTTTCATTTTACTGGCTGAATAATAGTAAGAAAAATCTTATACGGACTAATTTTGAAAACTTTTCAGAGGAAGAAGGACTAGAAGACGAGGAAGGGAGAGCTATACCAAAGAAGGTTGGCGCAAGTGGAAGGGGCTTGTGTCGCTTAAGCAGAGGTGCCGAGTTCGAGCCCCTGTGAACGCAGCAAACCTTCTTGGGAGGGGTCCCCGGGAAACCGCCCGACAGTACCCCGAATCCGGATTAGTCGGGCCTTCGGGTACCGGATACCGGGTGGGAAACCAAAAAAAAAAAAAAAAAAGGAAGGGAGAGCTATCAGGCATGCGATAGGATCGATCCAGTACTAGTTTTCGGTCATAAATGCCAAAGAGGACCAAAACTGTCCCTGTCCCTGTTCCCTGTCTCTGTCCGCGTGGCGTGGGAGCTTCACGGGCCATAAAATTCAGACACAGAGGTGGAGACCAAGCCATCTACCTGTCACACTTCTCCAGATTTCAAGGAAATTCCAAATCAATTGATTTTGATGGAGATAATTTAACACATTTTTCTTATAAGTGGAGCTTTATATTTAAGTTTTGCTTTATATTGAAGTGTTGTGTATAGAAAAAAATTTATGAACATGAGATATTTTATCTCAGATTTCAACCGATCAGTAGGGGATTTACTCCGGGTTGACTTTTCATGCTGCCCTCTGGGTTGGTTTGACTTCTCCAGCTGAAGCAGCAGCAGCCATCACCACCGCCGGTCCCATGAGTCGGTTGGTGAGGGAGAAGAGCAATGTGCATGTGGAAATTCCAAACGTCCATCAGTTTAACATCGTCAAGTCAAAAATGAGACTTTCACTTTCCACATTGCTCGTTGAAATGATGGCCGAACAACGGAAGACTAAGACCGGCCAGAACAGAAAGGGAACCATGATCCATTAAATACGCCAAGGAATCTCATTCGAACTTTCATCGTAGCCCTTGCTACTTGCTTGAACAGAAGAGAGGCCAAGCAAAAAGTTTAGGAGGTTGCAGATTTTGCTTTTTCATTCCCTTGTTGGGTCAATTGATTGTACATTGGACTTTGGAGAGTTGTTGATCAGTGAGAAGGAGGGAAGAGATAGTAATGACTCAGTCACTCTTGTTACACAATGTTCGGGATATCGCATTCAACTATGAACATATTACATGTACTGAACAAACTATGCTCCTTACTGACACCGTTAGCGCAGCACTATAAAAAAAAACGTAGTATATCACTGAAGGGCCAGGCCAGAGTTCACTGGGAATTCTGGCATGGACGAGGCCATGGGCTTTTTGTTGGGCCAAATTATCAGTTGGGAGTCTCATTTCTCTGACGAAGCCCAGATTACAACCATGAGGCCCCACCCTGATCACTGGTGCTATGTTCATATCGCATAAATTTTAAGGCAACTCCAACTCATTACATAAATATTTTTTTTCCATAGTTCGTTGGATGAATGTTTGTACAAAGTATTATTGTTTTAATAATTTCATTATTAGTCACTTCCTTTCATCGACTCGATCAACTCTGCTAACGCCGCCAACGACGATCCGCCTTCCTCCACCGCAGCCGCCGCCTCATCCCTTAGCCTCATCGCCCTTTCCCCTATCCCTTTCCCCCTGTCAGACCTCAGTAGCTCGAGCGCCCTCTTTTCCACCTCGGCTGCAGTGACGAACCCATCCCCCGACTGCGCCACCGCAAGTGCCACCCCCATCTCCTCCACCAGGACCACCCGGTTTATCCGCTGCTCCGCATAGAGCGGCCATGCGAGCATGGGCACGCCGGCAGCAATTGCCTCACGGATCGAGTTCCACCCACAGTGAGTCACGAAGCCGCCTACCGAACCATGGCCCAGTATCTCCACCTGCGGGGCCCACGAGTCCACCAATAGCCCCCGGGCCTTGGTTCTTTCCGAGAATCCCTCCGGCAGAAAGCGCTCCAGGGCTGAGGTGCTCCCGGGGGGCGAGCGAGCCACCCATAAAAACCCCACTCCGCTCCTCTCGAGGCCCACTCCGATCTCTCGGATCTGCTCTGCCGAGAATGCAAACCCCGCGCTTCCAAAGCTCAGGAAGAGGACGCTCCGGCCAGGCTGCGAGTCGAGCCAGATCAGCGAGTGGTGCCGGACACGGTCCCTGTCAGCTGCTTGTCCACCCCCATCACCTGAGTTGAACAGCGGTCCGATGCATTAGAGGGCTGGAGTATGACCATCGGCCACGCAGTTCCCCTCACGGATGGCTTTGATAGTGCTGGGCTCGAGAGATTCGAACGTGTTCACGATGACCCCGGCCGCCTTGATCATGTTTCTGGCTGATTCCACGAAGTGGGGGTAAGCCCTCGACGTCCGGTCCCTGGCATGGGAGGGCAGGTCTCTAGTGTGTACCTGGGGCACGCCGGGGATATCGTAATACACGTCGAGTTCCTCGACGCTCTCCTCTACGGTGTCGTGAATTCTTGATAGACACATGAAGGCGGTGAACGCGATGGCGCCGGAGACAAAGAGATAATAAGTGGGGATGTCGAGCTCCCGGCAGATGAGGAAGGCCGGGTTACAGAAGAAGTCCATGATGAAAACCTTGACATTGGGGGTTTGGGTCTGGAGGGCGTGACGGAGTCCAGGGCCATTTAGCTGTGCGAGCTCGAAGTCCGGGGCAGGGCTGTTGTGGGGAGGGAAGTCGTCGGGGATGGTGATGGCCGGGAGGTGGAGGAAATGGACCGAGGGGAGGGCGACGATGGAGGCGGAGATGAAGGCCTCGGCGGCAGGAGGAGTGTAATCTGGGGCGGCGAGGATGACCGTGACGGAGAAGTCTGGGTGGTGGGTGAGGAGAAGCTTGGCGAACTCCATGATCGGGACCATGTGGCTCCGGTTAGGAGAGCAGAAGAGCACGATGGTGCCTGAGGATGACTCTCCTGCCATGTTTAAGAACTTTCGGAAACGAGGACAGAAACCTAGGAGGACATGGAAAATATTAATAAGGAGACTGAGGTTTCGAGAAGGAGGAAACGTGTTAACCATACCTATAATCAATCAATCAATTAATTAGCATAATACTGAGCCACAATAACAAACTCGACCATACAAAATCCATTGAAATATGTCCGTGAATTCTTGTATTTCCTTTTTTCGCCCTTTCTTTTATTTTCTTGTGAACCTATGAACTGTGTCTATGATCGAAAAATAAAAGAAGAAGAAAGCTTAGGGTTCGAGGCTTCATTTCACTGCGAGGTGTATCAGCTCTCCGGCCTTCGCAAAACTCTTTAAATGCATGCAAGCGGGAACATAACTCACGCACCGGTCAAGTATACCTCTTCTATTTCTAGATGGAGTTACAATTTAATTAGTATATCGACCGAGATCTTTCTTCCTCCACTCGATATATATTCAATCTTAACTATATTTTGTTATAATTGGTCGTCGCCTTAGATATAGACCTTAGGCATGGCGCAAATGATCCGCAATAGGACCAATTTTCGAGTGACTAAACAATGAGTTCAAGCCTCTTAACATAACCTAACTGCAACTTAAGATAATAATACAATATAAAATAAATAGGCGATCCCCAACTCCAGCACCATTTAGACAATTCCCGAGTGGCGAACTGCTTAAGAATCACTTGTATATAAGCTCTTTCTTTTTGTGACTCCATGTAAAGAAAGTTTTTGATTGAAAGTGGAAATGACAACTCATCATTCCAAAAAAAAAAGGGCGAAGGGGAAGGAGAGGAAGGAATAAATTAAGGAGCAGCTTGTAAAATATATAGTAAAATGTTATACTTAAGAGAAAATTACTTTTGGTATAATAAGAAACATTTTTTTAAAATAAAATGATTCATTATTTTCATACTTGATGTGTTCTACAGAAAATAATTAAAATCCCTAACTTGGGTGATAGGGTTTCATGGTTGAACATACGTTGCCATGTCCAAATCTATTTGCCATTAATTATTGAGAACCGAAGCAAGAAGCAACCAAACCTTCTTGGAGTTTTCCATTTTCTTTCTTGGTACTTGTTAGCCTCTATTTTTTTTTTTTTTTTTTTGGTCGCCAGCCACGGTATCCAAGCAGGCCCCACCAGCGGTGAGATGACATCTTTCAGCCAACCATACTTGACTAATCCGTTGGTCGCCCCGGGTCGCACGCCTGGCAATGGCGGGTGAGGCTCCCAAGAGGGGTGTCTGCGTACGTGAGGTCTCGAACCTGAGACCTCCTTAAGCGGCACCGAGCTGCTTACCACTCGGCCCAACCCCTCTTGGTTTCTATTTTGCCCTTAAGGCGCCAAGTTAATTATGTTAGCTAAGAGACACACTGACGCAACACCTCCACCACGTGCTTCACGAGTTTCTATAGCCACGTTCACATACAAGTTACAGAAACTGATCATTGGAACATGGCCAACGAGATTAACTTCTTGGTTGATTTTATGAATAAAAATGAATCCAAGCAAGAAGTTAAGTGAATAATCGGTTATGGTTACAACATGCAATGTACTTAAAACAAGTACTAGAATCCGGTATATAAAGAGATATTGATTTACCTGAATTGATTTTGATTAACTATAATGTCCTCGTTTGAATTATTATAATTTACATTTCGTTTTCCATAATCGATATTGTTTTAACCCGACGAGTGTATGCATATCTGAAAAGTTTGTCCCCCTCAAGGTAAAATAAAGCTTAGAAACACGGCCATGTACGAAAAGTGAATCCTTGGTTTTTAGCCATAATACGGGATACTGACGGAGCCTCTCTGTCTGAGGGCATTAGTAGCCCAGCCCTGGCGCCGTGAGAATGCATGTTCATGTTACCTCTCCTAAAATGCTGCACTGAGGGATCTGGAAATGGAGGTCCGTGAGAGAGAACACCAGCAGACAACAAAGATGATGCACCGATAATCAAATGACTCCTTCTGCCGCAGTCGCGTACGGGCAGCCCAGCCAACATCACTGGTTTTCAACCTATGACTGGTTGTTCTTGAGTGAACTTTATAGGGTAAACAATCTGATCAAATTCATGTCCCAGCAGTTTCAAGACAGGAAGGAAGGTTGAATTCAAATCATCAATCAAAAGAAATCAAGGCTAAGAGGAGACACACAAAATGTGTCGAAAGAGGGTTGAGAAACTAGCTGTTTATGCAAGATGATCCGCAACGGCATCATCACGCGACAACAAGTCAGAATAGAATCCAACTTTGAGCGGACATTACCCATACATGTGACCGACAACTGGAAAGCATGTACATCCAATGTATGGAATTCACTCTTTCGGCCAATACATACTCGATCTGCTCTACTTCCTCCATCCTGGTCTTCTCAGCACCCCCCCTCCTCTAATGCTGGCACGTCAGCATCATCTCATTGCTGTCGTCAATGCTGAGACCGAGCTTCAGTGTCTGATGGATCCTCGTGGCAAAGGTGTTCGGGTCATCGAGATTGAACCCGGAAGTGAGCAGAGCAATTTCAAAGAGTGACATTATCAAATCCTTCACCGGAGTGTCACTCATGTTGGCCTCAGCCCTCTTCCTCAGCTCCTCCATAATTCCATTGTCAGGGTTGATTTCCATGGTTCTCTTGCTTGACATGTAAGAACACATGCTGTGGTCCCTCAGGGCCTGGGCCTTCATGATCCTCTCCATATTGGCAGTCAACCCGAACTCTCCTGTCACCGAGCAGCAGGGAGATTCCACTATGCTGTCAGAGACCACCACTTTCTCGACCCTATCTCCAAGTATATCCTTGATTGTCTTGTACAGGTTGGTTCTCAATCGATTTCTTCTCCTCCTCTTTTTTTCACCTATCATATTCAGTCTCATCATCAAGCTTCAACCAGTCCTTGGTAGCACAAACAGCTTCTTACCTTCGTATTCTATCATCTGTCTAACAGCACATTCATCGATTGCATCCAACATGAAAAGAACTTCGAATCCCTTCTTCTTTAGCCGCTCCAACAATTGAGAGCTCTCAACAGCTCTCTTGCTCTCACCGGTCATATATTAGATGTCTTTTTGTCCCTCCTTCATCCTCGTGACATAATCCTTCAGGCTTGTCATCTCATCTCCACTTTTTGTTGAGTGATATCGAAGTAAATCAGCTAACTTAGCTCTGTTCTTGCTGTCTTCATGGATACCCGACTTCAAGGGCTTATTAGAGAATTCTTCACAGAACATGTTGTGGTTGGTATTCCTTGCTCTCCACAATCTCGTTGAACATTTCAATGCATTTCTCGACAAGATTGTTCCTGATAACCTACAGGATCTTGTTCTGCTGCAACATTTCACGAGAAATATTGAGGGGCAGGTCATCAGAATCAACATCTCTCTTCACAAACCCTAGGTATACTTGGATAAGTTCCTCACAATTGTGCAAGATGAACACCCTACGCACATAGAGCCTGATGCTGTTCATCCTGATGCTGGTATCCAAGAAATCAAGCGGCGCTCGCCTCGGGTTAAGCGAATGGCTTTGAATGCCAGCTGTCCCTCCTCTGAGAATTGCTTTACGGCAAGGTGATTTTCCCATTCGTCGGTGAGTCTTTTGTAGAAGTTAGCATACTTCTCCTTGGAGAGCTCCTCAGGTTTTCTGAGCCAGATGGGCTTCTGCATGTTGAGGAGCTCCCACTCATTAGAAACCTCCTTGATCTTATTCTTCTTCTTTCTTTGATTTCTTCCCTCCCTTCTTTTCTTCATCTTCACTGATTTCTTTCTCAGTAGCCTTTTCAGTCCGCAAGTAGATAGTGTGACTGACGAATTCAGAATGCTTCAGTACTCAGTCAAGGAGGTCAATCCCACAAACACTGGGAATACAATTAATTAGACATCCTGTTTACCTGTTCCTCCTTGAGAAAGAGGGTGATTTTGGCTCCCCTGCGGTATCTCTTGTTACAGTGACTGAGCCACCACAGCCGCCTGTGACCTAGAGATGTACTGTTCATCATCGTTGTCGTCACAGTTACTTTCTCAGCAACGAGGTAGGCCGAGCAGAAACCGACACGGAGTCGACCGACCATGCTGACACCAGCCCCAGCCTTCAATTCCTCCACGAATTCCTTGGTTCCTGATCTCGTCGAGCGGTTGTTAGTTGGTTGTCTATTATTGCGTGATAAAATATATAATTAATTTTATACTCGATTTGAAATTAAGAAATTTGAATTCAATTCTTCGGACAAAAATTTCCCGGCATATGAATGTATTTTGTAACTGTGAAAATATGCATGCGTTCAATTGTTATAGCCTTGGACATTTGGCATTTTGGAGGGGAGCGACATGGCTTTGTTGTCTGACCCTGTACTCAGTCCTAAAGGGCCCCAGCCCATGAGCCTCTTCCCTTCCAGGTTCGAGGCTGACAAGTGTCAGTGTCTGCTGTCCACGCGGCCCAGAAAACAAATGCCCCTCGCCTTTCCCTATATAACAGAAATGCCACCCGCGGGGTTCCAAATTGGCCAGTGATTTGCTCGAGATTTAAGTCGTACAGGTATGGGTCCTTAAAAACATTCAAAAAAGTAAAAAAAAAAAAGAGATAGTGAAATCTTCTTCTACTTTCTAATTTTAAGCAGAGATTATGACCCATCATCAAGTAATTGTTAACTGAAATTTTTGTTGCTTCATTAACATGGTAGTGTACGCGATAGGGACAACCTTTTAAACTACCAATGAAATAAATACTTATCTTATTGGATAATTTAACGTAAAGATACAAAAATTATTCATATATTTCCATAAAAACCCCGATCCATGTATTATTTATTTTCGAACATTCATATACACGTGTTTGAATGAGTTGTAGGAAATGCTTCATTAAGAGAAACTACTACATGGTTAACATACATTAGGTCTACATTTTGGAGATGATGGGGCTTGCATTAAACCCGGATTTTATTAAATCAGTGTAATTAGTAGTAGGTATCAACTATAAAAAAAGGTTTAATAATACAAAACCAATCGAAGAGCCACTAATAATGGATTAGTACCGTCCTAAAAAAACAATCTCATGGTGTTATATTTTCAAAACGAAGAACACGTGTTAATTATGGCAGGTCACTTCCATTAACAATAACGTGCGCTAGCCTTCTCCAGGGCATGGCATTTCAGTAATTATACGGGAAACAGCGCCCTTTCTTCGTGCACTGTCATCTTCTAACTTTCTCTGCGTGTACGAGAGGAAAATGTGACCGACCGACGCGCATAGCATGAAGAGAGGAGACGTGGCCTCCGTGAATTTATTGTTTGTAACTGAAAGAGTCCAATCACTCTCAAGACTCTTCTTCTTCTTCCATCTCCAGCACACTATCTCCCCTTCCCTCCCTCTCTCCCTCCGTTAATCCCCCGCCGGCCATGGCGGCAGGCCTATCCGCAGCCGCTTCCCCCAAGCTCTCCCAACTTCTCCTCCTCCCCAAACCCGTGGCATCGCTCTCCCCCTCCCAGCAATCATTCTTCGCTCCCTCCCTCCCCGGGGGCTTCCTCCGCTACTGCCATTCCCCCAGGACAACGCGCCTCCTCACCGTCTGCTTCGTCCTGGACGAGCGCAAACAGGCCGCGGCATCTGAAATTCCCTCCGGCGAGTCCTCAGAAGACAGCACGAGGATCGACCCAGTCGTTATTAATTCCAGAGCAGCGGAGCGGCTCGCGAGGAAGAGATCCGAGAGGTTTACTTACCTCGTCGCCGCTGTTATGTCCAGCTTCGGCATCACTTCCATGTCAGTCATGGCCGTTTATTACCGATTTTCATGGCAAATGGAGGTAAGGATTTCAGGTCTTCCCTGTATTTTCAAACTCGTTTCGAGAATTTTGAAGCTTTAATCTCCGTTACCACTCCTCTGATTCTCCGTAAGCTCGATCCGTCAAATTAAAATCCCGAGTATGGTTTTGTATGAGTAGGGAGGGGATGTTCCTCTGTCCGAGATGTTCGGCACTTTCGCACTCTCTGTGGGCGCTGCTGTAAGTTTTCTTTCTTCCATTGACTTCTTCTCTCTCTTTCTCTTCCTCAGTTTGCAGACAGAGCTTTCCGTTAAATTTGAAAAATGCATGATCTTTTGGCAGTTCATCATGTTTGAGATTTGGGAGCAGAAAATATTTGTGGTTGGAGATTATTATGTATTGTCACCAATCCAGTTCAACTTGAATTAATCTGACCCGAATGCATTAGTAAAATCATTCTTCTCCATCTGAGCTCTCATTTTTTTTTCCTTTGTCGCAGGTGGGTATGGAGTTTTGGGCGAGATGGGCTCACAGAGCTCTGTGGCATGCTTCTCTGTGGCACATGCACGAGGTAATCACGTCAGTTCAATTTCTCATCAGTCTTCTATTAACAAAAACAAAAAGGGAATTGGTTTCGTTAAGACATTTTGTTTCTGTGGAATTCGCTGAGTTGCAGTCCCACCATAGACCCAGAGAGGGTCCATTCGAGCTCAACGATGTGTTCGCCATTATTAACGCCGTACCCGCCATAGCTCTCCTTTCTTACGGCTTGTTCCACAAGGGACTTGTTCCTGGACTCTGTTTCGGCGCGGTAAGTATAATCAAACAATCCGAATCATCCTCGGACTAGGAAGGTTTAGCTGTCGGTATTAATTGCGGCAGCTGGGTCGGAGTAACAGCGTTGACCGGGCTGACTTTAAATTAAATTAATCAGGGGCTGGGCATCACTGTGTTCGGGATGGCCTACATGTTCGTCCACGATGGTCTCGTCCACAAGAGATTCCCCGTGGGCCCCATTGCCAACGTTCCTTACTTCAGAAGGGTCGCTGCGGCCCACCGCGTATGTATCTCCACCAATCACATGCCCTCTTTTTAAGTATTATCCTAGCGGGATAAATTAGGGATGATATTCCCTGTACGACAAAAATACGGAGCCAAAAAAGTCATGCTAATCCTTTGAGGTATGTGTATGATTTGAGTATTATTTAATTATCGAAAAAATTTAATTTATAGAAAAATTTTCTTGGAAGTTTGAAATATGAGATTGTTACCAGAGAATTTCACGTATTTTAAATTTAAAGATATTACAAAATGCACTGTAAAATTTATATATTACCAGGCACTAAATTATAATGAGCTTTACATTAAAACAAATGGGGTCTAAATGATTCATCAGCTTCGTCACTCTACCGATGTCAGAAATGATGTTCTCAAGTCCGTCTTGATTTTCAGCTTCATCACTCCGATAAATTCAACGGGGTGCCTTACGGGCTCTTTCTCGGACCAAAGGTCAGATTCCGACTTTGCCATTTCGTCTGGACTGTTGTTTTCCATCTTCCCACAGTTGAACGCAGCTCTGATGGTGTTGTGGTGCAGGAAGTCGAGGAAGTGGGAGGTATGGAGGAACTGGAGAAGGAAATCAGCAGGAGGACGATGAAATCATAGAGAGAAAGGCTCATTCATTACTCCATAGTCATGAATGAGGAGAGTTGAGTGTTTTGGCAGTGATCGCTAATGTTATCTTCACCGTCTCCCAAGAGCTGCAGAAAGCAAGAGGGAACGGCGATGGTTTACCGGTTGAACGTGTTAGGAAATTTACATCATAAGAGTGCGGCGACAAGTCGAACGATCATATTTTTCAACCTGACGGAAGACACAGCAAGCAATTAGCACTTGTAATCCTGAGATCATCCCATAATGTTGGCCGCATTACCTAAATCACAGTGCTCTGCCCTGTTCTGTTCTCCACTCTCTCTGTCCTTTCTGACCTACCCGTCCACGCTTTCATAGATCCACTGCTCTACTCCCAGTCATATCATATGCCACCAGTAATTCTCCAGTTCTCTTAACAATAAATTGTGTCTCTTCTTTCTCGCAAAAGAATGTCATAAAAAAGAGCTTTAGAAATGGATTTTCCGCCTATTGGCTCGACGTGGGTCAGATATGGATTAGGAGCGGACGTAATAGCACCGTACGAAAAGTCTACATTAATATATATGTATATATACATATATATATATATATAGACACATACGCGCACCCTATACATGCAAAAGTGGAAGAAGAGTCATGAGTCAGGAGCCATGACCTGCAGTGCATGCCACTTTGACGACAGTGGCCACTGGCCAGTTCACTTTTTGATCCATAACAATAAATGGTACATGTCATCGTAAAAGTTAAAAAGTTGGGGGGAGACTATCAAATATTATATTATTATTATCCACTAATCAAACTCTCAACCACTGCCATGTCTCATTTCACATCCTGAATTTGAATTCAAAACGCTAAGTCCATTATCTGTTTACTGTCTGTCCACTGATTTCGACCCCTTGTTTTAGCGACAACGTGTCTTCTCAATAGAACATTAACAATGAGATGCCTCAAGACATGAAGTTGATGTTTTTAGGATCAATATTGTTAAATGGTTAAGTAATAAATCTCATATTAATTGCATTTTAAAAAAGTAAATTTGAATTCTTAAGAGAATTGGGTGTAATAACTTTTTACTATGTGTGGATAAAAGAAATTCAATAAATTCTATGTTTTCAGCAGCAAGTGATTATAACTATGAATGCAATTCTAATATAAGCATTCAAAGGATCTAAATCCATAGGATAGGATAGTCTCATAACAAATGGTAATCAGCATCTGTACATAACGAATAAAAAAGAAAGAAAAGACTCGTGACATCTATCTACTGCCCATCAGCCCTTGAATTCTTTTGTAATGGCAATTCTGCAGCATCGTCTGTTTTGTGCTGCGAATCATCTTCATCTTGCTTACTATCCACTTCAGATCCAACTGATGGCCTGGCACCGGACTTGATCAGGTTCTTAAACCAAGTTGCTTGAAGTCGAGGAGTGCTGTTAGAGCAGGTGGGTGAATCTGGAGAAACCGTGGAGTTTGAGGCAGGACCCAGAAGAAACCGGTAGGCAACTTTGCTGGCGGACACTATCTCAGTCTTGGCTTGTCGAAACTATGGTAACAGGTTGTAGAAATTTTGGGCAAAGTTAATTAAGGCGGGCTTATAGAAAAGAAATAATACAACAAAGCTGCAAGACTTGGACCCAGTGTGAGAAGAAATTCACAAATAAAATTCAGATTATGGCTGTGCCATGTCATCAATCTAATGAGCAATTTGAATAAGCTAATCGATGGAAATTTCTTGTTAGGAAACAGATTTCCTCATCAAAAATCTATATCGGTAAAATATTTGAAGCTGGCAATTGTGGTAGCACTTTCAGATAAGCATCTTACCCGCGATGCTGTATTTCCTGCTACAACCATTGCTGTATCACCAGAATTGGCCAACCGATTGACCCACCCTGCAGGAGGAAAACAAATCTGGGCTGCATCAATTTCTCATGCGGGCATTTTCTTCACATAACAAGAAACTGTTAAACAACAGCGCAAATGATCACTTGGCTGTCAAGTTATGGCAGCACACACAGTTCAACAAAATCATCCCTTCCAAATGCACTACCATTTCAGCAAACATTCAGCCGGAAGACTGCTACATAGGACTATGCCTCTGACTCAGATGAGTCAGTTGCCAAGTTTGGAAGACCCGGCATTTGGAACCAGAAAGATTGTATGACATACAGCAAGATCTAAGGAGGCTTCAGCACGACAAAATAAAACAAAAAGTAAAAACTGGCTATACCTGGAGGCTTCCGTACACCAAGTCGTGCACAGAACTCATAGCAGAAGTGATTGCAGTTTCTCGCTAACAAGTTGTATGTGCTCCCAGGCCATTCCTTACTGAGTTCTCTCAAGATCTGATTTACTTTGTCGATTGAGAAGTGGGTTCTTCCAAGAACAATACGTTCTCGATATGTATACACGGTGTTGTTACCCGAGGAACAGCTGTAAACTCCACTTCCTCGCTGACAGAACCCAAAGGACCATTCTTTGTTTCCATAAACCTTGTGAATACAATATAATATTCTCTCAGAACCAAATCCTCCTAATACAGTGAACCACGAACTAAAATGCTAAAAGCTAAGTGGAAAGGAGAACAGAACCAAAAATCTTTTGGAAAATAAATGTATTAGAGATGGTTTCTATTTATTACGAACCCAAAAGCTTATGCGTATGGACGCCCAATTCTTTTTATAGACTTTATAATCTGGGATTCAATCCTCAAAATGGGGGGAAAAAATATAACTTGAAAGCGAGGAATATCAGACCAAAGCATTGTAATAGCATTGGATACTGCGGGGACAATAATATAAGGCTAAACTACAGAACCTGCTCCACTTACAAGCGATCGTTATCGCTGCCAATTCATGGAACAAAGTATCTACATTTAGGAGAACGATCACGTGAAGATTAAATATCAGAATTCCAGAAGTAGTTCCCACTCTAATGTTGCATGTTGTGAGTTAGTCTATTTTCCGACAATTAAGCCCGTGTTTGACAACGCGGAGAGAATCTGTTGTCCATTCAGGAAGTAGGGGAAACAAACGGAGGACTGCACATCTTTCCAGCACGGGAATGGCAGAAAAAACTGTCGCGTCGCACAATCTCGGCAGCATAGAACTAAATGCTTGGACAGTTAACCCGAGGATCTTCTCTCTATATGGGTCCGGTCCCTTCTCAACTCAATGTGATTGGGGGAAGGGAGAGAGGAGGAGCGAGAAAGACCTGAACAGCGCTGTGGAAGACGCCGCCAAGACCCATAGTGTCCTTGAATATACGGTTGATCTGCATGATGTTGTTATTCCTTCTCTCCGAACAGCTGTTTGTCAAATCGTAGACATGCAGTATCACTTCCGTCATCTTGCCTACCTTAACCCTGAGAACACAGGCTTCACAACTCCTCCTCGTCCTCCTTCTCGTCTGCTCCTACAATGTAAAGACCGCCCCCTTTCACTCCGTGAATTCAAATTCTTAGTAAAACGAAGAATCAAATTCATTCAAGTATCCAACTTTCCTTCAAAGATTCGTTTTTCCCCCCTCTGTTGGATCAAAATCTTCCAAATCAGAGAAGTGTTAATTTTGCGCCACTGAGGGCGGAATATGAAATTGAAATCTCCCTCTCTCCCTCTCTCCCTCTCTCCCTCTCACACACACCCACAGAGACGCACTCTCTCACTCGTATTACAGAAGTAATCGCAGTGACATTCACAGAGATGCCACCAGTTATTCCTCACAAGTGCGGAAATCTGCTGTACAAAATCTGTTCAATGATCTGCTTTGGAAAAAATCTCGTGATATGATTTGCGTTGCGGGTAATTCGGAAATATGAGAGATCTGATATTATTATATTCATCCTAAAGTTTGAAAATAAATATGAGTCAAATGTTTTTTTAAACACAATAAAATTTCATATAATATTAAAATAAATTTTCCTTTTCTTTTTAAATTTCACTCTAAATTTAAAATCAAAATTTACTTTCATTTAATCTATTGTAGCGGTAAGTGATGGTTTTGGTGTAGGACAGTGATACTAAGGTCATGCAGTCAATTATGAATCGGAAAATTACACCGGCAGTGTAATGACGATGATGTCCTCTTCAGCTTTCCACTTTTTCAATGAAATACAATATGAAAAATCCAATCCAGTCGGGGTGAACATTGAGTGGTCCACAGTTATGAATTAGGGCTGTCTGCAAAGCTCGTTTGCCCCACAGGGCAAAACGGGCTCCATGAATTTGACATCAATCACTACAGCTGGATCTACCGTACATGCAACGTCAATAATGACTTACCAAAAATCTACAATATGAGAGGAGGAGAATCGATCTTACACTATAAATCGGTCTTCCACTTGCTTGTCGAACCCACCGAGAATTTTAAGAACTGTGCCCCAAAACTTAATTTGCCGTCTATTTAGAAAACACCTTTCCCTTGGAAAGAATGGGGCACACGCCCATTTATGGCTAATGGTGACCGTTGGAGGCTCAGCTAACATTATACCAATCGTTTGCTTTGGAAAAGGAAAGCGAAAGCTTTCTCAATCAAAAGCCCGATCATCACAGACAAAAGAAGAAATGGCTTTGCAGGGAGAATAAATATTGCAGGAAGAAGGATGCAGCACCACCCAAGACCATCTAATTTCTGACACTTGTGAGATCTGGTGGCCAACTTTCTAAGTACAAATGCCCTCTGCGAGGAGAGATTCTTCAATGACTTTTCTTGCATTGCCATATAATTTTTCATATTAGAACATAGGCTTGTGAATCTGCAATGCCCTCTACGGAGAATTCTGTTCTTGAATCTCATTTTTCAACACCGATCATCTCACTTTTATCGTGGAGATAACATCTGCCAAAACCACTAACCTGGAAATAGGCCATATGGAGGAACTGCTCTTGTATGGTTTGCATTACAAAAGCTACATATTCGAGACAGGCAAGGTAACTCGGTGCAACTGATGCGGCATAATATCATAGCATCCACAGCTTAAATGGTAACTAATAAAGTAGTTATACCAGAACCTGCGACACCATTTCAAGGGGAAAAAGAAAGGAAAGAAAAAGATACACAGGAAGCCATTGATTGCGTTACCAGCATTTCTTTTCCCTCTGATCTGAGACAGCAATTGCTCTCAATGAAATGCCCTTCTAACTATATTTCTTTAATGAATTGCCCTTCTAGCTATATTTCTTTTTGAATTATGATGGCCCCCCCCGGCTCTAATTCCAACTGCACTGATAGATCGAGTTCGCTTCTCACATACCACTGCACATGTAACTCATCTGCGCTCATTGGAGGTTGACAAATTATGAAATCGAATTCTCGGTGTCTTGATTGAGCCGAAAAGTATCAGACTACCGGGACACTGCTTGATAAAGGAAGGTTTTGAAAATAGACAAAGCAATGTGCGCTGTCTATGCTATGGTAGAAGTATTACTTAAAAAGCCAATTAACATTTAGTGTTCACACCAGAACCTGCGACCCCATCCTTCCAAATATATTCAGTGTATAACATTCAACGGGTTTGTTGATATGTAAATCTCTCTCAAATCTTAATACCGTAAAATCTTTTACAATTTTGAAGGGTCAATTTTGTACGTATTAAGATATGAATATTAATTTATATACTATACATTAAATATTTGCATGTATACCTTGCACCATCTTGAGGAAAAGGGGAGCCATTGATTGCCTACCTGCATTTTCCAGCGAGACAGCAAGTGCCCTTTTTAATTGCCTACGCAACTCTTTCTTCTCGTTCCTTCTTGTCCCGTTTCCCCGACAGTGAAATCACTGCCGATTTACGGTGAAATCGCTAATTAAGCATATTTTTTTGGTTTGAAGTAATCTCGTCGACATTTACTTACGTCAATATTGAGATAGAAATGTTAAAGTGCATCTGATCACAACTGTTCGCCCTGATAAACGTTAATGCACCTCAACCACACCCAATCCCCACCCTCTCCTCCGTATAAATCAACCGGCCCTCCCATCACAGCTTTCTGCAACTCTGTAGTTTCATTGCTCCCTCGTAAGAAGCCGATCGATCTCCTCTATCAAACCCTTCAGCTGACTCTGTGAGCAACAATGGTGGAAGTGAAGATCGCGAGCAAGACCCATGTGAAGCCCAGGAAGAGCCTGGGGAGGAAAGAGTGCCAGCTCGTCACCTTCGACCTTCCCTACCTGGCCTTCTACTACAACCAGAAGCTGCTGTTCTACAAGGTCGCTGACAATGGCGCCAGTGGCGTCCGTGACTTTGAGGCCACGGTGGTGAAACTCAAGGAGGGCTTGGAGGTTGCCCTAGAGGAGTTCTACCAGCTGGCGGGGCGGCTGGGGAAGGATGAGGAAGGCGTGTACGGTATCGAGTACGACGATGACCTGACGGACGGGGTCGAAGTGGGGGAGGCTTCTGCCGGAGATGTGTCGGTCGATGACCTGGCGGCCGAGGAAGGGACGGAGATACTCAAGGACTTCATACCCTACAATGGGATCCTCAACTTGGAGGGCATCCACAGGCCTCTCCTCGCAATTCAGGTACATATGATTGAGCCAATACATGCACTGTGAGAGGAGAATGTCGAGTGCGTGCGAGTGGAGGAGGAGGAACTAGATAAGGCCTTTTCAAATTACAGACATGATTCTCGACCTTAAAAAGGTAATAGATTGTTTGCAAAAATAAAATGAAGGGTTCGAAAAATCTCTCTCTAATTTCACATGCAACTCAGATGAATTTATCGAAAAGCCATGTTTCTTTCTGAATAATTTGAAAAAGTGAATGATATCGCATATATATTGTATTTGTAGTGATTATTTTCTTTTATATGGGCTTTATTATTTTATTATTATTGTAATACAATAATGATACTGGGTAGAGTAGATGGAGGGGTCTGCAGGCAAATTCAATGCAGAGTCTATGCAAGTCTAACTCTCTCTCCCCCTTTGACATTAGTTTGACATCCTGCCTCAACTTCCAATACCGTGTAGTGTAGGCATTGATGGTAACCAATCCAACTCAGATGCATTAAATTACTCCCCGTCCAATTGATTAATCTTCTTGGATCAGTGAAAAAGGTATTACATGCACCGGATTGAGATAGATGATTTGTTATAATTACGTAATTTTGGATCAAAATATTCCAAGTTTAATTATTAATTAATCTTTTTTTGTTTTTGCATTTTTTGTACTCTATTTATGCTACTCTTCATTTCATTTTCCATTTTAAGTCCAAATACTTTCTGTACAATGGAAAAGAGAGGATCCCTTGCATCCATTTATTGGACAGGATCATCATCACATGGTTGGCTTGGAATTAGAAGGGGTGGGAAGTCAGCACTGAAATTCAAAAATTTACCAAATGTAATGTAAAATTAACAAATTTATCTGTCTAAATGTAACTCATCTCATTCATTTATTCTTTTCTTTTCTTTAGTTTCTTTTCAATTTAGCCCCTTGACAATTTTTTTTAAATCAATCTTGATTGTTGGGGCCGTTAGATCATCGTGCCGGTCAACCGAGAGTTGACAGGTTCCATTGACTGAAACTAAGGAAGCCAAACATCTGGTAGTTTGGCGGAATTTCTCCCTCTACTAAGATACTATCTTAGGAAAAATTCTTAATTATGTCTCCAGTTGACAAAGCTGAGGGATGGGATAGCGATCGGGTGTGCGTTCAACCACGCAGTCTTGGATGGAACCTCCACGTGGCACTTCATGAGCTCGTGGGCCCAGATTTGCAGCGGGGTCCCAGCGGCCTCCTCGCCGCCGTTCCTCGACCGCACCAAGTCCCGCAACACTCGCGTGAAGCTCGACCTCAGCGCCCCGCCGGACCCGTCGTCCCAACCCAACGGCCCGGACCTGAAGCCGGAGGCGCCGGATGCCCCGAAGCTCCGCGAGCGCGTCTTCAAGTTCTCCGAGCCAGCCATCGACAAGATCAAGTCGACGGTTAACGCTGCCCCCAGGCCGGACGGCTCCAAGCCTTTCTCCACCTTCCAGTCGCTGGGCGTCCACATATGGCGCGCTGTCACGCGAGCCCGTGGGCTCAAGCCCGAGGACATCACAGTGTTCACCGTCTTCGCGGACTGCCGGAAGCGAGTGGACCCGCCGATGCCGGAGTTGTACTTCGGGAACCTGATCCAGGCGATTTTCACGGGGACAGCAGCTGGGCTCCTGTCGGCGCACCCACCGGAGTTCGGAGCGGGGTTGATCCAGGGCGCCATCGAGGCTCACGACGCGGCGGCCATTGACAAGAGGAACTCGGAGTGGGAGGCAGCGCCCAAGATATTCCAGTTCAAGGACGCTGGAGCGAACTGCGTGGCAATCGGGAGCTCGCCGAGGTTCAAGGTGTACGATGTGGACTTCGGGTTCGGGCAGCCAGAGGGTGTCCGGAGCGGGTCGAACAACCGGTTCGATGGGATGGTGTATCTGTACCAGGGGAAGAGCGGGGGGAGGAGCATCGACGTGGAGATCACTCTGGAGGCCGGGACCATGGAGAGGCTGGAAATGGACAAGACTTCCGTTTGGAGGATGCCTAGAGAGTGACTCCGTTACTTACTCGATGGCAGAGCTCCTGTGCTGTGGTAGACGGCGTTACTACTTCTTACTATTTTATTGATATGGGTACGTTAAATGTTGCGTGTAGTGAGACGTGATATGGCTAGTTGTGTGCGAGACCATCGATGGGTTACGTTAGATTCTATTTTTATGTTTATTAATATTGCTAATGGTCAATTTATATGCATATTCTCCTCGACAATCTAGGAAGTTAGGTGTGGGCTCTGCCGACCGACCTCAGATGTAGGACAGTGCAGAGTGCAGGTGCCATGACTGCTAATCAATTCTGTTAACGGCTGCCAATCGTGTCATAGAAGTTTAGACGAGTTTGTGGCGGCACCCACTTTCAATGACCGAAACCAGTAATTCTGAAATGCACCCAGTGCTGTCCATATCGTATGCATCTCGGACACGCTCAAAGGCCTCTCCGCCTTGACATATAGGATACTTAGGCCAGAGGATCAGCATTAATCAACTTTCTAGATGAAAAGATGCAGCCGCTTCATACTGAGAGAATAGCTGGCCTCTCTCACATTGGCCAAGAGGAAACATGGGATGAAGCTTTGATTCTCAATCAGGTCTCAACCATCGGTACGGGGCCAGACTGCTCGGAGCAAGACTTGTGAGATTGTGAGATGGAGTTGAATAATATATCCTTGATAACCTATTAGGGGGAAAAGAGACGGCGATCAATCATGTGTGAAGTCAAAAAGAAAACAACGAACTCAATTATAGGAATTTTAGTTCAGACTTCAGAGCCACAATTCACCTGGGACATCAGACCATGAACCTGCTCCACCGTAATTTTTGCACTATCTCGAGTGATCTTAGCAAGTTGGGAGTCATCCTGACATTTGCCAGATCAAATTCATAGAGATTGTCAATAGGAACAGTTGAAAAGATAGAACGCTGGACTTTGAGAGGAATCTGATCATGAAAAATGAATGCAAAGCAATCAAAAGGGCAAACATTTGTTCCAAACTTGCCCCTGGAGCACACAAACACACGTGGAAGTACTACCAAGTATCAATATTAAGAGAGCTGAATTAGGTTGAATATTTAGAAAAATAGATCGAAATAAGAGAGCATGCAATCCCATTTAAAGCATCTCTCTGCACATGTTTTTCCAACGTCTTTTAATAATAAGAGTTTGGCATCCATGTGGCACTATGCTATGAACTTAAATTTGAACCAAAAATTCTACTTGTTTGGTGACTTAATCAAGAATTTTTACTGCACAAGTTTTATACAGTCTGCATAGCAACACCACAGCCTCAATAGAGTCAGGAGTTCCTTAGAGATTATATGCTTCATTCATGAGCTTGATTCTGCAATTGAGAGCGGAAAGCAACCGCAAACGCCTCATGAGATAACAAGTAGTAACCATCTTTTAACTGCTCAACGCATATGGTTCACAAGATAGGATCTTTCCGCAGATGCAACATAACTAAACTATCATGACCACCTAGGCAACGTAGAAGTGCTAAACGACTTCAGGCATAAAAGAGGGAGAATGCAGCCAAGATTATTACAGTGCTAAGATAGATGCCTCTTATGAGCAATGAAGAACAAAAAAAGCAAACAAACATAAGAAAAACTAATGGAATGCAGAACTGACCTCTCTCTTTCGTTGAGGGGGCACCATCAGTGGTCCAAACCTAGAATGAGCTAATTGGTTCTCTGCTTGTTCCAGCTTTTCAGCTGTGCCAATATATCGATCAGTGTTGGTGAATGTAAGGTAGGAAACTTGAACAATCAAACCTATTCATCAGATGCCTGTCATTACAAAGACTCATAGTAGCTAGAAGCTAGAATACCTAAATCTGAAATTTGTCCAGCAACATAGTCTCCATTCCCCAGCAAGGGTGAAGATGAAAGGGTATTCACCCAGTACTTGTTCCAAAGTAGATCCAAGAGATGGCTATCCAAAGATGACTTAAAATAGGTGATGTCTAATGCATAATACTGCATAACCAAAGGAATGGAGTCAGCCAATGAGTAATATGTGGTTCCCTCAAACCTCATAACAGGGAAAATATCTCAACCTGCTTGCAATGCACACCAAAATCTTCAATCTTATTAAGTGGAATTGTCTGATACTCCGACACAGGTTCATCTGGAGGCTTATATCCCTCTGGATAAGTCCTGAATGCCCCTATCTCAACTTTCCCAGCAGAGACAGTCCGGGTAGGATCAATTACAACCGCCAGGAAGGGCTCCTGAAATTGCTGATTGTTCATTTGGGTTGTTACATCAATTCCAGAAAGCCAGCATCCATACCCAGGGTGTGAGTGGTACCATCCGACCACATTCTCCAGCCTTCCTGCCTACACAACCAAAAAAAATTGAGAAGCTATAGCACCTCCAGAAGAATGCAGCATGCAAAAAGTTAACAAAAGTTGAAGATATTCTTTTTCTCCTCCTGATTATATTGTGCAAGACTGTCAAAACTTGTTACCCATCTATTAAATAGATAAATGCAAGGATACTTCCAATGATCAGTCTATACATTTTTAGGCTTACGGAAATCAAGATCAGAAAGACTGCAAACAAGCAGATGGTTGAAAGTATAACAAGTACATAGGCCTTATTGCTTGCTGCCTCAAAGTGTTAAATTCTAGCGTTTCATTGATTAAAACAATATCAGATACAAAGTGCAGAAGGCAAGAGAGTTTCGGAAGCCCCATTCCTCTGTCCATTGAAATTGCAGGCGAACAATCTCCAAGCATTCTGTCAATGAGTTTCATAGTGAAAAATATACAAACAGTATAGATTCAAACACTAAAATCTCTATGTTTTCACCAATGAAAAGAAGAATATGAAGATATCCACCTTTCCCCAAGAACACCCATCTCAGTTTGCCTCAGTGACAGCTTAATTTGTTTCAATTGTAACCTGTTGCTTTATGACGTCATTCGAATTATGCAGACCATTTAATGAGCTCTACGTGGCCGGGGATTGTCAATCCAATAACAGTCTAACCGGCTTTGGCAATAGATTTCACACTATGAAGGATAAGATAGTCAGTCCCCCTATAACTAACAGAGGGAAAGATAACTGAAAATGCGAGCGAATTCCAGAATAAACTGAGCGAAAGAGAGAAAGCAAATCAGCAAACACGGCTAGGGTTACAGCTAAGTGGAACACCTGCTTGTTGGTCTGTGAATATTCGACCATGTACTCATAGGCATCTTCCTGGGCATTGACTCGAGTCTCAGTACCCTCCACAGGGAGAGCGAAGGCGTCCATGACGATGATGGTGTCACCGTCGGTCTTGCCCTGCATGAGGCCCATGACCTCGATGGTGCCACCGGAGCGGGCGTGGACGACCATCTTCAGCAACGCCAAAGCGGAGATCTTCACGCGCTTGAAGAAATGAGGGTCATTCACCCACGGCTTCTCCTGCTGGAACTTGGCCTGAGCGGCCTCGTCATAGTAAAAGATGGAGTCTGATGACTGGTCCGTCAACAGCTTCGACGAAGAGTCCGTCGTCGTGATGATGTTATTCTCTAGCTCCCATGTCTTCTGGGCAATCGCCGCCTGCGATGCCAGGGCGTCCATTGCAGCCCACCGCCCCCTTCCTCTGGCACGAATCTCCGGTGGCTTCTCCGACCAATTCCACCCACAGTATTCTCCCTTACTTCCAACTTTTTGTTTAAAAGGGTATACAATTCACGGAAATTTGAAAGAGACCCCTGAGTCTCTAAAATATGTCGGATCACCTCTCAAGTATCTTTTTCTGATGCCTCCAGTCCTCCTCCTAAATAGAACAAATTATTTTCTTTTTAGCGAAAAAATAGTATGAAAAAGAGAAATTATATAATAAATAAAGGGGGGAAAAGCATCTAATTTTTGGCCTAGGAAAATGTGTATATTTGACACAAATTTTACAGAAGCTTCAAGTTACTATAGTTGAAACTTTGAAACCGGTGGATAAGTTTCTTTCCTCTCGTCTACAACTATGCTTGCAGGTCCCCTGCAGGAATTTTGAGCTATTAGATTCTGACGGTTCTGCACCGTGCAGGTTACACGGAGGCTCCTATTTGACCACTAATATAACCTACTCTTTTATTTTAATAATTTTTATTTTTATCTATTTTCATCTAATAATTATACATATTTTGAAATTCTATCATTTTAATTTTCCTCGTCTTTTATCCCATATATTGATTAATTTTTCTGTTGTCATTCCTTTTGTTTAATTTTGCATTGGAGGGGTTTTTATCATTTTCAATTTTTATTGAGAAATATATTTTTTTTGTACCTACTTTACAATTTTAATGGAAAATAAACGACAGAATTAAAGGTAATAACACTTGTAACATTGGTCAAAGTAATTTATAAAGAAAGGAGAACTAGGGAGAAACCGAGGACTGAAAATACACTTTTTTTTTCTACTAGAAAAATTAGGTGAAATAATTCAAACATTTTTTTGGCTCAGTAGAAATAACTTAAACATAAAAGCAACTGAAGGTATATGGTGAAATCAAAAATATGAAAAATGATTAAACAGAAAAATAGCTCTAGTTACTGAAGAAAATGAGTAAAACAAAAAAGTAATTAAATACATATCTTTCCCATAAATGAAAGAAAAAAGTCGATAAATTAGACGAATTTATCCCATAATAAATACAATGAAATAATTCATCACCGAATTATATTTGATTGTTTTCACAGGTAAACCAATTTTCCATTTTGATTAAGTAATATTCATTAAATATATGATCTCTGAATACATTATTTATTACAAAGAAAAAATCAAAAATGAATTAGAAATAATAATTGAAAAAAGGCAATATTTTATCGGTTATTTGCAAAGGTACGACATATGATACCGGGCAGGTACCTCACCACCTATATGTCTCTCAATTTCAAAACAGCCTTCCCAATATCCATCGTCCTGGTAAATTTTCTGTAGAATTTTCTCCTTCTCCTACAAATCGAAGCCTCAGCTCCTCCTCGGTCGAGTTAACGTTAGACCGGAGAGCATCCGATTCCCTTTTTCTTCAATTTCACCCAAACCCCAAAAGACAAATTTCAAGAAGTTGCGCCGAAGCTGCTCTCTTCTTGTTCCTCCTCCCCCCACCTCTCGAAGGTGAAAATTCAGGAAACCCCACCCCTGATCATCGATTATCTTGCTGAACCCTGCTAATATCCCCGCTTGATCGCTGTTCTGCCGGAAGCGGTGCTGACGGACCGGAACCGCGTGGTATCGGGTTGGGTTTTCAGACTTTGAAACCCTAGAAGCAGTTCCTGTTCTGTTATTCTGTGAAGGATGGTCATCCCAACGGGCGATGTCTGCGCGAGAAGTCCCATGTTCCGTGGGGTTTTTAATGGGATTTGTGTTATGGTATTGCTATTCTTGTTCTACAGCCAAAATAATTTCTTTAAAAGTGTAAATGTCGTGAATCCTCCTTCAGTTTTGCCCCCAAATTGGAGCTTGACCGGGGATTTCAGTAATCCAGTCACAGTGATCCACAGGAGAATGGCGGAATTGAATGTCACGTTGTCAAATTATACTGCAGATGCTGATGCCCCGATTTCGAATAATCTGACTGTGAAAGACCCTAAAGTGTGTTCTGGGTTGTTAGACCACAGGGGCTACCAGAATCGGTGCGGCTACTTGATTGCCCACCCTGAATGCAATACGGGAGGTTTCTTCAATTATATTTGGTTCTTCTATTGCGATTGTGAAAAGTTCAGCTTCTTCGGATATGCAGTGCTTGCTCTCTGGCTCGCTGCGCTGTTTTATTTGTTGGGAAACACTGCAGCCGATTACTTCTGCTGTAGTCTAGAGAAGCTTTCAGGTCTCTTAAGGTTGCCTCCGACAGTTGCGGGTGTTACTCTACTTCCGCTTGGGAATGGGGCCCCTGATGTATTTTCTAGCATTGCTGCCTTTGTGGGCAAAGATGCAGGGGATGTTGGCCTCAATAGCGTCTTGGGTGGTGCTGTGTTTGTTACTTGCATCGTTGTGGGTACAGTTTCCTTGTGTATTGCTGATCGGAGGATTAAGATCGATAAGAGGTGTTTCATCAGAGATGTCTGCTTCTTCCTATTCACACTGATCTCTCTTTGGATCATCCTAATGGTTGGTGAGGTGAGTGTTGGAGGAGCTATAGCATTTGTTTCAATATATGCGATCTATGCTTTTGCTGTTGCGGCTAATGAGATGTTGAGGAAACAGGCCAGGAAGTTAAGGTTAGATTCTGTTACACCTTTGCTCCCTGTACGGGGAAGTATCTTTTCTCAGGGAACTGAGGACGATGAGACCATATATGCTTCTCTGCTCGAATCCGAGTCTGATTCGGATGTCCCACATCTTCAGAGCAAGCTTCCCCACTGGATGTGGGCCTCAAATGTTGCTATTTACTCAAATGAGAACATCAAGTCTGGTCCTGATAGCCCAAAGAACTTGTGGGGTTGGAATGATGAAGAGGCTGTGAATGAAAAACCCTCCTCCTTCAAGTTCTTGAAGATATTCTCTTTACTGGAAATGCCTCTGACACTTCCAAGGAGGCTGACCATTCCAGTTGTTGAGGAGGAGAGATGGTCAAAATTTTATGCTGTTGCAAGTGCTTCACTGGCGCCAGTTCTTTTATCATTTCTGTGGAACACACAGGATGATGTTAGTACACTGAGCAAAGAAATTGCTTTTGCTGTTGGCATTGTTGCAGGGGGTATTTTAGGTGTTCTAGCATATTTGTACACTCGATCAGATCAGCCCCCATGCAGATTTCTGTTTCCATGGGTCTTTGGTGGCTTCTTCATGAGCATAATTTGGTTTTATATGGTAGCCAACGAACTTGTTGCACTCCTTGTGGCACTCGGGGTAATTTTTGGCATCAACCCATCCATTCTTGGGCTCACCGTCCTGGCCTGGGGAAATTCAATGGGAGACCTAATGTCCAATGTGGCACTGGCAATGCACGGCGGAGACAGTGTGCAAATTGCGATGTCGGGATGCTACGCTGGTCCCATGTTCAACACACTTGCTGGGCTGGGCATTTCTCTGCTCCTTGGGGCGTGGGCTCAGAAGCCCACTCCGTTTGTTGTCCCGGAGGACAGCAGCTTGTTCTCCACAATGGGTTTCCTGATGGCTGGCCTTGTTTGGGCTCTCATTGTGCTGCCAAGGAGTGATATGAGACCGAATAAACTGTTGGGAGTTGGGCTTATAGTGATCTATGCAATATTTCTTTCCTTGAGGTTAACAACATCAATGGGTGTGGTTCCGTTGAATGGTCTAATTTGACTGACTCTGGAAGCCTGACGATGAATCATTACATTCATTAGAAGCGATCCATGATGGGTTCAAGCATGGATGATGAAGAATCATGCACCTGTTATGCAAGATCAGTGTCCATGCTGTGTCTAGGATATGATGCAACATTGGATGGTTGAAAAGAAAGTCGGAATAATTTTCACCTCTAGGTATAGGGATAGTTTGTGAATTTAGTGTTTCTGTACATTCATCATTTGTGCTGAATGTTTTCTCATTATTCATTTTCTTTTTGGTAGCTATGACACGGTATTGTCCTTCTGGAAAATATTGTTGAGAGAAGTCTGTTCTTTCGCCATTAACTATCTTATTAATCCTTGGCTTCATGTTGGGCTTTGTTTTCTGTGAAGTGTTTTGAGTTAGGTGCCGTCTGTTCAATGTGAAGTTTATCATATTTTGAAATTACACATACATTATGAATTATTGTGTTTGATTGCTGAGATTAATATAATAAGATATTACACAGATAAAGTTTTATTATGCGCACCCTAATGGGAAGCTTGGATTGTGCACTTTATGGTTGTCGGAGAAGCTCCACTGTGTGGGTCTGTTTCATTTCCTCTCCCACTGTAATGCACGATTAGTTGCATGACCAGTTTGTATTGTAAATACTATCATTGGAGAATGTCATATAAAGTTCTTTTGTGTTTTTCCTCGTTCAGGATTGATTGAGTAAAGATGCCTGCCAGAGTTTTTGCCATGATTATCAATTTCTATTAATACTGGACAGTGTACAAAGCACAACCTGCAAATTTTGTAGACAATCCTTATCTGATGCCGTCATTTATCAAGAGAATCTCGAAAAGGCTGATGCCAAGTCTCCATCGCAGCCATCGGTTGAGGCTTCTTCTGTGTTTCTGTCACATTACGCACTCTCCTGGTTGGTTCCCCCATTTCCTTTCTCTTCTTTTCATCAATCTGAGGCATAGACAGTGGCAGTGCTACAGGATTGGGGTATCATACCATGATAGTACCCCAGGATTCCCCCTAGACATGGGATCGCTGGTTACATCCCGTGGGATATCTAAGTCATTCTGATGTAATAAATACTTCATTGTTATGTATCTTAAATTCTCACTGATAATGTAGTATAAGGCACGGAATGCTCTTATTGCATTTACCAGATTGGCATGACTTGAAAGAGGCTGCACTCAAAACAGGAAGGTAGGGATTGTATGATCACTGAGCATAATCCATTACATACTCCACGATCCTTGTTTAACTTCGAAAGAGCAACCAAAAAATCTACACAAAAGCCTAATACACCTGCATATGCAGGTGTGATCTAGAACTCAATCCACCAAATGTATCCTAATCTTATCGACATTGTGCTGCAACAATCTTCAGACGTCATACAGAAAAAGTACAGAACACGTGGAGCTCGCCCAATGTGGCTCTCACCATAGTTAGGTGAAATTGAGACACTCACCGTTCCTCCATGCATGTAATGCAAACGTTTGACATGTGATCCCTCAGGTTCCGCTCTCCGACTTTGGAGGTGGAGGTGTTGCAGCAACTTCTTCTGCTGAAACTGAGTCAGAATCAAATTAATTTAAGTTTTTAAAGGGGGTGAGGATGAAACTGAGGGTTCTGTACCTTGAGGTTCAGATTCGGATTGGATTTCCCCAGATAGAGCAGTTTGTGAATTTTGCTGCTGCTGCTGCTGCTGGGTGGCAGATAATTTCAACTGCTCTTCTGTAATCTTCAAATACTCCTCGCTCGAGTATGCTCGACCAGAAGATGGAGCTCCATCTGCTATGACAGGCTTACCATATCATATCCTTGTATTGCTCAAATTTAACCACAAATCAATAATCACTACAAATACGTCCATTGTATTTGTAACTAACATCATTCAAATGGTGAGATAATACTCACTGGGATCGACCTCAGTTTGAGGCTGCTCATCACGGGCAATGGTTGGAGGAAATGATGTGGACTCACTCCTGTTGGGCTTGTACACATTTTGCTCCGAGATTTCATCAATACCAATCTCCCGTTCTAGGGTGCTCTTGAATTCCCTTGAAACCTCCTGCAGAAAGTGAGAAGATAACTTATATTTGTTGAAGCTGCCTATATTAGGAAACAAATATATATATTGTATATGAAAAGCTCCACAGCCAACCTGAAGCTCCCTAATAGTGGGTTGGAATGCTCGCAGAGTCTTCCCCAGATTTCGGGCTACCTGCAGTCAATGTAACTTTAGTTTTAACTTTTCATATCCTCATCCATTAAGGACAATGACCAGTTAGAACCAAGACAGAAGAGATGCAACCAAACTGGAAATAAAACCATCATCTATCCTTTTCCATAAATATAATGAGATTAAGAAAAATGCAAGAACAATCAGAGAACGGAGAAGAAACAGCAGCCACTTCATAACGCCCATGTGGGGAGCCCAACTGTCTTAAACAATGGAACCGGGAGGGTGTGGAACATGTCATCATCTCCCTTATAACCCACCAATGGAGGCTTAAGCGTTGGAAGGTCAAGTACAGGAACAGGAGCTTTGATTTATAACTTAGATCACTGATAAATGGGACAATTTTTGTCCAGCTAGCTCTCGTTTAGACAGTAGAAAGAGAGGGCAAGCATATATGCATGAGCATGAATGCACAATTGAGCTCCAGCTTCATGTATGTAGAATCTCCAGTCAGAGAAACGAAAAACAAAACATTTCAACATCATACACAATAAACAATGAGATCTATCATGTTGATTAACTCTTACTATCATAAGGAAATAGATTCAAGAAACTTCTTAAGGATGCTACTGTATATCATTTTCCAAGCACCACTATATAGAACTGCCTTTATACGAATCACAAATTGCACAATTTTTGTCCCTCCTCAGTTTCCTCAAACCAATCTCTATGAAGATTCCTCATTCCAGCTCACTATCTCACTGCCGATTTCCTGTTAATTCATCATTCCCCCACAACTCCCGGAATCTAGTTTAAAGTTAACTTAAGCCAACCAGATTCACTACAAATCGATGTGGAACGGAAACAGCGACAATCCAATTAAAAGACTACAAATAAATAATTGGGGACTTACCTCAGCGAGACCTTTGGGACCAAAAACCAAAAGAGCCACCACCCCAATCACCAAAGCTTCGGGAGCTCCAACCCCAAACAGAGACGCATAAACTACCATCCTTCCCTGCCTTTTCTTGCTCCTCGCTGCTTCATCAGAAAACATATCATACGTCAATAATGACAACAAAAACTTTTACTTTTAGCTAACTGGCAAGTCATACCTGTCCTCGACGACACTGCAAGTGAGATTCCCAAGGGCTTGAGGCCATTCCATGGCGAGAAGCGGATAAGACTGTGCGGAGCTAACCGCAAGGAAAGAAGGGATTTTGATGTTCCGGGGCAAGAAATTGCACGCGACGACGAAGAAGAAGAAGAGGGAGAAGGAGTGCAGACGGCTCGTCCAGAGAGCGAATAGGTCGAATAGAACTGCGCGGGAGCTGACACAGTTGAAGAGGAAGCCATGGCCGGTAGAGTCGTCATTGGCAGAGAGAAGGATTTCTCTCAATCATTCGCTGGGCACGGGGCAGCGCCGTCCCAGACTTATGGTCGTCTCCATGGATAAACGGGCGAATAGAACTTGTTTGGACCGAAACGACAACTAATAGCGGATGATGTCCCCGGTTTAATTGCAATATGCCCCTTGAAGTATTTATTCCATCTAAATAGGTCCCCAATTTATCACTTTTGACCGAGGATGAGGGTCGTGCTATTTCTGCCAAGGTCTGAAGGAGGAGAAAATTGTACCATCTCTGATATAAATCTAAAAATTTGTGGCCATTTCTCATGTAATTTTTCATTTTGATAATAGAAGGTGCAAGATTATTCACAAAAGAGAACAATAACTATATTAAATTTATCAATTTTTTAAAGTCACTTAGCAAATTATTATATGCAAATTTTAAGAGAGAGCAAATGCTACGGATATGAGTTTTTCTACGTACTAAACGGGTTAAATTAATCTCCATCTAGGGAGTAACTTGAGAAGGAGAGAGTTAGTTTAGGGACTAATTGGCAATATTCACCCCTTTTGTTATTTGCTTCTTTAATATGACTTGTGCCCTGGCGAGCCCATCGACGCGTGGGCTGAATTCAGACAGACCCATGTAATGAGCTGGGCTAAGTTTCGTCCGGATCAGGATGCTGCGCCCTCTAAGCAACCAATTTACTTTGAGAACCAGCTTTTTATCGGCCGTGAAATACGAGTAAATATTCAGCATGTAAGTGTTTCTTAAATTTTAATGCAGGTAACAATTTTACAATTTTAAATATTAACCTTACACGTGTCAAGATCTGAAAGGGAATCTGTACGATGAACTCGCCATATATTACATAATAAATGTCTGTGCATGAAAATGAAAAATGACAGTGACATGGTTCTAACAAAAACTCATGAATCGGAGTGGAGAAGAAGGCTACGCATCACCGTAAAGGCTAATAATATGATGATGCCTGTGAAGATCTATGAAGAAAAAACGGAGTTTTTTTTTTAAAAAATCAAAGTACTCTTATTTTCAAAAATATTTTCCAAACTAATCTTTCCTGAGAAATATTTCCTATTCTAGTCTTCAAAGTACTGACGTGACAAAAATTTTATTAAATTTATCATTTGTCTTCCAACTCATCCATAAATAATCTGATGTGACATCCTACTCACTAATAGAGGTAAATAAAAAATTAGAAATCCGAGAACTGAAAAAACAGACCCAACCCGAGACAGGAAAATTCGATTTATGAGTCCTGTGATAAATTCAAAGAGATTTTTAAGGTGAAAAAACCAAATTAAAAAATTTGGGTCACCGCCAGAAAAACCCCATTGGGTCCGAGATCGTCCTGGAAATTATGTTAAATATATATTATATGTAATAATCCATCTTATTATTAGATTTTGATAATATAAATAATACGGTTGATATTCTAATGAGCGGGTCAGGCTTAGAGAGTTACTAAATGACAAATGATTACTCAGGACGTCACCGATGTATTGTCAAAATCTAATACTAAGATGTATTATTGCATATAATATATACTTAACATAATTTTCAGGTCGGTCTCGAGCCTAGTGGGGTTTTTCGGGTTCGGGACCCGAATTTTTCAGTTCGGTTTTTTACACCTTAAAACCTCCTTGAATTTATCCCAAGACCCATAAATCTGGTTTTTCATGCTCGGGTTGGGTTAGTTTTTTCTATTCTGAGGTTCCCAATTTTTTATTCACGCCTAATAGTGAGTAGGATGTCACGTCAGATTATTTATGGATAAGTTGGAAGATAAATAATAAATTAAATGAAATTTTTGCCACTTCAGTACTTATAAGACTAGAATGGGAAATATTTCTCGGGAAAGATTAGTTTAGAAAATACTTTTTAAAAAGGCTACTTTGATCAAAAACTCAGAAAAAAAAGTATTGTATTCTCCCCTTTTTACCCTTCCCTTTTTCATTCGGCTGAAAGTGTCCTTATAAAGCTTAAAATGAGTAGTTACCAGTGTCGTGCGTGTTAAAGTGGAAAGGCAACAAAAGGGCAAGAACATAATACTACACGGGGAGAGTGGCGAGGGAGAGGCTGTTAATATCTCATGCACGAGCGGATCACACCAAAAGTGGATCCGCACGCGTGCACTCTTGGACAATTTTAACCTCCAGAAGACAGCTTGGAATTGCTTACAACTAGAGGGGGAAATATCGTCAACTGGCCTTCGTCGATAGCACGTACGAGGTATCAAATGGGGAAAGTTCCTAACTTGTTGGGTTTTGGGCATCTCACCACCTGGAAATAGGGTTCAAGGCTTGGTTCTAGATCTGTAACACCAGACGGAACTGGACTTCGATCAAGGCTAGGCTCTGGGACCTTGAAACCCGATGGAATGGGAAGAGGTCCAAGGTTGGGTTCTGGATGATTGACACTTGATGGCCTAGGCTTTCCATCAAGTGATAACTTTCTTCCTGCTGAGAGCTAGAAGGGTGCAATGGTAGCTCTCCCCAGTTTGAATAATGGGCCCAGACATGACCAGACTGTAATAGACCCAAGGGTATCATTTGAATTGACTGGTGAAGATGTTGCAAGGCGTCTTGCAAACAAATCAGCAAATTCACTTGGAACAATATCAAGATTTCTACGGGATACTTTGCCAGAGAGCTTCACCAGAAGAAGCAGAATGGATGATCATCCTGGGAATTCGCATGAGCTTCCTTCTGAGAAGACTGGGGAAGGGGCACCTGGGAAAGCACTGGGAGAAGGGGAGAAGGAACCTTGCTATCGGAGGCAGCGTTCCATCATGATTGGTTCGACCAAAGAGTTTAATTTTGACAGCAGTTGTGAAGTTCCCACGAGCTTGGCATTAGCTCTGAGTGGTGGGCCAGTGAGAAGGTTGCTAGTAAGGATATGTAACCAGGCAACAGCTGGTCTTTCTTCCCAGTGCTGCAACTTGAGGTCAGCCGAGACTAGTTTCATATTCTCTTGGCCTTGAGACACATAGAATTGCAGCAATTTGTAGCAACCTAGATCCACTAATCCGCTGACCATCTGAACCCAAATTTGAAAGGAAATAATGCTGCTTGTAAATGAAGCAATGCATTCCTGGGATTCGGATAGCTAATAATAGATGGAACAAAGATGTCTATCAAATGCTCCTGACAACAGATGAGGGAAGACAATTTTTGGGTCGGGATGCAGTCTTTGGTACGGCATTCTTTCAGATATCTCGCAGCTGTTGCATACTATAAATATTCGTGTCTTATTCATTCTTTTCAATCGCCACAATAAAAAGAGATATAATGCCCTTGTGGTGACACTTATGGGATGTCTTATCATTCTCTGCCTGTTCTGTACTGTGCGTGCTCATATGCTCGTTAATCCCTAAATTTTACTATTAAGGTTCAAGCAAGTAGAAAGCAGTATCTCTCAAAAAACTAATAAGTTTGATTTGTTGTTCTCCGATACAAGAATCATTAGCTGAATTCATTTCCTAAGATGACACTCGGGAACTCATACATTTATCATAGCGCTGCTTAAAATGTGGTACAGTCTCTGACGTCCGTGCTTGTTATGCTGTAGAAGGATGATACTGAACTGGGGGCAACCTAACCACATCTCATAGCTGCAGGTTGAATTCTTAGCCTAATTTGGACAGGTAACCACATGTGACTTGAAACAGGAAGAACAGAGCCCCGGAGTGGTCATAAGTAGTAGCTCCTCTTAACCACCACACGCCCCCAAGCCAAGGCAGAAACCCCAAAAAAATTGGGAGATTTATCAACTTTGTTATATTGAAATTTCAGTTGCTTTGATGGCTCTCAGTATCCTGTCTTGATCATCCCAACTGAACACATGCTATTAGCAGTGTAATAACTGACCACGAGGCCACGAGCCTTAGAATTTAGATTGAGCTCAAGCTCCAGATAAGGGTTCTACCCTTATTTTTTTTGGAACACGGCACCGACTTTGCTGATACTCTACTTAAAAAGCCACCTGGTTGTAATTTTAGTAAGACTGGAGCCGTGAACTTCGCGTAAATGTTCATGTCAAATGACTTTCTGCCACACACACTGTATCATTCAACCCCTTTGTCGTGTTGTCAAATTGGTAAAGATTCTTAAACAAGGGCGCTGTTAGCTTTTAAACATGGGCCTAGTTTAGGGCCCATAAGCCAGGCTTCCGGCCCATTAAGGTTTATTCGAAACCAGGGAGCAAGTGCGGTTAGCAAGAGAGGACAGATTCTCTGAACGCCAACCAACCAAAGCGGAAACCCTAACTACCAGCACGTGCCATGGGAACCCCATCTCCGTCAGGTGCACGTGCGACGGAGGCCACCCTCGCACACAGATCGTAGCAGAGAAAATTGAAGAACAGAGATTGCAGACGGGGAAAGGAGAGGGGAGAGAGAGTCATTTCGTTTCTTGCAAACCCTAGTTCAGCTCTTCCTCGTCATCGTCTCCGAATTTTTACCGCCCTTTTTGAGGTTTGATTCCAATCTCGCCTACTCTCCGTCTTGTATTTCATTAATTAGCTTCCCTCTGCGTGGCGTGAATTTGCTCAATTTTAATTGTTGCTGATCTCGCGCGCGTACATGTTCTGGGAGGATTCAGAATGTCAGGCCAGCTCAATTTTGTTTAATTTGTCGATCAATCATTAGTTTTCTCGTTTCTCGAGCGGCAACTGTTGTTGATATCACGAGTTGATAAGTTCCCCACTTCCGATTGCCTTGCGTTCAGTCATCGAGGAAATTGCAGAAAATGCCGGAGAAAATGATGGATTAAAGCTTTTCAGATTGTTCTCGTGGCAAAGATGTCTTACCATGATTGAATTTGTGATCAGCTTAGTTTGAGAATTTCAAATTTACAGATTGTCATTCATTGTCCACCTTTTTCCCCGCTATATTGTTTGATTGTTGACAGGATTCATTTGGAAGCTGTCCTGAGGAATAGTAATTCTATTGTTTAGCAGTTCCTTCGTTCTATAATTTTGGGAAGCATTCAGAAAGAGTTCACATCCACCATCAGCTTCAGTTTGCTCGTTTGCAATGGTTGAGCTTCCATTATTTCTATAATTATAGTGTTGGTTTTTCTACCTGTAAAAAAAAGTTGCTGGGGCATATTGAATCAGATGTCAGAAGACGCCATGGCAGTTGTCAAATCAGAGGTGCGTATAACTTCATAACCTTGGTGTTTAATGCGCTCTCTCTCTTGATTGTTTCATATTTATTGTTGATAATTTTTTACTTATACAAGAAAGGTGGGTGAGTTAGGAATGAAGAATAAAATGATTATCTGCAAATATTGGATTTTCTAGTTATTTTTAGCCTGGAAGTGTGGGTTCTTTATTTCTCTATGCGTGAGGAGTTCTCCTTTTTATTGTGTAGGGCACTGTATAATTCATATAATGGTTATATGATGATTATGAGGTGGCATCCTGTTCTTGACATTTCATTTGAAGCACTTGACCATTGGTTTCATGTTTTGTGTGGGATGCTTGAATGCAAAGATTAAGGATATATAGTAGCTCATCTTGGTGATTTCTCATGAATAGTCTTTTGCTTCACCATGTGTCATCTTAGTTGAATCTTTCCTATTCAAGATCATCTCTGTTTCATGTTTAAGGGAGCGATGAATTGATGACTTAACAGCTTCCTGGTGCACTGCTTTCATGAAAGTGTCATTGCATCCATTTTCTAAGCTTTCTCAAGAACTTTCAGTTTGGGAACTGATCATGTTTACTAATTTTATACAGATGAAATCTTACATCTGGCTCCAGACTGTTGACGGATCAATACAACAAGTGGAAGAAGAGGTTGCCATGTTTTGCCCAATGATATGCCAAGAAGTACTCCAAACTGGAATGGGTTCTTCCAAAAATTATGCTATTTTACTCCCACAACGAGTTAATCCTTCTATACTGGGTTTAATACTTGATTATTGCCGGTTTCATCAAGTCCCAGGACACTCCAATAAGGTTCGTTCTGTTTTCAGTATTACGGAGTTTCTTTTACTATCAGTTAATATTACTTTGAATATTTTGAAGAGATAGTGTTATGTCATATGCATTAGAAATTATTTCATTAGACAAATGACATATTCGGTGTATATAATCTTTATTTTCTGATTTACTGTTTCTATAGGAGCGCAAAACATTTGATGAGAAGTTTATCCGGATGGATACTAAAAGGCTGTGTGAATTGACATCTGCTGCTGACAGCCTCCAGTTAAAACCTTTGGTGGATTTGACCAGCCGTGCACTTGCTCGAATTATAGAAGGAAAAACACCCGAAGAGATACGCGAGACATTTCATTTGCCTGATGATCTCACCGAGGTCAGTCACTACTGCTGACATGCACTGTTATTGCCTATATATTTGCTGTATATCCTATCGTTGATCCTGGATATGATCAAGTATTCGACAGGAGGAAAAGTTGGAGCCTTTGAGAAACATAACTGACGATCCACGAATCCGGCTGCTGAATAGGTTATATGCAAGAAAAAGAAAAGAACTAAAAGAACGAGAAAGGCTTAAGGTATATGCAGCTATACACTCAAAGCTAGTTTGTGTGTTTGCATCCTGTTTTGGATTTATTTGTCCTTGATAGTGACTTATTCCAACTCCCAACAAATGTAGTGCAAATAATGTCAAGTAATTTTTCCATATATTGCAGAATGCTGAGGTTGAGGAGGAGCGGGTTGATGAACGGTCTGTAGATGATCTCTTGTCATTTATAAATGGTGGAGATGGAGGTAGGGCTTAGACTTTGATTTGCTATTTGCAAGTGTGAATAGGGAGATTAATATGAGATTCACACATTAGTCATACTTGTTATTCATAAAATGGAAACCATTTTTTAAGAATATCTTCTAGTTTAAGACACAAGATGTGTTTCTTGTACTTTGGAGTGTTATTTCGTATAGGTGTTTTTCTAGGACATTTTACCAAGTGGCTTCATATTTGTGGCTATACTACTACAGCTATTACCAACTCTTTGATTTCAACAGATGCAAAGGGAGTTAAAACTAATAGGAATAAGAAGAAAAATCGAAGGAGAAGAGACCAGAAAGATTCTTGCTCAAATAAGGTGGATGAGAATATACAAAAGGTTTGCAGCCAGTTCCTTCCTACACTTCAGGCATTGCTATCCCTGTCTTTGTCTATTTTTCTCACCAGTATATTGGGAAGTACTGCAACTCTTTTTATGTTCTAGGAATTGGATACTGGTCCTTCTTCTCAAAACAACGACGAAGTCAGTAGCACTTGTGTGGCTACACCGAGCAGGGCTACAAAAGTCCAGGATTTTTCTGGTGGTACTTTCTCACCAAAAGTTGAATTTGATGATGGTTTCATAGATGACGATTTGGACCCTGCCATGAAGGAAGAGCTTGACAGGTGAGATGTTGGATAATATTTCTGTATTAATGTAGATAGTATACCTCGCAGAAAAATGGGATGATTAATTTGCTGGGTTCAATGCCGACTCCAGAGAAGTGGAGGACTTTGCACGGAGATTGAATTCGGGTTGGCCTGAGAGGATGCAGGAAATCTTGTCCTTGGGCCAAGAGAGGAAATTAGTATCATCATCTATGAATGGCAACAGTTCCAGCAGAACATGCATAAGTATGTTTTTCTTCCATTCAATTTCTTTTTAGTATCAGATCTGACATGGATTGATGTATCATGCCCCCACTTCATGTATAGGCAGGTCTTAATCAGATATAAAGACCAAATCATGGTGTTTCCCTCTGGAACGAGGAGCCTCCTCGAGTGGATTGGGGAAGGATGCTAAATGCAGAAATCCTGCACAGTAATTGGCAATTTTCTGGTGAGTGGGCTGCATGTTGGGTATATGATGTCTGTGACATAACATCATCATAATCGGTTCTGTCCCGGCATTTCCTGAAAAAAGAGGAGAAGGTGAATGAATAATAAGAGAGGGGGGAAAACAAGTGAAACTGTGAAAGCTCAGAGCAGGAATTGGAATGGAGCATCACAAGCAGATTTTGCTGATGTGTCTATTTGCTCCTTTCTTTCTGTTTGTGTCTGTTTGTAACTGTTAACCAATGGTTTATTTTTTTTCCCCGTTCTTTTTAAGGTGTTTCAGTTCTTATAAGGTGTCTTGGGGGCAATAATTTTTCTTTCTCCTTGGATGACAATTTTTCTTTACGTCAAATAGATCGTATGTGTTTAGGAAACACAGCAATTGTTCAATAAAGTTTTTTTTTTTTTCATTTTTGTTCTTTTCTTTGTTAAACTGTCTGAATTAGTTTTTTCTTACTGTGAGAACTCGGAATGTCCTCTGCGCTCCCTTTTTCTAAGCAATGGTGCCTTTACGGTCCCGTTTCTTACCTCGGGCTAATGAATTAGTCCTTAATAGATCGACCAGCACGAATTTTAATTAGTCGCCGTCTATTACCATAATTTGAATATGAGGGAGTGCAGATTGAATAAATAAAAATCCTTCTACCCTCTGACCCAATTGATATCTCCAATTCAGATTATCAAAGGACGAAAAGTGGAAAACTGATGCAGGAATTGGATCTGATTCATACCACTGAGCACTCAAAATTTTCCTAAATACAAACTTAAAATAATTAATGCAAACTAAATCCCAAAGACCTCTGCCGAGTATTCAATTGACCGCCTCCTGCGTACCAGTGCATACTTGTATAGCAACATAACATTACCTGTTGTCTCCGCTCAGAATCCGGTAGCAGCTCTTAAGATTTGGCACCCACCTTTTCTTCAAACACGCCGCTCGTGTCACTCCAAAGTCAGCTTTACCGTTCCCGGAAGATACAAACACTACTGCAACCCTTCCAACAACAAGGTTGTGAAATTTCCACCCGACCCATAAGAGATTGGGCCCATGTCCATCCCAAAAGCTCAAGCTGATAGGATGGTGGTACCCTCTCTCTTATAAACCGGGTTTCAATTGTCTATTTATCCGATGTGGGATTGATTCCTCAACACCCGCCCTCACGTGGCAACGTGTTCACACTTGACACGTGCCCTTAAACACCCGCCCTCAATAACTGACCTCGAGCCGGGTATTTCACTTCCGGTCTCGGGTGAGGGGGACAACTACCACAAGGCGGCCTTTTCTACCGTCCTTGGGCTAACAACTGGCCTCGAGCCGGGTATTTTTCTTCCGGTCTCGGGCTTACGGGTCACGAGCTCCACACTCGGACCTGGCGTGGTGTGAGCCCACACGGTTGGCTCTGATACCATGTGAAATTTCAACCCGGCCCATAAGAGATTGGGCCCATGTCCATCCCAAAAGCTCAAGCTGATAGGATGGTGGTACCCGCTCTCTTATAAATCGGGTTTCAATTATCTATTTGTCCGATGTGGGATTTATATCTCAACACCCGCCCTCACGTGGCAACGTGTTCACACTTGACACGTGCCCTTAAACACCCGCCCTCACTAACTGAGTTCGAGCCGGGTATTTCACTTCCGGTCTCGGGTGAGGGGGACAACTACCACAAGGCGGCCTTTTCTACCGTCCTTGGGCTAACAACTGGCCTCGAGCCGGGTATTTTTCTTCCGGTCTCGGGCTTACGGGTCACGAGCTCCACACTCGGACCTGGCGTGGTGTGAGCCCACACGGTTGGCTCTGATACCATGTGAAATTTCCACCCGACCCATAAGAGATTGGGCCCATGTCCATCCCAAAAGCTCAAGCTGATAGGATGGTGGTACCCTCTCTCTTATAAACCGGGTTTCAATTGTCTATTTATCCGATGTGGGATTGATTCCTCAACAAAGGTTCTCTGCACCTCCACGAATGCTCATTTCTTTTCCAGTTGGAGATTTCTTCAAGCACTACCTACCAGTGAAGTTTCCATCTCCGTCTTCTCCATAGCTGCTAGTGGAGGACTTTCTCGTCTTGTGGAGCAAATTTCTAGTTTTCCCTCTTCTGTGGTATAGATTGAAGGATTCGAGTGCAATCTTTGATTTTCAGAAAGAGGATTTTATTGGATCCTGTCGTACAAATTGATCTTTGGTAACTGAGCTGAAGGTGCGAGAATTGAATGGCATTTAACGTCTTCCGAGGAAACTCCAACTAAGGGAGCAGTAGGATCCTAACTAGAGAGTGTTTTCAGAGTTTTTCCAGTTTATCTAAATTCTGAACAGAACATTTGTCAGATGAAGGCCATGAAACATTTGACCTAACACCTGCCTTCAGTTATTCAGCAAAAGAAACACCTGCCTCCAGCCTTCTCGAAGTTTGAGCCGGAACCTGCATGGCATCCCGTGGCTTCAAGTGTTGAATTAGTCTGTGCTTCTTGAAGACTCTATACAAAGGGGACATAGCACAAGATTATGGTGGGACATTTACAAAATCTCAACTTGGAGTGGGGAGACTGAACAAGTAAAACAACAAGAATGGAGGATAACTAACCAAACGTCTGAAGGGTCTGCTGATGGGCGATCTCTTGGCTCTCTCCGTCGGGTGGTTTGGCACGGTCCAGGGCCTAGAGCACAATGTGGTATCAGCAACTATCAGCATACTTTTCCCAAATCAAAATGAGATTAGATATTCCTAATGCCTGAATTACAAAGGTTCAAATTGCACTTGAAGATCCCAAAAATCCAATTTTATTTTCTGCAACTTCTCATCAGCTGTTAATCAGGAGGTATATGCTAAGTATCGGGAAAACCAAACAATTTGTCCACTCTTTCCAGAAAGGGATCCTATGAATATTGTTTCAACAAGCAGGTTCTTAGCCAAGGACTACCTAATACGTGGATCACGATACTTTTATTGTTGATCACTGTTTCCCGATCATCTGTTGGCAGAAAAGAGATCAAATTTCCTGAATAAATATTTCCGTCACTCCTCAGACGCTGAAGAAACTCTTGCTAGAAAAGCTAGGTGCATATATTGACGTTAGGGTTTTTTGCAGTGAAAAGAACATATGAAACTCATTTTATTGCTACAGGTTTTCTAGATTTTATACAGGACAGCAGAAGTCAGCAAGATTGAAATGGACTACCTTCTTAGTAAACGGCACAATCATTTGATGCATAGAACTGTTCCATTGCAGAGTGAAACTGATTATCAAAATATATATACACACAAATATTGAAGATAAAGGGTGGTGAAGGGAACCATTCGGAAAAAGTGCGTTAAGAAGGATAGACCGAGGTTGGCAGAACTTTTGGGCAAACACAACTATGATCTTTGTTTGGAGCGCACACCAGAATCTATGTTCTTTGTTCCCAGAAGTCTAAAATGTAGCAAGGGTAAAAAAATGCACTAGCTGGTGAGTTATAGGAGGAGGGAGTAACCAGCGGGGAATGAGAAGTTGAATTCAACCGACAAACATAGAACTGGTAGTTCAGGTCATTGGTAGCCTTTTTTGACTTCCTGAATAAATTTTGACCTAATGGAGCAAGGGAAAACATGGATTTTCCTTGAAGACAGTTTTGGTAGAGTAAAACTCACACAAAGTGTGCTTTTTCTTGGGAGGTTGCATCGAGCCAAGTCTTAACTAATGGCAACTTAAGGCGCTGAGAGAATATTATGATTAACCGATCCTTCCTTTGCAAAGAAGGGAAAGAATCAGTTAATCATTGGCTTCTCAATTGTCAATAAACTGATAGATTGTGGGTTGCAGCTCTGCAGATAGAGGGGTAAATTGTGTTGATTATAGCATGGTTCGGGATATGCAGTAAGAAAGGATAGAAAGGAATTTATTGGGATGATACCACTCTCCCATCTTTTGATATGTCCGGAAAGAGAGTAATACGAAAAGATGGATATGAGATGTACATTTAATTTCTGGTATTGTCCAAGTCTATAGAGGTTGTCATCGTCGAGTAATGATGAGTGATTTAAGTTTATGTGCTTTTTGTAGAGCTTCAACCACCCTCTGTTGGTGGGCAATTAATGATATCTCTTTATTGAATGCTCAAAAAAGAAACTGACACTGATGATCCATGCATGTATACATACACACACATATATATATATATATATATCCAGGTCAGAGTTACCTGTATCATGGACTCCACACCTCTTCTCATCCGTGTATGCATGAAACCGTCCGTGCACTTGAAGAAAACATAAAAGGGGGATGAGTTTAATAAGGCAGTCATAAGAGGATTTCATCCCGAGGAAGCAACACCTCAATCATTTCAGTTCCGCATTGCAACTAAATCAGTGCAGAGGAAACTCACCTTCACATGGTAACTGACATATGCGTGAAAAGTTGATAGATTCCAGACCGTGCGGTCTAACTTTCTGCCTTCTACATGGCGCGGGAAAATTACTGCATTGCGTTAAAGTTCATACTGTCTGTCAAAATTGCAGACAAAACGAAGGAGATAAAAATGTATTTAAGCCCACAACATTGATATTACCAAAACTAACGAATCCAGCATTTGCTGATAATACTTCCTGAGGAACTTTCTTCAGCTCAGGGGGAGGGGAAGAAGACCAAGTACAGGAAGGAGCATTGTTTAGCCCCGCTGCCCGCCTTGCTTCCACGAATCCCTGCACAAGCATTGTTATTACTTCAAGATTGAAAAGATGAACAAACTTTCAAGTCTGGCAGTATGAAGACTGAGACTGGCTTCGCAATCGATTTCTTATCTGTCTAACAATGACAAACTCTGCAAATACCTGAAGGAAAGTGGTTGCCAGAACCTTATCTATCGTGTCACTGAAACTCATTGGGTACACAATAATTACCTTTCCTACCTGCTAAGATAAGAGTGACGGATCAAACAATATTTTTACCAAGCAAACTGAAGATTAATTGTAGAAAATCTTGTCTTAAGTTATCCAAATGGAGATTGTCAATTAGGAAAACACATAAAAGAACATATTGAAACTGACCCGAGAAAAGAATCTCTCTACACAATTTAACATGGTAAAATATGACTCTGGGTACCTGAGGAATTACGAAAAATGCCTCATTAGGTCGGTGGACTAGCATAGCAAGTTCATCCCCATCTGGAGTCATAGTTCTCAAGCAAAGACGTTTTAATACTGCTCGTAGGGGAGCCCCCTGTACTACTTCCCTAACCGAGGCAATCCTAACCAACAAAGATCGTTTGTTCTCTGCAACACCATCACCGGAATGAAGTGTCACGAACTCACAACATAAAGGATAATGAAACATATCAACTTATGCATAGTAGTAGAAACTGAGAAAATTGTTCATCACACAGGCTGCATATTGATGAACCATAAGCTACATTGACCGTGTACATCCAGTCGTTTTTTCCCTGGTGTAAACACAATGAGAAGATTCTCAGTGTAGAGAACTAAAACTAACATGACAAAAGAAGAGAAAAAACAGTGCAAATCATTAATTTATCTGTGATTCTTGCATATCACAAATCATTTATGCCTCTGGTACTTTCCTGAACCAAAAGAATTTACAGATACCCAGCAGAATTTTTTCTTCTTATGTGAATATTCATCCGATTCCAAGTAAAGAGAAAATGACTCGACCATTAGTCTGTTGGAAAATGCAGATAATCGAAGGAAAGAGCAAACTAAATTCTCAAAGACAGTCAACCCATTGGATTTAAATTTTTTTTTTATTACAATATCAAAATAATAATTAAAAAAAGGAACTGTGACTTTGATGCCAGGCAAAACTCCAGACTGTTCTCGGTCAATGTTCTTGGTGGTTTTTATATTTCTTGATTTCCTTATGTTGACTGTGTCTTCTAATGAAGCAACCCAAGTCTGCTAATGTTCACCGCATGAACGCCTTCATCCAACAATGTTATATTCAATGCCCTTAAGCCGTGCAAGGACTAATTTGTGGAACCTTCTTTCGGAGGAAGCTTCAGAAGATCTAATTTCAGAGTGAGGTTAAAGCCATCTCTAGGAGGATCTTGGATCTGTACGAGCATGAGATAGGAAGCTTTTATAGCTTCAGTGGCTCCCAAAGGAAGTCCACCAGGGAAAGCAGTTTCCGCCTCCGGAGGTGGAGTCGGCAAGGATACCGAGAGTAGCACAATGTGTGGGTTCGTCATTGACACCTACAAAATGCTCTACCAATTAGAGAAGGGATACGGTCGAACCTTTCCAATATCACGATAGAATTATGACAGGAACAATAAGGAAAAAAGTTTTTTTATTACTATATATTATCATTACTACATAAAATGATTCCCGGATCAAATTTAAATACTTCTGGACAAAGCCAATAAAATTACCTGGACATGGTATCGAACATCGTCGAACTCAACCCATTGATAATCCAGCTCAGCCCCTTCCTCAACACTGTACAATCAATGCATCTGAACGTGGTAAGTAATATTTCCATTTCCGGAAACTAATTTGTCTTGGGGAAGTTTCCAAATGGGCAATGCTGAAAAGGAGACTAAGAGATCAAAACGGTAGCATGTACACGAGGCAAAAGCTGAGCAGAAACCGAGCATTCACCGAATCCATAATAGAACTAGAGACGAGATGTGATTACATATAGAAATGGGACAGTACGAAGTTGAAAACGTACTTCTGAACACGATTCAACAAGGTCTCAAGGAGAAACCGGGAATGTGATTGCAGGAGTATCATTGATATATCCTGCTCCGAGGATTAGTGCGGGTGAAGAACGGGGACGGCGAAAGGCAGAGACGGACTCTTCACCTCGTCCCTCCGAAGCTGATAAATTAAATCGGACCAGATGGGCTTACTATCTACAGAACCTTTACGTGCAAAGGTGGCTGTCTGAACCGCTCACCCGTCGAGCTGCTTCAAGTTTTATCTACTGGGTCGACTCCTGCTGGCTCTTCAACTCGCATTGATCAGTGGCGAAAGAGGGTTTTTTAACCTAACCGTAAGCAGAAGTGAAATCTTTCCCTTTTGAATTAACACCGTGGAATCAGGAAGGATCTGTTCATGTTTATTTGTCAAAGGCGGCGACATTTTAGGAGAGATTTTCTTTATTTTGACTGAAGATAAGAATTTTCATGTTTAATTTGGGATAGTGTTAGATCCGAATTTTTGGAAAACAACATTTTTTTTTAACGTCATGTTCTCATCAATGAAAATTTTTTATACATCTTTATTTTTCAATTCCTTTATAATTTCTTCTAGTCTGTATTAGTATAATTTATAAAAGAAAATATGTTCGCTAAGTACATATTGTATTTACGAATGCTCACAATATATATGGTCCATGAGGAAGTAGTGGGAAAATCACAAAAATTCAAATCAGTTAAAAAAATAGCCACCAATGAACTGAGTTATTTGTTTCCCTGAATAATGGATCGACTGTTTGATGTGACAGTAGTGCAGAATTTGGATAGAAGAACCTCATGGATTTGTGACACTGAACGCGTGTAATTTATTGATCGACATGAAACCTAGTACATGCGGAAAGTAAGAAACTGTAGCTGCACTTTGTCTGATAAGACTCCACTTGCTTATCCTAGTACATACGCAGGGATGGAGTTTCTAAATTTGGATCGAATGCAACTCCCCCACTTTAAGTTGATCTAATAATTCCAGAAAGCTAGAAAAGATAACATCCCTGCAGTAAAGAATTATTTGCCACGACTGGTTAATATTAAGTCTAATAGAGATGATGCACCATCAAGGGTAACCCGTGTGCTGGTCTCAGAGAGAGCATGACCGAAGGCGAATGTCGATAATTCGGAGACACGGAAAAGGAGAACTTAGATAGGATCATCGTTAGAACGATCTTGTACTCCATCATCACCAGGTTCCTGCCGATGCACATCCTCCCTCCAAATCCGAATGGCAAGAACCCCATCTTGTGCTTGCACCCGCCATAGAGGAGGTCGTCCCTGAACCGCTCAGGCTTGAACTCGAACACATCGTCACCCCACAGGGCAGGGTCATGGTGCATGCCCACAACGTCGATCCACAGGTTGGTCCCACTCGGGATCACGACATCATTGACCCGAATGTCTCTGCGAGCCTGCCTATTTACATGCGGGGCAGGGCTGTACAGCCGAAGTACCTCATTCATCACCCATCCCATCTGAAATTAGAATTTGGAGGGACCAATATCGTTAGGGCAAGAGGGCAGTGAAAGACATGACTCACTGATACCAAACAGGTATAAGTAGGAATAAAAAAAAAAAACTCACCTTAATAGATCATCCAATATAAACTGAATTAGTAAGTAAACTATAGAATTTTTAAATTGTGGTGCTACACACCCAAAAACGTGCCAGTCAAATCATTCGAGGTCACATATTCTATGTGGACCCTCCCGTATCCAAATAGCGGCTGTGATTGTTTCCCCAAATAAAGGGCAAAAAAGGCAAGGTGATATTGTTAAACATGGGACGCATCCAAATTCGGCACGTGTGTCTTAGCCCCCAACTAAAGGGGCAAAAATGAAGGGACACGGCAGTGGATTTTCTCCGTGTGCAGGGCAAGTATACGCGCTTAGGTTATCAACAGGGAAATTCCGTCCATGGAAATGGATTTATCAACTTTGACCTCATCACTTGTACCAAACATCGAAGGCTCACAATACATTGAGATAGAAACTTATGCATGTAGAAAAGAAAAAATGAAGTCCGTCCGAATTAGACAAATACGAATTGATTGAAATGATTAGGCCTTCGTATTATTAAGTATGATCTTGAATATTTTATCCTTCAATAATTGACCTAACTCGAGTCTAATTTAGTTAGTATTAATATCATCACATCCTATATATGTTAGCTCTTATTTATATTTACAAAAACTAAATCATTAGTTTCTAAATTTCAATTTGACATATTGGCATGTCCCTCATTTTAGCCAAGAAAAAAGTACTGTTGTAACATGTTAGGGTACATGAATTCCTTAACAATAATACGCCATGTGAAGAAATCGAGCAAGAGCTAGCTGCATGTGCCTGTACGTAGAAATATAAGAATGGGCACATGTTATTACCTTCTTTAGGCCAGGAAGCATGGCGACATCGACTTCCTTATCCCCAATGACTTGTCGGATCTCATCTCTCAGTTGCTCTTGCCACTCTGGATGCTCAGCTAAGTTCAAGAGCGTCCACGAGAGCGCCAGCGCTGTCGTCTCGTGCCCCCCGAAGAAGAAAGTCTTGCACTCATCCACCAGTTCCCGGGTTGACAGTCCGGTCTTTCCAAGATTACTGTCCTCTCGGTTCTCCTCCAGCAAGAGTCCGAGCAGGTCACGCTGGCCGGTTGCTCCGATGGCTTTTCTCCTTGTGGTTATGATTGACATCAGGACGGCGTCTATCTCCTTCCCGAGCCTCTTAGCCTCCACGGTGTGCTTTGGGAACATGAACTGGTTGAAGGGTACACCCACGAACCGGTTCGACTTGAACAGCGTGATCTGCATGGCTCTCAGCTTATCAAACACTTTCTTGCCGTCTTCGTGGCTAATACCGAAGCTAGACTTTGCAATAATCTCGCCTGCGGTGGCCGTGATTTCCCTTTCCACATCTATTTCGGGCTCCCCGGAATTGATGAGTTCCGCCCACCTGTCCAGCATCTTTGTGGTGGACTCCACCATGAAACCTGACATTGCCTATTTCAAGAGTAATGCAACAAATTAGAAATCATTGTAGCGAGTCATATTTAGATATATATTGTACGGAACACGAAGGTCTTGTAAGAGAAGACTGAGTATATGGATTGTTTTCCCATATATAGGGAAAAGTATCTTGTTTTTTCAACTAAAAATTATATACCTTCAAGTTGGCCGGAGAAAAAGCAGGCGTTAAGACGTGGCGGTGATGGGCCCATTCATCGCCTTCGATCATAACAAGACCACTTCCAAACATGGGTTCCCTATCATTCTTGAACACCGTAGGCTTTCCCCAGCTCTTGCCCACTACTCCCGTCGACGTTTGCTTCAGGAACTCCGGGTCTGCTATGTAAAGAAATGGCTCTACACCCAACCAGTAAACGAACACCTTCCCTGTAAACGTTGTAAACAAACACGTCAAGTTCATCTTAGTTTGAATAGTTTCACCTTTTTCTCGCAGACTGTGTACGTGAATAACCGTCGCGTCGAGTCAAGAGAACAGGCTAAAGGGACACAGCCTACGCAAAGTTCTCAAAATTTATAGCTCATTTATGAAAGAGTGTGAGTGTTAGGCTGTCTGTCTTTTGGAAAGCAACCGTCCGATCTCCCATTTTCCGGAAGTCTACAACTAATAACCATAACGAGACGAATGGTCAGTCCATGCTGTGCATTTGAATGCTCGATGGTTGATATAATACACCACCGAACATCAAGACCCAAGTCAATTTTTATGTTAGCTAGCTAGGCTCGAGGTTATGAGTTGGAGGAGGCTGCTATATAAGTTGAATTACCATGAAACTGTTGCCACTGAGCAAAGAAAGGGAAGACGGTGGAATGGATATCCTGAGTTATACTCAGAGACGCTTTCGAGGCTAGAGAAGAAGTCGCCGCCTTGTTCATGACATTCTTCTTCATCTCCCCGATATTCCCCAGAGGGAAAACAGGAGTTGGTCCTTTGAGCCCATTCTTCCTGAGCTTCTGGTAAGCTCGAAGAGGCCGAATCCAGCATCTGTCTATGACCTTCCACAGAGAAAACAGAAACAAAACAGCCGAGGTTGTAAAGAAAACCTTAAACAACTGAAGCTCCATCTCACACACACACACACACCCCCTCTCTCTCTGTTTGTATATAATTATGCACTTTGTGAAGATGGTGAAACTGTCGTGCTGTTTCTGCAAACTAATGAGTTTGTGCTTTGCAGTGTTCGTTGGTGAATGAATGATGGAAGCGAGAGGGTATTTATAGGCGCAGGATCGGGTAAAAGTCCGAGACAAAGGTCGGAACATTGACCGAGAGAGAGAGAGAGAGAGCTGATAGCTTCGGTTTGAACAGTGACATCTCGGTCTTCTTGTAATAAGTATATAGACCTTTTTATTTTTATTTTTATTTTTTTGGTATTGTCGGAGGATAAAGGTTGTTGGGTTCTTATCCAATGAGAACCTGGGTATGTGTTGACCAAAATAATTAAAAACACTAACCAACATAACAGGATTTAACGAGTGATCTAACTATTATTACTTTTTTGCCAGAAAAAAGATTCTGACTCTTGTTCTCCTATATTAGCAGGTAAAGTGTACATTTTAATGGATGAATCTATCTCGAATACGAATTAACTATAACCTATTAATTTTTTTTGAATATTCATGAGAGTTCTCATTCAATTTTCATAAAAATTGACATGAAATCATCACGTACATAGTGCATATAACCATTGACGATTAACGTACCGTATTGATAGATTTTATGTGTAGGATAGAGGTGCGAAATTCATTGGAAGTATCCCGTTACTAATATGAGTCAAATCGGGGGAAAAAAATAAAGAGATTAATCTTAGTCCGATTGATTGAGAATTTTTTTATGATCACACTAAAAAATAAAGAAATTCAAGAAGCGAAGAAAAGGAATATGAACAGGAAATTTTCAATACATCTTTAGGGTAAAGAAAATCGTGGGAGTCTATACATATATAAAGACTTATGACCATCTTCATTTTTTCCATTTCCATTTATATTTATTTTACAATAATGTGGGTCAGCGATGAGCAGTCGACACGCCATATCTTTTCACGGTGACATGACGTGCAAAAAGACATATTTTAATATTGTAAATGTGAATTATATTCGGTTTAAAAAAGATTTAAGTAAAAAGTCTCCATCTACCCCATGTTTTAATTACCTAATCGGAGTCAAAAACATTTTTTCCCCTAATCACACAGGTAGTTACCCACCTAATTGGACTCAAGCAGGTAATTTTGCACACGCTTAGTGTGCTTAACATGGGGCAAGAAGGCGAGATTCAGTGAAAATAAATTAACAATCGACTTTCTTGTTCAAGAAGAGAAGGCCCTTTGAACTAAATCATTTTAACACAAAACTCGAAATTCTGTCCACTTTTGGTTATTACACACACACACACACACATCTCATAATTCTATCTTTAATTTCTCAATTTTGGTATTACTATTAATATTTTAAGTTTTAGCCCCCACCCCCAACTAATTATTGAAACAAATTTTAGTTTGTATAATATCTAATGTTAAAATTTAAAATGTCCACACCTTATAATAATATGGTGAAAAATTAATAACTAAATTGATTTAATTAATAATATTTATAACGACTGCTCTTGTAATTAATATTGATTTGATCGTATATTACAATTTGATTGATATTTACTCACCTTATATTGTGATAAGATCACTTAAGAATTTTATTATATCTAATCCAACATATAGGAACAAAATTTAGTTTTGCTTTGATATATTATAAATCTTGCTCTTTCCCATAATAATATTTACAAAAATGTTTTAAAAAAAGAATCTGTTGTGACATTTATTACATTTTTAATATGTATAATATGAAATTTAAAAATTCAATAGATTCTTAATCCAATTTTGGACGAATAAATCAATTACAAGATAAGGTTATTCTAGTCGGTGTTATTTACCGTACAAGAAGTGTATGGAAGTCGATATATATGGTCTGGGTATATCTATCCGCCCCGTTGTCTACGTGCTGCTGACATCAACTTCCCCTTCTCCTCGTTTTCAGTAGGGATATATTTATATATATATATATATATCTGTGCGTGCGTGTGTGTTCTCGATTTTAAACCTATATATGTGTGTATATGTGCTCGTTTTTCTCTTGAGTTCTCGCCTCGGAGCGCCAGAAAGAACAGCTAGATGACGAGTACGCATCCGGTGTGGAAGGCAGGCGCAACGCTCACCCCAATCACCAATAACATCGAGCCACGTCAGATGTTTGACCGTCAGCATGTAGACCGTTTCAACACACCCGCACGCGGGACCTTTAGGGTTGAACCGTCCATTTGAGGACAAGCTGTGTTTTATTCTAATCCTCACTACAAATGAAACTTTTCGCTAATTGTTTTTTGCTTTCCACTTTGAAACTTTTTCTCCTTTATCTTGTAAGGGAGATCGATCAATATGTCTAAAAAGTGGTACTGAAAATCTTACTGATTAATATATTGAACTCCGCATATTTTTTCGTTTCAAGTCGAGGGTGATTTTATTACAGTCAAATGACATTTCTCTAGACATATTCTACTTTGAACTTTGAAGCATCTTAATTGAGTCAAATTCTGTGCTTAATTAAAACATTTGCAGCTATATACCGTGAGCAATGACCTCATTAAACTTCTTAATTATTGGACCTTTGTACATATAAAAGTCATAATTTATAATCAATGGAATATTTAATTTATAGCACAACAAAAAATATGTTAATTTCCGGCTAATACGTAAGAAACTCTGCATCTGTCCATTTTTTTAGCTTAATTACTCTCTCCCTCTATATATTTTTATATATTATTATATGCAAATATTTAGAAAATTTGATGTCTTTTCCATTTTTCATATTTGCCCTTAATATAATTAATATATTAAAACTTATCACATACATCTGATTTCTTTTTTAAGTATAAAATAATAATTTCAAATATGTTCCTTTTACTCTCTATCTACGATCTTAGCGATAAAAATCTTTCGTTAACTGCTCAGATTTCCTCATCTCACTCCATATCACTCAATGTGTACAATTTTAATAGCAAAAATCTATCCCATAATTATAAAATTTGAAAGATAAAATTGACATGATTTTCTGTGTCTAGTATATGTGTTTTGAAAGAAGAAAAGGATAGTGAAACATTCTTTCATAGCTGTTTATCGTTGTAATTTGCTTGGAAAATTTTTCGTTTACTGTCTCAATGTGGATAGCTGCCGGACGGAAGCATTTTGTTTGGGATAAAAATTTTAAAAGGAAAACTTTCCTACATGAAGCTCTGTCTGAAATTGACCGAAAATGTAAGTAACAAATTGTTATGGTCGGTAATTACTTACTTTGGGTAATTTCATGTGCCGATATTACACCAAAATTTTCTTCACAAATCTGTTGTTGTTATGAGCCGACAAGAGGTTGCGTTTGTCGTTAATATATTCATGTAATCGGACGATCAATTGATACCTTCAAAACAAAAATTTAATAGAATTCGCATTTCCTAGCCGCTACATTTTGTTGTCTTTTTTTTTTTTTTTTTTCCATCAACAGCATGTTTTCGATATCTTAACTCTCGGATGTCCGGGTGCTCTATAAATTACGCGACTATGCTTTAGAGTGAGACTACCAAATAAAAAGAACAGCATATATATATATATATATATTCTTGTAAGGATGAAGAGGAGGTATAATCATCGATCAACTTGATTGGCCTTGTTGTTGTTATTAAAGCAAAATGTTAAGCAATCGTTAATAGAACCGAGAGTGCAATTATGCATTGATCAATTGTATTTATGAAAGAAGTCAGGGAAAAAACAATAAAAGTTGTGCCACCGGTCAAACTATCGATTTCGGCCGATACATAAGTCAAAAATGAGATCTACAAGTTTCAAAATACCAAAGGTCAAGAATAAGGGTTTGGTACAGTGTTCTCACCGTCAGCTCGAGCGAAATTCTTCTCTTCCAGATGTCTGTCAATCTCTCTGTGTTGTGTGCGTGTAATACGTGATATAGAGTTTGTGTTGGGGCAGGCTTGTGTATTTTGTTCTTAAATTTGACATTCTTATTTTGGTCTCCATTAATCTACGTCAGATCTTCATCTACGGAAGTCAAACGAGAAAACACGTGTCAAGGTCGCAAAGGAAGACATTAAATATGATCAAAGGAAGACATTGGTAAGAACCTAAGCCCTAACTCCACCCAAAAGCTAGCTCAGGAGTGGAGGGTTAGCCCTGACCTTACATTCCAGCCCGGGAGGTTCTAAAAGAACCAATGAGAATAAAATCTCACATTTTATTGATCCATTATCTGAATGAATGAATAATACAATGCGACCACTTGGGTATTTATAAACTCCTAATAAAAATATAAAATTTGTAAATATATCCTATCAGCTATTCTAAAGATATGGTAAACATAATCTAAATATATCTAAAAGATATCTTGAGAATATTATTAGGAAACCACAATATTTCCTAAAGATAACAAAAATATATTCTCCTAATTCTAATATACTATATATATATATAGCAAATATTGCTTGCTATCTTGTTGCTTATTTGCTCTTCATTTCATTGTAACTAATATTGACTTCCCTTCATAAAATTCTTGTCTTGATTCACATCAGACATGGTAATTAGTATGCTCATACAGGATAACTGGCTGATAAGTGTGTGATATGATAATCAAAATATGTCATATTTCAAAGATTTTTCGTAGCTTTCGTGCATTCAAATTATCAAAAAGAAAATTTCCTGCATCCAAATATCATTTCTCAGCATATTGTATATACATAGTTTTTCATCAAATTTTAAATGTGTAAAGGAAAAAGAAACGAGAATCATGGGCTCCATATGATTCCGAGAAAATGAGTATTGCTCTGCATAAAACCGGATTTGCCCTTTTGTAGATGAGCAGTGCGTGAGTTTGGTGAACTATGCGTCAGAGTTCTTGAGCTTCTGCAAAGATTTTGTTCCTAGCCAGCTCATGAATTGAATACAATGCTGCAGTGATCCACATTTAATTAACCGGAGTGGAATGTCTTCGCCAATTGGTCGGTGAGGTGACGTGAGTCGTGAGGTATCATTGCAACCAAAAAAAAAAAAACAAGGAGAGCATAATGTATCAAAGTTAATATAATTTTTTGTTTGAGTTTTGTAAGTGAAATTTTTTTATGATTGAGAGAGATTTACATCTTAATAGATCAATTCGACTCGAATATGACTTAAATATAATATACTAGGTTTTTGTGTATAGATGATGATGTACCCTAAAACTACACAAAAGAGAGAATGTACATGACGTGGAGATAGCGATCTATCGTAGTCTTTCTAGTCGTCGGTCCACTAAACGTGATGAAGAAAGGTTTTGGTTGTACTGTCAGCTTTATTCTCCACATCCCTAGAGAGGACGGAATTGATTAATTTGTAAAGTTTGAGGACATGACACTTATGTATACCAAGCTCACTTATGTGATGCAGCTAATCCACGCCTGCGAGATCGATATTACTGTCATTTACCGGCTGCATCCTCATATTCTCTAGCAATATACATCGTCTCTATTTCCTTTTAAATAATTATGAGTTTATTATCATCGTATCATTAAAGTACACGTACAGGTATATAATGTTCGTGATCTTACCAAAAACTGTATATGGATAGACGAAAAATTGATATCTACTCACAAACTGCTCTCGTGCTATTTTTTTTTGTATGTGCCACGCCGTACCATCGAGCCAACCGAAACGCACATCGAGACTAATCTGCAGTCGGGTTAGAATTCATGAGAAAATTCTCGTCAACTCTCCTAACCTGAGAATCGATCTTGAGATTACTCATTTGGAAGTTTAGTAAGAGAATTATTAGTTTAATCCCAAGTTGGTGCTCCCGTGCACTCGTGCTAGTCGTTTATGCTAACTCCAGACCTAATTATGTGTGTCCATTTATATATGCAAATATTTACTACTGAAATTTTTTTTTTTTACAAAAAAGACTATTTAATTTCCATGAACAGAATATCAGTAAAGAGACAAACCACATCGGATATATAAGTGGATCCTTATTACATCTGTTTGTGCGCAATCGACGATCGGTAGATGACGCTTTCATATATATATATATATATATATATATATATATTTCAGGATATGTAAGTTTCGTTCGACTAATCCCCATGGATATATACACATCCATACAAGTGCACATAACGGAGTAAATCTAGTTAGAAGTGCACGCTGGCTCCAACGGAAAGGTGACGCTTTTGACGATTCGTACACGTTGTGGTCGTGAAATTCCAGCTCCAATACAAGTGGAAATGCACAGATCCAACTAATCGTTGAACCGGAGATTTAATACGTGTTATTTATTGTTATACATGATACAAAAGCTCCAGCCTACTTCCTGAATCGATCAACGTTCGGCCCTGCGTCTTCGTTTTTTCCCGTACATATAGAGGGGGGGTAAATAAGAAAATTTTCCCACCTTAATTTTTGCTGTAATATTGGTATTTGAGATCGAGACGTGTAATAAAATAAAATGGGACTTCAATTCTTACACGTTCAAAATGTGTCTGTTTTTTCTTTTGCTGATAAAGCCCAACTTATGAAATCTTGCAGTCGAGCTACAGCGCAATGATAACGTTGGAGTTCAGGCTGAGAAAATCGTGGTTTCATAGAACTTTGAATGGAAACTGATCTAGAAAATTTATCTGAAAAAGACGTAATTAAAGAGCAATTTAGAGTGAAAAGACTCATCAAGCCAGTAAAATAAAATAGCTCAGTAAAAATAAATAAAATCAATCGAATTTATAATAATATTTTCTTTTTCTAAATTAAAAAAGAACCGTCCCACAATCCCTGGTCCATCCCAGTTTGTGGGAAAGACGCAGAAGCAATTGCTGCTGGGGATTGACTCGGCCGTTGCTTTTTCTAAGTTGGGCCTTATTTCCCGGTCAAAAAGATGAAAATAGGATCGGCTACTTTCGTGATGCTCCTCTCCCTTTAATTAGTTTTTACTCTTTTTTGGCCGATAATAAGGATAATGCCGAGAATTAATTAACTAAGTTTTTTTTTATTTAGTGATATTATTAGAATCACCATTTTTTTATTTTTTTTATTTATTACACCTTCTATTCCAACTATTCATTTATTACCCTTTTTACATTTTCTATCCGATTTTCCTTTTATTTTACAGATAATTGATGTTTATTTATTTGCAAGGTGTGGGAGTTTTTCTTATTTTCAGTACGTCTTCCATTGCATCCTCAAAAATAATTCTAGAAGACACACACACACACACACATATGTAAGATTCACCTTTTTGGGCAAGACATATTAGACAAGGAATAAGTCCTAAAAATAACTAAAAACCATATGTACATCTTTTTTTTTTAATGAGCATAAATTCCACAGCTACAAAATCCAACCGATGATAATTCTAAAAAGGCAAAAAAAAAAGGCCACAGTTTCCACTTAACTTCTGTGTACGAGAAGGAAACTCCTTTTTTTTTTTTCTCTCTCTCTCTCTCTCCTTCTCGAAGCAAGTCTCGACAAAATGTGGTCGGTGAGCACGGGGAGCTGATAAAGTCCCCGTTGAATTTAAACTAAAATCACAGCAAGAATTTCAATGATATCTGCCGTTAAACTGTCGCCGAAATGTTGGTGATCCTTTCCCCATTTTCAGCTCAAGATTTGAGGCAGAAAATGTTTTTATTTTCCCTTTTTTAAAATTTATTTAATCCAACCATCGATCATATTGTGCAGCCGGAAATATAGAGAAACTGCAAACTAGATCAAAGACGAATTTAGAAAATCTATTAAGGACAATGAACAAAAAAAAAGGACTCTCAACGATCCCTTTTTCTGTCGATGTGATTGGAAAATAAATAACGCCTGCAAATAATTGAAAATTAGTCGAAAGTAGACTTTTTATAGCAAAAATGGGTGAAATATTGGACGGAAATCAATAAATTTGTTGTCGTGAATCGATGAAACAAAATAGCAACATTGTTTTTCTTGCTAAAGTCGTCCAATGGAGAAGGAAAATGAGAAATTTGAGAATGGAATTATTTAAGTGGCTTATTTTGGATTAAACTAATTAACGTTACATGATAAATACGTGCCAAAAAAAGAGAGAGAAACTCCACAGCAGGTCCACCCAGTTCGAACTCTCTTTAAATTCATTATAGCACACATTATAGGAAGTTCAATGAGAAAAGCTGGAGTATCTCTCCAAGTTCTTGTTCCACCCAACCTTCATTAACTGTGGTAATTCATCGTCTCCTTTCTACTTGAAAGCAACTTAAATTCAAACCTTGTGAGTGAAATAAAATAATCTATAATTGAACAACTTTTAATATTTCTTAACTGTTCTACTCTGCACGGACTATATAACTAGACCGGTCATGGTCTATCGGATTTCAGGATACAGATGTCGTGGACCGAGCAGTTCTGATTATATAAGATCTGTTTTCTTGCTCGAAGGCTACTTTCACGTCGGCGTTGCCGTGATGCTTGAGGGACGGCGTCAACACCCCGGCCCCCTGAAACACGATTATAGTTGAATCAGTTAAATTAGTACTGCATAATGCCTGTGATTGTTGGTATTAATTAGTTTATTGATCTATATAGCTAGCTAAGCTAACTACCTATAACTATATGTTTTTCTTTTTTTTTTTAACTCTTTTAGGCTTCTTGATTTTTTTTTAATTCATAGATTTGTCTATTCAGCAAATGAAACGGAATTACCTAATATTAAAAAAAATGGTATAATTAATATATCTCAACTAATCCTAATTGGTGAATATTATCAAAACCATACATTTTTCTTCATCTATAAGAATCAAACTTATGAACCTCTTTCATAATTAAAAAAATAGAGTAATAATAGTAGGGATCTAATCATCTCCGCCATGAAATGCTGACTTTCGTGTTCAATCACGAACACATATGATATATCATAGACAAAAATCGCGCTTATTATCAGATGTTTTGATATGGAAGCATATAAGTAATTTGAATTTGGGACTTTGGAATTATCAAATCACCTATGAGAATTAATTAGCTTTGGAACAACTAGCTAGACCACCATCACTGACGTCGCATCGAACTTAAGACCTTATTTAATTAAGGGAAACAAATATCAGAAACAAAGACGATCGAACACAACCACGCATTCATGTTATAATCTGTATGTTTCAGATACTGATATCTTGCTAGATCAGGCACTTAATTGTACCACGGCAGTTCCAGCATGCTGCAGTCGGTGGGCAGCTGGCAGATCCTGAAGAGGCATATACACGTACTGAGACACTAAATTATAATTAATGGAACCATTGAATGGGACATGATACCAAAGTTGTACGTAGCACACGTGCTGTCCAAATAACCAAATTACGGCTGGGCTTGAAAGGACATTATTGCAATAATTCCCTCACGCATAGTTATCATCTATATCTATATATCTATATATATAAATACATAGATATAGATGGTATTTCTTTCACTCATTCATTCATTCTTTCTTTTTCTTTTTCTTTTTCTTTTTTTTTTTTTTTTTTTGTGTGTGTGGGTGGGTGTTTTCAGGGATTTAATGATTCGGGGGGGTCCTCCATTCTCCCTACAAGTACCTACCTTTTTATATAATAGGGCTCGTGCGCGATTTAACCTAGACAGGTAGCTGGAGCTAAACAGCATCACCACACGCATAGCAATCATCTATGCGGTGACCAATCGTTGCACTTTTTTTCTTTTACAACCTATCTAGAAGTTTAATCAATTGAGATTCATCCAAATTAGGGTTTGCATCAGTTTAATATAAGGGATAATTCACTCAAATAATAGATTTTATTCATTCATACAACTCATGACCAGTATTTTATTTACGAGTAGAAATAAGTGTTGTATAACATCAATCAATTCACGCTAATGAATGATAAAGGTAGTGGTGGATGTATGGATACTACATACATCACCCACACAATGAGTCATAAATCCTCAAGGACAAATATCGTGGCCCTACTTGGAAACGTTTCTCCTTCCGTGTCATAAAATCGCAGCCAGACGTTGTATATCTCTAAAGAGAGAATCGGGTCAAGGGAGAGATGGACGGATGGACGGATGGACGGATGGATGGTAAGAGAGATGCACATTGGAAAGGACCCAATTCATTGTGGTCACAGAAGAACCATTATACGGCGCCGCAATCGCTCTCCCTTACACTTGTCAACTGTTTTCTGTGCAGCGTGCATATACATAGATACATACGTACATACATACACACACACCATGAAAAGTGTCATAGTCTCTGTGATTGACGTGTGACAGACGGAGATCCCGATAGAGTCTCTGTCTTCATCGTATCGTTAAAAAGTAAAGCAGATACGATGAAGTTTTGTTTTTTTTTGACATAGGTCGGTGCCTCTACAAGATTATGATTGTACGGGTTTTATAAAATTTTTCCTCGTTAACATCTATGTGTGTGCATTATTCTGATCTAAATTCGTTGTTTATGGTTCAAGTAAATTTTATATAACATTTTTCCATCCATTTTAATTCGTTTACGGCTTTCAATTATCCTTTTTTTCATAGATTTGACACACCTCCAATATATAACCATTCCCTTCTCTTTATAAACGCTCAGCTCTCTTGGTTGGAACTGATGTTAACATAAACATTTATTACTTTAATCTAGGTTGTTCATTATATGTATTTAGATTATTTTTCCTAATTTGTCTATAATCCAATCGATAGGTATATATATATTCGAGACATCTGAAAGTTTGAGCTCATCATTCGTACACCACACTGGAGTTTGAAATTGACAAAAAAAAAAGTTTGTTCATGCATGTAATTTTAAGCTCATGGATGTTTTATTTATTTCAATTATAAGAGAGATTCATAAATTTAAATGAGTTACAGGGAGGACGATCAAGAGAGAATATAAAAAAATCTCAATAATAAAAATAAACTTTATGACTTCTAATTTCATGTTAAGTGTAACGTATTTCATTAAGCCAATATCTTAAATATAAATCATAGTACTTTAAAAAAAACGATAAATAAGGCAGGGGAGGATGAAAAGATAATTTGACGGTGAAAACGAATGAGGGGAATATGGGCAGGTAGGGTCGAGAGCCACAGACCCCAGCAGAGCCAGCCGCAATTTGGCAGTTGAGCGCGCGGCGCCCATAGAATTCGATTTCGGGGGAGGTTGACCTGGCCTTGCCCCATTATAAGTTAGTACGGACGGATAGTGAACGAAACTATGTCTCGGAGATGAGAGTCTACTGAGCATAAACGAAATATCGCATTATAATAATGATACAATATTGTAAGTTAATACAAATTTTTTTAAAAATATTTAATAAAATCCTAAAAATTATAAAAAATAATTAAATTTTAATAGTTCATGACAATATTTATACTCCACCACCTCTATAAGTTAATTTTTTGTTTGGTAGGTACAAGATCACTTTCCGTAATAAATTATAGGAAAAAGAAGACCTTTGTCCTGCATAGGTTATAGGTTAGTGTCTTTCTTTCTTTCTTCTATATGCTTTTTTCTTTCCCCTTTTTAAAAACGTTTCCCGCGGTGGAAAGGTTACGTGCATTGAACGGGGATCGCCGAAGTAAGAGGAAAGATCACTGCCGGTCAAGGTTAAGTGGGTGGCAGTTGAAGTCGGACGTACCGAGCTCCGACCCCGGAGGGGGAGGGAAAAACTCGGGTCTGTTAGCTACCACAACTTGAAAAGGTTGGCTCCGGCCATTGCCAACCCTACTACTAGGTTGTTGGAGAAGGATTTGAGTTCAATCCCTCGCCCTCTCTGGGTAGGTGCTTGGGCTCATTCCCTTCGAAGAAAAGAGAAATTTAATTTCTTTTTTATTCTTCAATCATGCGCAATTCGCACCACACTCTTCCATCCGAGTAGACGGAATGGTTGATGGCGGTGACACATTTTTCTTGACATATTTGAGGAAAGTGTGCAGAGGTTTGAGACGAAAAACGAGTGGGACTCATAGTTTGAAAGACGAGCACAAGGTTTTGATTTTTTTTTTTCCTTTGATCCCGTTCAAATATTAAGTAATTATTTTAAAACCAACGTTTATAATATCAAACTCTGTTAAACCCTACCATAAAACGAGTGGGAGAGGTTGACGTTGACTGGAGTCCCAAAATAGAACTGTTCATCTTTCCCATTTTCTATTATGAGAAAATATTATTAGTTTGGTCTAATATATGTCCGCCCATTTGATACGTGCAATGTAACTTTAAATTTAAAAAAAAAAAAAAAGAGGAAAAAGGAACTGTTTTGGGAAGTCATGAGACGATATATTGGACTTGAATTGAAAAAGCTGCATGCCTACGTGTATATTCTAAGTCTCATCTATTATGGTATCCAATAATAGGCCTCTTCTACTAATATATCTTAGTGCAAATGATTCGATGTATCCTTTTTAAGTCCGACCACGGTTCATGTATATTGAACAAATAAAATTCTTGATTGAAATAATTAAATCTGTCTATGAGTGTATTGGTGATGATGGTACACGGTTCTTCTTCTGTATCGGATTTTTTTTTACTATCTATCTTATGCGAAATATAGTTCTCTCAACAACCGTCCTCATGTGACAATATCGATTACATTTGTCATGTACTATTACTAGCTTTCTCTTTTGTGCTCGATTCAATGAACAAGAACTGTGCAGTTGGAATATGTTCTCTATATACGGTTGGTGATTATTTTGAAGATTAATGTAAATATTACTTATAAAAAAAAACAGAGAACTGTGGATTTTCCTTCCGATCTCGGAATTTTAATTTCATAAGTTTCATAATCGAGTTCCACAACTAATCACGAGCTTGGTATTACTCAAATACAATGGAAAATTTTCATCGGCCCTATAAGAAGTTGTGCACATATCTACCTAAAAATTTAATATGATTCTTTTTATTATCGGTTTGAGACGAAGCAGTTTGAACCTAAATTTACTTTAAAATTATTTTTGAATGATACATAAGTGATACACAAAAACTAGAGGGAAAAAAACACGGTATTATTATTCTGAATTTCCCCATATACATCACGACATACGTGGCCAGGTTAAACTGACCCATGCATATGGTGATCAAGACCTAACTTATTGTGCCGTCCACGATGGAAAAATATTTTATACAACAGTGTCTCGCCTAATAGTATTCATATGGTGATACCGAATTAAAAAATTTTTGGATTATTTGTGTCTGTGTGTGTACGTAGCATGTGCATATGCATGCCATGGCGGTTGGAATGGTCGGTCGGGGCGCCCAACTGCCTGGTCGGACTTTTCATCTCAAAAATTTCTGGGAAAGGTTAGGTTAGGCCATAAAAGGGCCCAAGCCCACCCAACTCACACATGTATCAGGTGCTGCTCATTCAGGATGTGGCCGCAAACCCTTACCCACCATCTCACCTTCTCTCTCTTCGACTAACTGCTTATTCAGTTCGTTTGATAAGTTCGCAATCAAATATAAAAATTTGAGCATTACATTTCTAAATGGCCGAATGGCCTCTGATAGCATATCGGATTGAGAGATTCTCGGGTGAAATTAGAGCTAGCGTTGAGATGGAGAAGATGGGCGGATTTCGCTAGAGACCTACAAGAAGCCTCATTCAAGTGGTTCTCCGTAATAGTCATACGATAACTAAGTCAAAGTGTAATCTGAGCAAGAGGATGAGGGAGGGAAAGAGATGTTGAAGAGGGGAGGGATGAATTAATTACCTGATTCCCCGATGGAAGCTATATATAGATCCCGATTAGTACGAAAAGTTGAAGTGTTCATGTCTCTCATGCAGTAAGCACAAGGGTGAGGGTCCGACTTGGAGGATGCCCAGAGGATGTCCGATGTCCATGTGGAAGAGAGTCGGACTTGGATGTCTAACATCTATAATATGGAAAGAATCGAACTTGGTAGATGTCTGACATCCATCGTGTGGATGGAAATTGGACTTAGCAAGCGTCAATGTGGGAGAGTGTTTGAACTTGTCCGACTCCCATCATATAGATGGAAGTAGCACAAGGTGGTGTTTGATATCCATTATGGGGGTCGGTGGATGTCCGATATCCGTTATGTGGGTCGGTATTTCCTGAGACAGTTTCCAATGAGGAAGTCGGGTTGGAGCATTGGTACATCCGTCTATATCAACTCCTACCATTCATTAGGGAGAACGGTATTCATTTAAAAAAAAAAACAGAAAAAATGACATTCAAACTCAAGATTTTCAAGGAAATCGACAAGGCTTTAGGTTTGTTTACGATATGATCCAAACAATTAGCCGTAGACTATGTGATTACACCTCGACAAAACACCAGTGATAGGAGGAGCCCCTGATTGCAACCATCGAGAATTCCTCCTCGTTTGTGGGACTGGGAGCCGTCAAAACATTAGGCATAAGAATGTCTCGATCAAAAAGAAAAGTTTGGTCGAAAGTTAACAAACTCCTTGTTCCACGGAAAAAAAATAGTCTTAAATAATTCTACCTTATAATAATATGATGAGAAAAAATTAAATAATTTATCATAATTTGTAATAATTAAAGTAACCGATCGGATAATTGATACTAATTTATCTATTTGTCATAATCTTATTGATATTTTCTCACACCATATGATGTGTTAAATTCATTTAAAAATTTGTCATCATCCACGCATTCGTAACCTAAGAAATGCATTAGCCATCGCTGCTGATTAGTTGAGCTTGCACCGTGATGGACGGGCTCCCAAAGTCCAATTCAAATTTCAAGTTCCTAACTAGGCCCCCTTTTTTCATCTTCATAACTGATTTTCATAGAAATCTTTGTCCATCAACGAGGAGGATCGACCAGACCTTACCGTAACAGTGTCACTTTTGTTATAAAACTGTAACAGAGAGCAATCCGGTGCTGACAACTGGGAATCGAACCAATCCCCTCCGTGCCTGTACAGTCCTCAGTCAAGTTGCACCTAGATATAGCTGCATTTCAAGGTCAAATTCTCCCTCCTCTTTCCACAAATTTGAATCCTCCTCATCACGTTTCTTATTCCTTCACGTTCCTTACTAGTCCTCATATCTTCTACGGTGCCCAACCTTGCAATTCAATGCCATGCCAGCTATAAATAGAGCCACCCTATCTCCCAAAGCCTACTCACTCCTCCACTCTCGAAAGAACAACGGAGAGAAGGCTTCCTTCCTTCATTCAGTTCCCGGCGAAAAGCCATTACTTGTCTTCTTTCCGGCTGATAAATCTTCCTGAAACAATGGCTACCAATTACTTCAGCTCTACCATCCTCGCCGTCCTCACTCTCACAATTGCCCTGAGTGCTCACGGGGTCCTAGGCACGTACTTCTTCCACCATATATAAACTTTAAAGAAAGTGCACTCGCATAATGTTCTCAATGGGAATTCAAAAGATGAATGAACATTCCGTTGTCGTGCAGGGGAGATTGCCTGCGAGAGCCTGGACCAGGGCACATGCGCCTTCGCGGTGTCAGCCACCGGCAAGAGGTGCGTGCTGGAGAAGCAGGTGAGGCGGAGCGGGGAGGAGGCTTACACCTGCCGGGCATCCGAGATCGAAGCTGACTCCAACCTCAAGGACTACGTCGAGACCGACCACTGCATCAATGCTTGCGGCCTCGACCGCAAGTCGCTTGGCGTCTCCTCGGACTCCCTCCTCGAGGCTCGCTTCACCCAGAAGCTCTGCTCCTCCCCCTGCTATGAGTACTGCCCCAACATCGTCGATCTCTACTTCAGCCTCGCTGCCGGTGAAGGTATTGCCGGCCCCGCCCTTTAATATTTCTCAATCTCTTGTGTGTCATCGATGATAAAACGAACACGTTTCATTAATACCAGTGTAAATAACTTTGACGCGGTTCTCTTCCTTGCAGGAGTTTTTCTCCCGAAATTATGTGAGGCACAGAAGGAAGACGTGCGAAGAGGAATGTCAGAGATCAAGAGCTCGGGAATGGTTGCTCCGGGACCCGTTCATCCGGTGAAGTTCATGGCTGCCCCTGCAATGGCTCCTTACTACTACTAGGCCGCTGCCGCCATGTCTTTTATAGTACAAAAAAAAAACTAGCTTGCCTTTCATGGTCTCCAGCGAGGTTTGGATGCGTTTTAATACAATAAAAGCAGTGCCCTTGTGTTCATCGCCGGTTAAGTTAAATCACGACTCATCTAAATTATATTTCAGTTTTGATGAATACTTATGAATGCATGTGTTGAAATGAAGAAATTATAGTGCTATGTGATTTTCCACTCTGGGGCTTGGGTTTACGGTGGAACCTGAAGACAATACAGTTGGCAATCAACAATCAACAGACACAAAAATTTACGACAAACTTACAATCCGATATCGTCCATTCCATTCACTACTCAAGTTCTAATTCAAATGCGGAAGGTAAAATCAGCAGTCTTAAACAAACAGAGATGTCTCAAGCAAAAAATATCGCTGCACCAGAACCACCCCAAACAAGTCATTCAGGAACACCAGAGTTTAACATGTAAATTTCAACTAGGACCAAGCGCTGATCAAACCTCCTCGGCTTCCTCATCCTCGTACTCATAACCCTCCTCATCGGCTGTAGCATCTTGGTACTGCTGATACTCAGAAACGAGATCATTCATGTTACTCTCTGCCTCTGTAAACTCCATCTCATCCATTCCCTCCCCAGTGTACCAGTGCAAGAAAGCCTTCCTCCGGAACATGGCTGTAAATTGCTCACTCACCCTTCGGAACATTTCCTGGATGGAGGTTGAATTTCCGATGAAGGTTGAGGCCATCTTAAGACCAGTTGGAGGAATGTCACAAACGGTAGACTTAACATTGTTGGGGATCCACTCAACAAAGTAGGACGAATTCTTGTTCTGTACATTGATCATCTGCTCATCAACCTCCTTTGTGCTCATCTTTCCACGAAACATGGCTGAAGCAGTGAGGTACCGGCCATGGCGAGGATCAGCAGCACACATCATGTTTTTTGCATCCCACATCTGCTGTGTTAGCTCAGGGACAGTGAGGGCCCGGTACTGCTGGGACCCGCGAGAGGTCAGTGGTGCAAAACCAACCATGAAAAAGTGGAGACGGGGGAAGGGAATGAGGTTCACAGCAAGCTTCCGTAGATCAGAGTTCAGCTGGCCTGGGAATCGAAGGCAGCACGTGACTCCACTCATGGTGGCAGAGATGAGGTGGTTCAGATCTCCAACTGGGTAATAGGAACATTTTCAAAGCATCAGTCAAAAGGTCCAGCAGCAGTTAACTTGCATTTTTAGTCTTCAAAGATTCTTAATGGCTCCTCAAATTAAAACTAGATCTATATTAGACTAGGGAAATCATACAATTGACAATGTCATTGGGTGTCCCTTAAGAACTTGGAAAGACAATAGGACAACTTGATCACAAGCACACACGCAGGCTCAGTTGACTTACGAGGATGCTAAGGTATCAGAGCTAAAGGCTTGCTTCAGATCCAGATAGCATGTGGAACAACCAGGTAGGAATTAGACAAATGAATACTCCAAAGCATCACATGATATTGCACAACAAACAAATAAAGGCCCACAATGTCCTCAAGAATATTCTTCTTTCCAGATTTATTGTTGATGTGGACGCTACTAGGGGTCATCCAATTCAACTCACGCCACACCACCAGAAGTCATCAGATCTAACCACTCACCGCACCCGACCAAGCAGCTTGGGTTAGATCTGACCGATCCTCTGACCAATGCACCAAATTGGATTCACTGATAGCCTCTCGATCCAGGCCCACAACTAGGATGCACAGGAGGCCATGTCACGCCAACCCTCTCCAAGGCTATAAAAACCCCCTATCCTATCCCACAAGATTAGGTAACACATCTTTAACCCACATAGTCTTCAGCCTTCACCCTCTCTCCATATACCTACTGAATTGAGAATCAAAGAGTCAATCTTGGCCACATCCTAGTTCAACATTTTTATGGGAGCCTAAATCTACTCATGGACCTGCGAGGCATAGGGAAACCTGGGGGTTCAGCCTGCCAGCCTGAAAACAAACCAGTAGGAGAACCCGAGACTCCATCAATTTTCATCGTCAGCTTAGTAAACAAGGCATTTTGTCACTAACCAGATTTGCACAAACAGAAAAACTGTCAAACACCCTGCAACTCTATGCAGATACCAATAGGGAAGAGCATTTGCATGACTAACCTAAACATATGTCTATCCTCAAAAGTATTAGAATTTATGAAATCTCTGCTGGAACATGGAAGCCAAGTGCAGAATGCACAATTGTCTATGACAATGGAGCCAACATTGAGCCAAGAGTCAGTGTTATGAGGAACAGTATATTAGCATCCATCAATTAAATTATAACTTACAGCTCGGGGTGGTAAGCTTCAAAGTGCGGAAGCAAATGTCATAGAGAGCTTCATTGTCGAGCACCATGCACTCATCCGCATTCTCAACAAGCTGATGAACAGAGAGGGTTGCGTTGTAGGGCTCAACAACAGTGTCGGACACCTTAGGGGATGGGAAGACAGAGAAGGTAAGCATCATCCTGTCGGGATACTCCTCTCGGATTTTGGAGATGAGAAGGGTTCCCATGCCAGATCCAGTTCCTCCACCAAGCGAGTGGCAAACTTGAAAACCTGGAATGATACAAGCGCAACTGAGATGCACGGCCGATGACTTGCAGCACACTGTATCTTAAGCATGACAGCCTTTACATAGAGAAATGACACGTATAGGTACATACTACCATGTGTAGACAAATTGATGATGGAAACGATTTGTGATGCGGCTATAAAACGCTGTTAAGCTTGGTAGAACTCTACTTAAAACACTCCAACCTGTTCTCGTTCTCATTTACAATCTCAGAATAATTGTGCAACTGTTGAGAATGCACAGAGATAACATGAACTCTGATATATCATATATTGAAAGTCGCCCCCAACTGTTTTCCTCGAAACCCTTGTAAGAACAATCCAAATTGTTTCCACTGGAACAAATTCGTCAAAAAGAGAAACCAGAGAATGTACCTTGCAAACAATCGCAGTTCTCTGCCTCCTTCCTGACGACATCAAGGACCGAGTCGATCAGCTCAGCTCCCTCGGTGTAGTGTCCCTTGGCCCAGTTGTTCCCTGCACCGGACTGGCCGAAGACGAAGTTGTCGGGCCTGAAGATCTGGCCATAGGGACCGGATCTGACGCTGTCCATGGTGCCAGGCTCCAGATCCATGAGAACAGCGCGGGGAACGAACCGCCCGCAGCTCGCCTCATTGTAGTAGACGTTGACACGCTCGAGCTGGAGGTCGTTGTTACCGCCGTACCGTCCGGTGGAGTCGATGCCATGCTCCGCGCAGACGACCTCCCAGAACTTAGCCCCAATCTGGTTCCCACATTGGCCACCCTGGATATGGAGGATCTCACGCATTTTGGGCTCTGAGGCAAGAAACAAGTCGGGAGTCCAGGAGGAGAAAGATAGGGTTTCCTGAATGAAGTGCAGAAGGGGTGAGTGAGGACGAAGAAACCAGAGCGAAGAGTGGGAGTTTATATTAGCTAGAAGCCGACGGAGGGCTAACGGTCGTTTAAGAGAGGGGCCGGGTAGGGTGACGGAGAAGGTTGACGCCGTTCAGTTTAAGTGGGAATTTGAAATTTGAAAATGTTTTGACAGCCTTTTTTTCATTTTTTTTTTAATTTTAACGTTTTGACAAGCCCGAGTGGGTGCGGAGGATGGGAGCTCCGAATATTGCCCGCACGCGCGTGCTCAGGAGGTGAACGAGACGCGCTCCTTCCCTTTTTTTTTCCCGGATAATTCCATTTCATCTTCTTTTTTTTTTTAACTTCCTCATCTATTCTCGCTCCTTTGTTTTTCAGCTAAACACTCATTTTCTATTTTATACTTTAGCACTATAATAATTTTCTTCTTCTTTTCTCCCCTGCCAAGTAAAGCGCACACCAGATTTCGACGTTTTAGTCATGAAAATAGTTTGGTCTCCAAGCAATCTTCATTTGATCGAGAAGTTTCTTGGATACGATGTGATATCCTGTTTGCTGGCTGTTGGGTCCGGGCCCAATCATGGGCTGCTGGGAATCGATGGAGCAGTCGGATGGGCCCATACTTGTTTAGAAAAAAAAAAAAAACAGAGAGAGAGGGAGAGGTACTTTTCTTTCACCTCAAAAATTTATGCAGAGCGCGACTCTTCTCTTGTCCTCTACCTCGTGTCGTTCCTGTTAAAGCGGTCCCCTTGAGGAAACCCGGACAAGAAGGCAAACATTCTCTGTCTCTCTCTTTATTATATTGTATAGATGAAAGAACAGATCGATACTTTCTGACAAAGCAAACTGCAGATCTTGCAGCAAACATTCTAATTTCTTGTTTGTGGAATGCTGGCCCACCAAATTTATTCATTATATATGTGTTTGGTGTGTGGGTGTGTGTATTTCAGCTTAATCTACAAACTAATGAAGCTGATTATCTTTAACATGATTATGTTTTGGACGATGTGGCAGCGGCACCATCGACTCTACCAATGAACATGAATGGACAGCAACCGTCAATGAATCTGCCCCCGAGATCGATGTGCTATACATGCTAAGATTTTTTTTTTTTAGTGTCCATTACTTCATAAATAGAGACTTAATATATCTCAATTAATTCAAATTGAATCAGCCAACCAAATAGTAAAACCTTTTTTTCTATCGGCACTAAGCAGTAAAACTCATTGGATTAAGAATTTTCAATATTCACGGCTAGGCTACCTCGTGAGATTTTTATTCGGGCCAGAGATAACACTCCTTCGCGGTTCCCATCCTCCTCCCCATTCCAACACAGCCTATTGGGCCGTCGGAAATTTTGCTTTCAGGCCCGATGGGCATTGACCGACCCGGGTGCTCAAATATTTCTCAAACTTCATCCCCTTTGGATCAATCGACTGTTCTCTCTTATTGCGTGTTCTAGCGTCGATTTTTTTTTTTTTTAAGTATACGTAAACAAATAAGCAGTGACAGGAAGCATTTCTCACAATCACCTGAATCTCCAGAACAGGAGGAGCTGAATGCTATTCTTGCTTCTATATTTAGCCATGATGGGATGGGGATTTGGGGAGCGCAGAGAAACTAGAAAGGAGACTATCTATAGAAAGAACTCGGAAACGACAGTTTTGTTCGTCCTAAAATGTCTCCAAGTCTCACCGGCTTTTGCTCTTACCTCCCAGGAATTAAGGATCTCTTCCTCTCCTATTACGCTCCCTGTTCCTTCTCCCTGTCTTTTGCCTTTCTCTCCCTCTCACCATAGCTCCTGTCTCTCGTTGCAGAACAAGATGGTACGTCGCTCTGATGTTTTCCTTAACTTTCTTCAATTGACATTCGTTAGGTTGTCCTGTCCGTGATCATGAATTGACAATATGGGATTGGAGACCGCAAACAACGTCTTCACAAAGTTTCCACGCTCTTAGTTTGACGTAGAAAGATACCCCGCTATCGTGTATCTGGGGTAGATGACCCCTATCTGGAATGCGGATGGAAATCATTGTCGATTATGACCTTTTTCACTGGATCTGTAATTATGAGTATCGTGGGCTCCTCTATTTCTTACCCTGGGCACATTGCCGGCTCTCGGAGGTTTCCAGAGTCGAGTCTCCCCTATGGGATGATTGGCCTAGAATGAGAATGATCCATAAGACCGTAGTCGATCTCATAAATGTTATGTTACATTGCTTGCTTGATGATGAACGTTTAAGCCCACGTGACTCACCAATCGTTTTCTTGATACGTGGAAATGAAAACAATTTATTTCTTTCTTTTTAGGCGAATGCAGCTTCTGGAATGGCTGTGGACGATGAATGTAAGCTGAAATTCTTGGAATTGAAAGCTAAGAGGAACCATCGGTTCATTATCTTCAAGATCGAGGGTCAGAAGGTGGTGGTGGAAAAGCTTGGAAGCCCCGATGAGACTTATGATGATTTCGCTGCCTCCTTGCCTGCTGATGAATGCCGCTACTGCGTGTACGACTTCAACTTCACAACTGACGAGAACTGCCAGAAAAGCAAGATCTTCTTCATAGCTTGGTAATCCATTCGTTTCATTCTATATTCACAAAGCAGATCTTAGATCAGTCTACAATTGAATTTCTCAAGTTAGAGGGAGAAGGAGAATTGGCATTTTAAACACATCTTTGCTATAGATGATGAAGTACTGAGAGCAGTCTTTTGATTTGTTTTCCTTTTCTTCTGGAAAAAAATAACATCAAAACTTAGGTCACCCGATACATCGAAAGTGAGGAGTAAGATGGTGTATGCAAGTTCTAAGGATAGGTTCAAGCGGGAACTTGACGGGATTCAAGTGGAGTTGCAAGCTACAGATCCGAGCGAGATGAGCATGGATATCATAAAGGGTCGTGCTCTGTAAGAGCATTTCTGCTCTGCTGGTGTTTAATATATCTCTCTCACCCCATTCCTGCCGCCATCTTCCACCTGACAAATTATACAAATTTCATATCGTCCGTCTCAACTAGTTGAATTTTGTCTTTATGGAATGTTAATTGTACTGCTTATTTAATATGTATGCCATCCTTCAAATGTACCAATTTCATATGGTCCTTGCGGGCATTGCATCTCCGAGGTGTAACCTTCTAATGGCATGGCACGATCCTGGAATCCTACTAGGAATGCCACGATCGTGACGGCAACCATTTGGTTATCAAAGTAGATTCTGATTGGAAACCTCCACTTCAACTCTCAGACATGGAAACGGGACCTTGCGTATTAGAGACTCAACATCCATGGTGGCTCTGAAAGCAAGATTCTGCTCCATATGGGACATTCCAGGTGCTAATATTGTAGCTGAAGCTCTTTTCCAATCTCCACATTAACAGAACACGACTCCGTTCTGCTGAATTTCATTGGAACTATACTAACTCCGTCATCAATTGGCTCCAGAATCCATTGAAAACCCCCGTCACAGAAACTTTAATTTGCTTATGATGCTTGAACTGATTTCACGTGATCGGCTTATCTGTATATTGAATTCCTTGAAAAGAAGATCGTTATTCTGGTTTTGGTTAGCATGAGCAGCTAATGCCTGAGAAGCAGGATGGGAAAACAGGCAGTAGAATGTTTGCATTATCAATTTAGAGAGTGCTGGGAAGAGAGGAAAACTTGGAACAAGAAACAGAGTATTGGGAAAAGGGTAGAGAAGAGAACACCGCAAACAGAAGATAGTTAACCAAATGGCTTGTGATTGCTTCAACCGCTTCTCACTCTTCTCTTCAACTCCACGACCTTCACTATAATAGCCACATAAACCTGGTCCGCAAAACCCACTCGCAAACCCGACGGCTACAGCCCCATAAAACATAATCTTCTCTGAAGAATCTAATTTGGCACCATGTTGTTCTTCTACTGGGTTCTTTGGAGGTTCTGCCACTTCATCACCTGGACGTCTGTTAGGCAGTGGGTCCCCGCACAGCAGTGGATTGCTGGAATGTATGAAAGGATCAGCCATGTAAAGCTTATCCAGCTGATGGCTTTTAGGAACTCCCCCGCTGAAGTTGTTGTTCGAAAAGTCAAGCTAGCCCAAGAATGTTAAATCTGCAATGCTTGAGGGGATGTCCCCCGAGAGATGGTTGTATGAGATATCGAGAGACTCCGGGACCTTCAAATTCCCAATGTTCATTGCATTAGGTGAACATGTTGGAAGGTTCCCCTGAGAGATTAGACTCACCCAAGAATTGGAAGCGGCATTAGATAGTGAAAAAAAATGTCATCGTGTATCCTTGCCCTGAGGATATTGAAATGAGAAAATTCTGCACTGGATTAGGTGAACATGTTGGAATTACACGCGGAGTAATTGTACATTATTTCCTTGGCTGGTTCTTGGGTAGATGGCTTCTCTCTTACCTGTTCGATGCCAACTTCCACAATGAGTATCCGTCGAAAAGTAAACTCCAATCCACTTTCCATGCGGCTGACTTGTCAAACTGTAGAGTGAATGAGCAAAGATTTAATAGAGGGGTCCTGTCTCGAACTTTCACTGATGCTACTGATTTGAAAATTCCATCCAGCAAATGCCCGCATTTTTTGACCATAGCTTCAATTTAATTAGAAGGGGGACTACTATTCATGTGCAACGTTTTTTCATTTTGTCTTTGCTTCAATGTTCAAATGAGCAGAACCAGCCACGTCCCCTGACTATGAACTTCCCCACAAGTAGTTTTCTTCAGTAATTCAACGAAGCAGGTAGGACGAACTTCATTTTTGAAAGGTCTCCTCTTAATGTTCGATAGTTAGGAATTCTATCAAGAAAACATTTCAAAAAACGGAAGTGTTTTCTAGGTAGATTACTATGTCACTGTCTAAATTGGTTTATGTAATCGTTTGTTGTATTCATCCTTCATTCGTTCGCATATATTGGTCAAATTTACAATTTAATATCAATATGAGTTAGTTGAACTTATTCAATACACCTTCATATCAGTTTTGAGTCTTGTTTATAGAGAAAATCCATGGTTGGACAATGTTTTCCCTTTCATTTAACCGAGCTATCTAAAACCAGTTAGTTAGAGCTCATTGTCTTTTGATTTATCAATTAGCGTACACTTAAAAAATTCAAAATATGATTCACAAATGATATAGCCTTTGAAAATTCTGCTCCTTCACTGCATGTGGCTTTAGACTTATCTATGTTTCTGCTTTCTAATCATCTTAAAGAAATGATTATCATTGTCACAAAGAAAACTACTTTGGAAGACAAGGAACAACTCCGTGGAATAACATTTCCACATAAATTTTTCTTTATAACGGTTGACACGTGGTGGAAGATGGGAAACAATGGATTACTTTGTATTTACCAAAAAAAAAAAAACATATATACCACTTTTACTGTTGGAAGTAAAAATAGCCATCCGCACCACCATATAACAAATTATTGATCCTCACATGTACATCGTGTCGCTGCTCATGGTAAACTCATTGCTGCTGTAAATACAGTCCCTTGAGGTGAAATCTAGCAGGGACCCACTCACCGAGCATTCATCCTGCATCTTCACATAAGAGCCATCGATCAGCTCTGCGCCCGCGAAAACTCCACTGGCATGATTGCGATCACCAAAATTAGCAGCCTGTAAGACAGAATCCGGCAACAAGTTGGTGTTGAAGTCCATGGGTTCCGTATGCATCATTCTGATTAGATCATTATCCTCGTAGCAATGATAGTGACCCGACAAGCTCCCTCCATGAGCATTGTCATTGAGGTTGCTGTATTGGGGTAGCCACTCTGTGAAGAGAATGCTCCGAGGCAAAGAGCTTAAACCAGTTGGTTTTGCAGGATTCCCGGTGAGTTCGTGCCTTGGTTCCTCGAAGGATGAAGAATCCGTAACATCTGAATTGCATTCGCAGTTTTTATGGGGCTGGACTGGCTCGGGTTTTGCCACCTTCTTCTTGAGATAAGTGTGCCAGTAGTTCTTTATCTCATTGTCTGTTCTCCCCGGCAAATGCTGTGCTATCTGAGACCACCTAAAAGTAACAGAGATGGAACGTCAAGATTTAGAAATCAGAACTGGAAACTTTTACATGCGTTAGACATTTTAAGTGATGGGCTCACTTGTTGCCTAGCATGCGGTGGAGTCTGAGAATGTTCTCCTCTTCATCCACCGTAAACAACCCTCTCTTCAGCCCAGGCCTCAAGTAATTGATCCACCTCAATCTGCAGCTCTTGCCATTCCTCTGCAAGCCTGCATTTTTCACTTTCCGATGATTGCAAATCTCAATCTTTTGTTGTCTGTGTTAAGTTGAGAAATAGTAAGAGGAAATGAACAAAGGCCAGATTGATGAGTATTGTCTTATCTCCTTTATTCCGGGGGTACAGGTCCCATTTATATAGGGACGGAGGGGACACAAACATTTAATACGCATTAAATACACGTCGTGTGCCTTGTAGGGGAAGCATCTTCTGCTGTACGGAAGGTGTCAGACTGAGACGAGTCAGGCGGCGTCAGCCGTACGGAAGCGGCGCTGGCGGTACGGGTGCCACCTGGACTGGCGCGCAGCCACGCCTAAGCGCCGGTCCAGCGGTTTGGGCCTACTTCCTGGGCCTTCGTCTGAGCAAGGCTTCTCCGAGGGGAGGGCCTTGGGCCCGGTCCCTACACTTGCCCCCGAGTTTCACGCGTCGGAACGCGCGGGAAACTGGCTGTTGAAATTTGGAAATTATGCCCAGGCAGGGGGCGACACGTGTCCGGTCAGGGGATGGTGAACAGTCCTGTCAGGGGCAGTGGGAGCGTCGCGCCGCCTTTGAGCTTCCCGGGGCATTAATTGCCCCTCTGCAGGGTAATAGTCGGACCCCCGTCCTTGCCCCTCGTCACTTAGCCCCGAGCCTCGCATCCCCCGTCTTAGCCCTCAGCCTCCCTTCTCTTCTCCGATCGCCGGATCCTCCGCCTCCTTGCTGCAATGGCCTCGTCAAGTGCTCCGGCTTCTTCCACCGGGAACCCAGGTGACGAGATCTTCGCCAATAAACTCACCCCCCCTCGATTTTTGACCGTTCTTAGGCTAGGGAGAATTGGGGCCGACTTCGCCCCTCGGTTCCCCCGTGAGGGCGAAGAGCCCTCGGAGCCTCGCCCGGGAGAGTTCGCGATCTTTCCTGAGCAGATCCGGGCTGGCCTCCGTTGGCCGTTAACCGAGCCAGTAGCGGCCATGCTGAAGTATTATCGCTTGGCCCCGGGGCAGCTGTCACCCACGTCGTGGCGAGTGTGGACAGCGTTCTATCTGTACTGCCGGGAGCAGAGGATAGAACACAGTAGACTCCTCTTTAGGTTTTTTTACCTGTTAGTGCAACGCTCGGAGGAGGGCTACTATCATTTCCAACCGCGCCGCAAAAAGATCTACGGAGCGCTGGTGATAAACTATGGGTCCACCAACTCCGGGTGGAAGGAGTCCTTCTTCTTCATGCGGGACGCGGAGGGTTGGAAGTGGCGAAAAGGCCCCGAGAGGGAGTTCCACGATGGGGACCCCTGGGGGTCTATGAAAAAGGATGAGCGGGCTAACGCTGAGAAGTTCCGGGGCGTGAAGATTGACGCTCGGAACATCATCACCGAGGAGAATTTGATTAAGTATGGCCTCGTGTCCGAAGCGCCCTGGAGGTGGAGCGTCGATGAGGACATGTGCGGCTTGTCCAAGAACGCCTTGGTAAATTCCTAACTTTCTCTGGGTTGTTTTTGTTGGTTTCAGAGAGGGGCGAATGGACGAAGATCATTGACAAGCTGTTGGTGCAGGAGAAGGCCCTCAGGGAGGTTAGGAAGAGGAAGCGTGAGGAAGAGGAGGACGTGCTTCTGATCTCTTCTTCCGCGGCTGGAGGTCCCGACGCTGTACCCCAGGCGGGGGAGGTTCCCTCCGAGCGGGAATCTGGTGAAAGCGGGGCGCTGGTGCGGAAGCGGCGCAAGATTCGGTTCACCTCCTCCAGCTTAGCCAGCGCCCCTACTCATGCGGCTTCACAAGGAGAGGCTAGCCCCAGCTCGCCTCAGGCCCCTGCCTTGGAGGCTTCGGGGCCAGCAGCACCTCTCTTCTTGGAGCTTGACTCCCCGCCGAGGGGCCCTAACCCCTCAGAGCCAGCAGCTTCAGCGCCTCTCTCGAGTCCCGCTCAGGGGCAGGAGGATGAGGGGTCGGAGCGAAGGGCTTCCCCTGGAGTGGACCAGGGCGAGGAGCACGCCGAGGTAAGCGACGCGTGTTGCCAGGTTCCTTATTAGAATAGCTTAGCGCATTGCTGATTGCCTCTTGTGCAGGCGTCCCTCCCTACAACTGGCTCTCCCATCCGAGGGCTCCTGGGGGACGTGGAGACGCAGCTACGCTTCACCAGGGCACTCCAGCGCCTTGTGGGGGAGTTGCCTCCGCTGGAGACAAGGGATGACCTTTTTGCCCATGCGCGCTACTACTCGCTAATGGTGAGCGCTTCTGCTAGTATCCTGTTTCAAAGTCTGCTAGCGCCTTTGTTTCCAATGGGTTGCTGACAATGCGTTATGACAGGGGGCCATGATTCCTGGGCTGCTGATGGAGACCTGGAGCCAGGAGCGTGCCAGCGTTCCTGAGCTACAGGCTCAGATACAGCGACTTACAAATAAGAGGCGCAACTGGAGGAAGCAACGCCAGAACATGCGCTCCAGCATCCAGTCCTTGGAGTCCCAGGTGGACGCTGCGGAGCAGGAGACCGCGGGAGCCCGTGAAGAGGTCGAGGCGCTGAAGGTGCGACTCGCCTCCGAGGAGGCGGGGAAGGTCGAGCTCCAAGAGGAAGTGAGAGTCCTCAAGGAGCAGCTGGCGCGGGAGCGGTCTGACAGGGCTGCTGAAGAGGGGAGACTTCAGGCGCAACTGCAGGAGTCCGCCCTGGCGCTTTCTTCGGCTGTTGCGGAGAAGTCAACGGAGGTGGCGCGCGCCAAGCAAGAAGCTGTGGAGGAGTACAAGGCCAGCGACTCCTTCACAGAAGAGCTGGCTGCGCGTGGGGGCAGAGCCATAGTGGACTCCCTCCGCTCAGTCAAGGATGACCTCCAACGCCTGCATCCGAGCGTCAACCTGTCAGAGGTCCCCAGCTTGGGCTGTCTCCGCCTCCTGGACGAGGCCCGCGGTGCTGCAACTCCATAGGCCTAGGGGTAGTTTGTAAATAAAACCGTGTAAAGGGGTTATGTAACGCAGTTGCCTTTAATGAAATTGCCGTTTTTTCCCGAGTATTGTGACGCTTGTTCCTTTCAGCATTTACTTAGCCACGACCCTTTTCCTTTTCTTTGTTTTCAACGCTTTCAAAGTAATATCCTGCTACCACGCCATATACCGATCACCCTTTGGTATTTGCGTGTTTCGGCGCTTTTGCGGCTCTTGTTTTAGCGGCATATCTTAAAGTTTGCGTGTTTCGCGCTGCTTTGCGTTGAGTAGCTTATTGTGGGTCGAAACGCGATAGGCCGGTATCTCTGCACCGCTGTTGGTTCTTGACATTTTAGCGGGTCTTTCTTTGGGTTTTCTTACGCGCCCGTGCGCCTTAGCGGTGTTAGTTGCCTTGGGTCTCGGTGGCCCGCTCGGCGGGAGCCTTCGTGCTCCAGGAGGCCCGAGGTCTTTTATGCCCCCGAGCGTTGGAGATGTTTGTGCCTCGGGATCTGAGGTCTTTGTGCCTCAGGGGGTCTGTCTTTGTGCCCCCGAGCGTTGAAGATGTTTGTGCCTCAGGGGATCGGAGGTCTTTGTGCCTCAGGGGGTCTGAGGTCTTTGTGCCCCCGAGCTTGCCGAGGTCTTTGTGCCCCAGGCGTGCTGAGGTCTTGGGGTTTTATATATATATATATATATATATATATATAACGCTTTTAGCGTGCCCCGGGCTTGCCGAGGTCTTTGGTGCCCCGGGCGTGCCGAGGTCTTTGATGCCACGGGCGTGCCGAGGTCTTTTTTGTAACGCTTTTAGCGTGCCCCGGGCTTGCCGAGGTCTTTGTGCCCCAGGCGTGCTGAGGTCTTGGGGTTTTTTTTTTTTTTTTTTTTGTTTTTTTTATATAACGCTTTTAGCGTGCCCCGGGCTTGCCGAGGTCTTTGGTGCCCCAGGCGTGCTGAGGTCTTTGATGCCACGGGCGTGCCGAGGTCTTTTTTGTAACGCTTTTAGCGTGCCCCGGGCTTGCCGAGGTCTTTGGTGCCCCAGACTTGCTGAGGTCTTTGGTGCCCCGGGCTTGCCGAGGTCTTTGGTTTTTTTTTTTTTGTAACGCTTTTAGCGTGCCCCGGGCTTGCCGAGGTCTTTGGTGCCCCAGACTTGCTGAGGTCTTTGGTGCCCCGGGCTTGCCGAGGTCTTTGGTGCCTCGGGCGTGCCGAGGTCTTTGGTTTTTTTTTTTTTTTTTGTAACGCTTTTAGCGTGCCCCGGGCTTGCCGAGGTCTTTGGTGCCCCAGACTTGCTGAGGTCTTTGGTGCCCCGGGCTTGCCGAGGTCTTTGGTGCCCCAGACTTGCTGAGGTCTTTGGTGCCCCGGGCTTGCCGAGGTCTTTGATGCCTCGGGCGTGCCGAGGTCTTTGGTTTTTTTTTTTTTTTTTTTTTTTTTTTTGTTTAACGCTTTTAGCGTGCCCCGGGCTTGCCGAGGTCTTTGGTGCTCGGCGTGCCGAGGTCTTTGGTTTTTTTTTTTTTTTTTTTTTTTTTTGTAACGCTTTTAGCGTGCCCCGGCTTGCCGAGGTCTTTGGTGCCCCGGGCGTGCCAAGGTCTTTGTCCTTGAAATGGCGTTTTGGAAAAGGGGTGAAGGTAAATCAAGCATGAGTATACATCAGATAAGGCATGCTAATATACGAATTTTTTGAGCACCTCTGCGTTGAAAGTGTGTGGCAGCGTGCGTCCCCCCATATCCTGCAAGATGTACGCGCCCGGATACGGGATCCCGTTGATGCGGTATGGGCCTTCCCATTTGGGTGCGAGCTTGCCTGTCTGGTGTTGGGAGAACTTGTTCTGGCGGAGGACCAGATCCCCCACACTGAATTGTCGCGCCCGAACCTTCCGGTTGAAGTAGCGTGCTGCCGCTTGTTTTGCCTTATGCATATTGGTGAGAGCCCGCATGCGCTTTTCTTCTGCCAGGTCCAAGTCCTCCCCCCGAAGACGATCGTTGTCCGGTTCTTCAAACGCAGCCACTCGACGTGTGTTTACTGCCACTTCGGCAGGAATAACCGCCTCCGACCCGTAGACGAGGGAGAAGGGTGTCGCGTCGGTGGCCGCACGGGGTGTCACGCGATAGGCCCATAGCACGTTGTCCAGCTCGTCGACCCATGATCCTCCTAGTGCGCTCAGCCTTGTACGCAAGCCGTGAAGGAGGGTTCTGTTAGTGACCTCGGTCTGCCCATTTGTTTGAGGGTGCGCTACCGAGGTGAAGCGTTGCTTGATTCGGAGCTCCTTGCACATCTCCTGGAAAGCTTTTCCTCTGAATTGCGTTCCGTTGTCTGAGATAAGGGTGTGGGGGATGCCGAATCGGTACACTATGTGTTTCATCACGAACCTGCGGGATGCCTTGTCAGTGATGGTGGCGACTGCCTCAGCTTCCACCCATTTGGAGAAATAATCCACCGCGACAAACAGGAATCGGCGCTGCGCAGAGGCCATCGGGAAGGGCCCTAATATGTCAATCCCCCATTGAGCGAAGGGCCAGGGAGACATCATACCAGTGAGTTCGGTGGGGGTTCCGGTAGGGTGACGCTCGAATGCCTGGCACGCGGGGCAGCTTCGAACCAAGGCTTGCGCGTCGTCCCTCATCGTCGGCCAGTAATAACCCTGTCGGAGGGCTATGCGGGAAATCGCCTTGGCTCCCTGGTGACTTCCTGCGATTCCTTCATGGATTTCGCGCAATACATAATTTGCCTCCTCTGGGCCAAGGCAGCGCAAAAGAGGCAGGGACACCCCGCGCCGATAGAGCGTTTCGTCCAATATGGTGTATCTGGCGGCGCGCAACCGGATGCGCCGAGCCTCTATGGGGTCGGTGGGGAGGTGATCTCCTTTCAGGTATCTGCGAATGGGCGTCATCCAGTTCTCCTCGTTCTGGGCGCATAGCACCGCGAGAGGCGTGTATGTCTCGGATACCCTACGCTGCTCGATAAAGCTGAGGGGAGAATAAGCTTGCCCCGTGGCTGCCTTGCTCAGGAGATCTGCCCAGTGGTTCTGCTCTCTGGGGATCTGGACGATTTTTGCCTCGTCGAATTGCCGGACCACCTCTTTCACCCTTTCCAAGCAACGCTTCATGTTGTCCCCCTTGGCCTCGCACTCTCCATTTATCTGGCCCACCACAAGTTGCGAGTCGCATTTGGCGAGGATTCGGCGTGCCCCAGCTCCTCGCGCTATTAGCAGCCCCGTGATTAGGGCTTCGTATTCCGCCTCGTTGTTGGTTGCGGGGAAGGACAGTACGAGACTGTAGGTGAGCGGCGGTCCCTCCGGGGGAACTATGGCGCATCCTGCCCCTGCGACACCCCTGGTAGATGACCCGTCGGCGAGGACTTCCCAGACGTCTGCCGACGGGTGTGCGGCGGCGTCATCTGGCCCGGTGTTCTCTGCGATGAAGTCGGCCAGCGCTTGGGCCTTGATGGCTCCTCGTGGCTCAAAAGTGACGTCAAATTCACTAAGTTCGATGGCCCATCGCACCATCCTTCCCGACAACTCGGGTTTGCGGAGGACTTGCTTCAGGGGCTGGTCGGTGCGGGCAATAATGGGGTGCGCCTGGAAGTATGGCCTTAGTTTCCGTGCTGCTAGGATGACGGCCAAGGTGAGCTTCTCCATGGGCAAGTAGCGGTGTTCTGCTGGGATCATGACCTTGCTTACGTAATAAACCGGGCGTTGCACCCCGTCGCGTTCCACAACGAGGACAGAACTGAGCGCAACGTCGCTCACCCCTAGGTAAAGTTTGAGCGTTTCTCCCAGCCTCGGGGTCGCTAGGCACGGAGGTGAGCTGAGGTAGGTCTTGAGCCGAGCGAACGCTTCCTCGCACTCCGCTGTCCACGCAAAAGCCTTCCCTGCCTTGATTCCCGTGAAAAAGGGGGAGCACTTATCGCCCGCCTTGGAGAGGAAGCGGGAGAGTGCTGCGAGACGGCCTGTGAGGCGCTGAACCTCCTTAATCGTCGAAGGGGATTTCATGTCTTCTATGGCTTTGACCTTTTCGGGGTTCGCCTCAATGCCCCTGTGGGTGAGTATGAACCCCAGAAATTTTCCCGACTTCACCCCGAAGGCGCACTTCTCGGGATTTAGTTTGAGACTATGACGCCGCATGACTTCCAGCGCTGCCCGAAGGTCCTCTGGGTGCGCTAATGCCCGCTTAGATTTGACGATCATGTCGTCAACATACGCCTCCATGGTCGTCCCCAGCTGGGCCGCGAATAGGCGGTTAATCAACCGCTGGTAAGTTGCTCCTGCGTTTTTAAGGCCGAACGGCATCACCCGGTAACAATAAATCGCATCCGCTGCGTAAAATGCCGTTTTTTGCCTGTCGTCTGGATGCATGGCTATCTGGTTGTACCCGGAGTAGGCGTCCATGAAGCTGAGTAGCTCGTGGCTCGCCGTGGCGTCAACCAGCTGGTCTATGCGGGGCAATGGGTAGGCGTCTTTGGGGCACGCCTTGTTAAGGTCCGTGTAGTCTACGCACATCCGCCATCGTCCATTTGGCTTGCGCACCAGTACGACGTTGGCGACCCATGTTTGGAAGCGGACCTCCTCTATGAAATTGGCTGTCAAAAGCCTTGCCACCTCCTCGCGCACGGCCTCCTTCCGTCCCGCCCCCATAGATCGCCGCCTTTGGATGACAGGGCGGGCGGTTGGACTGACGGCGAGGCGATGGGTGATGATTGATTGGTCAATACCAGGCATGTCTGCAGGTGTCCACGCAAACACGTCAGAATATTCTCGCAACAACGCAATTAAGGTTTGCTTACTGGGGGTGCTCAGTTCTGCGCCAATCCGAACGCTGCGTGTCGGTGTTAGGAAAACCTCCTCCAGCTCTCCCACCGGGGCAGGTCGTTGTAAGCTATCGCGAGGGTCGGGCTCGATTTGTAGCGCGGGCCGAACCCGTGTTTCTTTCAGGGTTGCCAGATGGCAACGCTTCGCCACCTGGTGATTTCCCCGGACGCTTCCTGTGCCGTGGACGGTAGGGAATTTGACCATTTGGTGGTAGGTGGAGGGTATGGCTCGGAGGGCGTTCAGCGTGGGACGCCCCATAATCGCGTTATAGGCGGATTGGATGTCCACTACCAAAAAGGTGGTCATGCAGCTTGACGCCCTGCTGCCTTCGCCCAAGGAGAGAGTCAGGGCGATAGTCCCCTTTGGGTATACCGTCCCCCCGTTGAAACCTATCAATGGGGTATCTGTCGGGGATAGGTCTACATCGGTGAGGCCCATCTTCCTAAAGGCGTCATAATACAGGACGTCTGCCGAGCTCCCGTTGTCGACGAGGATTCGCCGTACCTCGAATCCCCCGATGTCAGCCGCGATTACTACGCCTCGTCTCGCGCTGAGTAGGGAGGAGGCGGCGCCGCGTCTTCATCCGTGAACGTGATTGAGTACCTTTGGTCGGGACCTAGGCACTGCATTTCGTGTGCGGGGCGCTTGCCCCCTACGGATCGCTCGCCGGTGATCACGTGTATTGTTCCGCGGCGCTCCCGTGCCGCTGAGGCTCCGGCCATTGGTCTTTCATTCTCCCCCCGGCGCGCCGTCTCGTCTCTAGCGTCGGGGTTCCGTCGCCACGTGTTACTGGTGGTCGGTCGGTGCACGTACTCTTGCAGATGCCCCCCCTTGGATCAGCCGTTCGATTTCAGACCTCAACTGTCGGCAGTCTTCAGTATCGTGGCCCGACGCCCGGTGATATCGGCAATACCGGTCTGCGTCCGGGCCCAACGTTTCTTTAGTGGTGCGAGGGGCTTTGATCAGGCGTCGTTTCTCCCCTTCCGCGAGCACGACGGCGCGCGGGGCTAATAGTGGGGTGTATTTCTCTCGCTTGATGTCCCGTCCACGCTCCTTGCCGGCCCGTAGGAGCTTCTTTCCGCTTGGTGTCCCTGCGCCTCCAGTCGGCCTCTTCGATTGTCATAAGCGCTGGGCTCGTGCCGCTAGGTCGGCAAAGTCGTTGGGGGATCGATGATCAGGTTGTTTTGTGCGAACTCCTCATCCTTTAGGGCCGCGCTGAAACGCGGCCATCTTTCCCGTGGGTCAAGTCGTCCACCTCAGCCGCCGCTCTCACGAACCGCTCGTACCAATGGCGGAGGGACTCTCGATCCCGTTGCTGCATTCCAAAAAGTTCCATGGGGGTGCGTTTGATCCGGAGCGACCCTGCGAAGCGCTCCAGAAATCTTTCCTTTAGTGAGGCGAAGTGAGAGATGGACCCTGGTTCCAACGAGTAGAACCAGTCCGCCGCAAGACCTTTCAGCGTTCCTGGGACAGGAGACATTGAATCGCGTCCGTGGCCCCTCTCCCCAGGAGGGAGTTGACATAGGTACGCAAGTGGTCCCGGGGGTCGGCCTTTCCGTCGTACGGGTCGAGCTGCGGGACTTTGAATTTTGGAGGCAAGGTGACTGCCTGGATTTCGGCAGAGAAGGGACTGGCGACGTCTTCCTCCACGGCCGGGAGCCCATACCGGCGACGGTTACTGGCCTCAAGGGCTCTGGCCACGCGGTCCTCGACTAGTTTATGCATTTCCCTCATAGTCATGCTGGTGTTTGCTTGGGAAACGTTGTCCCCTGAAGGGGTAGGCGTCAATCGCGAGCTTGCCACCGCCGCAGGGGGAGGGGGGCGCGTGGCGCTCCCGAGGTGTCCCCGGCTCCTTCCTGGCGTCCGTTCAGATGACGAGATAACGCGGCCTCCACTAGGGTGGTGACCCGGCGTTCGACAAATTGCTCCACTGCCTGGCGGGTCCGAATAGGGAGGGCTGCTAAGAGCTCGTCCTGGTTGGGATCAGGACGCGGGGGGCCTTCGGGGTGTTTTCGGTGGGCGGGAGATTTTGGGGAAATGCTTGCTGATCACGTGTGGAACTGGTTGCTCTTCGATTGCTACGAGTGCGAGCCATGACTTTTAGTCCGCTTCCCACAGACGGCGCCAAATGTTAAGTTGAGAAATAGTAAGAGGAAATGAACAAAGGCCAGATTGATGAGTATTGTCTTATCTCCTTTATTCCGGGGGTACAGGTCCCATTTATATAGGGACGGAGGGGACACAACATTTAATACGCATTAAATACACGTCGTGTGCCTTGTAGGGGAAGCATCTTCTGCTGTACGGAAGGTGTCAGACTGAGACGAGTCAGGCGGCGTCAGCCGTACGGAAGCGGCGCTGGCGGTACGGGTGCCACCTGGACTGGCGCGCAGCCACGCCTAAGCGCCGGTCCAGCGGTTTGGGCCT